>JASKMD010000012.1:5381277-5622997 GCA_030144725.1 Haematococcus lacustris | reverse complement strand
CCTGACCCTGACCTGACCTGACCCTGACCCTGACCCTGACCCTGACCCTGACCCTGACCCTGACCCTGACCCTGACCCTGACCCTGACCCTGACCCTGACCCTGACCCTGACCCTGACCCTGACCCTGACCCTGACCCTGACCCTGACCCTGACCCTGACCCTGACCCTGACCCTGACCCTGACCCTGACCCTGACCCTGACCCTGACCCTGACCCTGACCCTGACCCTGACCCTGACCCTGACCCTGACCCTGACCCTGACCCTGACCCTGACCCTGACCCTGACCCTGACCCTGACCCTGACCCTGACCCTGACCCTGACCCTGACCCTGACCCTGACCCTGACCCTGACCCTGACCCTGACCCTGACCCTGACCCTGACCCTGACCCTGACCCTGACCCTGACCCTGACCCTGACCCTGACCCTGACCCTGACCCTGACCCTGACCCTGACCCTGACCCTGACCCTGACCCTGACCCTGACCCTGACCCTGACCCTGACCCTGACCCTGACCCTGACCCTGACCCTGACCCTGACCCTGACCCTGACCCTGACCCTGACCCTGACCCTGACCCTGACCCTGACCCTGACCCTGACCCTGACCCTGACCCTGACCCTGACCCTGACCCTGACCCTGACCCTGACCCTGACCCTGACCCTGACCCTGACCCTGACCCTGACCCTGACCCTGACCCTGACCCTGACCCTGACCCTGACCCTGACCCTGACCCTGACCCTGACCCTGACCCTGACCCTGACCCTGACCCTGACCCTGACCCTGACCCTGACCCTGACCCTGACCCTGACCCTGACCCTGACCCTGACCCTGACCCTGACCCTGACCCTGACCCTGACCCTGACCCTGACCCTGACCCTGACCCTGACCCTGACCCTGACCCTGACCCTGACCCTGACCCTGACCCTGACCCTGACCCTGACCCTGACCCTGACCCTGACCCTGACCCTGACCCTGACCCTGACCCTGACCCTGACCCTGACCCTGACCCTGACCCTGGACCTGACCCTGGACCTGACCCGACCCTGACCCTGACCCTGACCCTGACCCTGACCCTGACCCTGACCCTGACCCTGACCCTGACCCTGACCCTGACCCTGACCCTGACCCTGACCCTGACCCTGACCCTGACCCTGACCCTGACCCTGACCCTGACCCTGACCCTGACCCTGACCCTGACCCTGACCCTGACCCTGACCCTGACCCTGACCCTGACCCTGACCCTGACCCTGACCCTGACCCTGACCCTGACCCTGACCCTGACCCTGACCCTGACCCTGACCCTGACCCTGACCCTGACCCTGACCCTGACCCTGACCCTGACCCTGACCCTGACCCTGACCCTGACCCTGACCCTGACCCTGACCCTGACCCTGACCCTGACCCTGACCCTGACCCTGACCCTGACCCTGACCCTGACCCTGACCCTGACCCTGACCCTGACCCTGACCCTGACCCTGACCCTGACCCTGACCCTGACCCTGACCCTGACCCTGACCCTGACCCTGACCCTGACCCTGACCCTGACCCTGACCCTGACCCTGACCCTGACCCTGACCCTGACCCTGACCCTGACCCTGACCCTGACCCTGACCCTGACCCTGACCCTGACCCTGACCCTGACCCTGACCCTGACCCTGACCCTGACCCTGACCCTGACCCTGACCCTGACCCTGACCCTGACCCTGACCCTGACCCTGACCCTGACCCTGACCCTGACCCTGACCCTGACCCTGACCCTGACCCTGACCCTGACCCTGACCCTGACCCTGACCCTGACCCTGACCCTGACCCTGACCCTGACCCTGACCCTGACCCTGACCCTGACCCTGACCCTGACCCTGACCCTGACCCTGACCCTGACCCTGACCCTGACCCTGACCCTGACCCTGACCCTGACCCTGACCCTGACCCTGACCCTGACCCTGACCCTGACCCTGACCCTGACCCTGACCCTGACCCTGACCCTGACCCTGACCCTGACCCTGACCCTGACCCTGACCCTGACCCTGACCCTGACCCACCATCGACCCACCTCTAACCCTGGCACACGGCTCCCCCTAACCCACCCCTTCACTGCCCCACCCCCTATCCTTGCCTTGTGGCAGCCAGACACCCCCCTGACACTGGCAGCAGCCCCGGCTGCCCGCAGGCCTGTGTGGTGGCGCACTCCTACGGCACCTTTGTGGCGTCACGCCTAGTCCAAGCCCACGGGGCCAGGGCGGTGCGCAGCCTGGCCCTCATTGACCCAGTCTGCTTTGGTGCGTTGAAGCCATAGAAGCCTGAGTCTGAGCCCTATAGGCTGTAGTCTGTGTAGTCTATTGTATATAACCCTATGGGCCCCCCTAGCCGCAGCCCCCAACCCTGCACGGGGTCTAGGTCTTGAGCCTGCCCCCTGACTAGAGCGCCTCCTTGCCCCTGATGTGGACCCTGGACCTCTAGCAGCAACCTAGAGCAGATCACAGACAGTGCATGCACAGCCACCTCTGGCTCATGGACCCCCCACCCTGGCCCTCGACTCACCCTTGGGCTACATTCCCTGACCCTGGTCCCACCTGGTCCGCACCTGCCCCGCACGAGTCCTACCACCTGCAGCCCTGCTCCACCCTGTTCCCATCCCTGACCCTGCCCCGACCTTGCCTTGCCCCCTCCTCCTGTCCCCCTCTTGTCCCCACTGGCCACCCGCCAGGCATGTTCCTGCCCAGCTTGCTCTACTCCTTTGTGTATCGCACGCCCTGGTCGGCCTTCAAGGCCAAAGGGCTCTGGGCAGCGCTCAAGGCCAGCTTCATCCACCTGGTGGCAAGGGACGTACATGCTGCTGCTACATTCTGCCGGAGGTTCTACTGGTGCGGGGGGGGCGTTGACAGAGAGGGGGGGAGGGACGGCGGGTTGGTGGGCAGGTGGGGGCGGGGGAGGGCGACGGGGGAGGGGGAGGGAAGGGAAAATGGAGGAGGAGGGATAGAGGGGATGAGGAGGGGGGAGGAGGAGTGGGGGAGGAGGAGAGGGGGAGGAGGAGGGGGGGATGAGGGGGGGAGGAGGAGGGGGAGGAATGGAGGAATGGATGAGAGGAGGGGAGGAGCGGAGGAAAGGTAAAGGAGGGGAGGAGGGGAGGAGGGCAAGGGGTGGGAAAGAGATGGATGCATGCATGCACCTGCACTGACCCGCCCTGGTCCTGGCCTGCGTCTGCTGCCTTCCCTGCCCGCCCACTCCCCTAACGGGCCACTCACCTGCCTCCCCCCTGCTGCTCCACCTGACCACCTCCCTGGCTGTTGTGCGGTTAGGACGGACGTCAACCTGTGGGCAGAGGAGCTGCCGGCTCGCTGCCTGGTGGTGCTGGCAGGCAAGGACGAGCTGCTGCACGCTGAGGAGGTGGGGAGAGGCGGTGGGGCGGGATGGGGGGGGGGGGAGTGAAGGAGGAAGGGGGGGTGGGGGGGTTAGGGGGTGCCTGGGTGCCTGGGCAGTGCTGCCTGGCCCACGGACCTGTGACTGTGCAACGGAGGGCGGGGGACAAGGGAGCCGTGGTGGGGCCCATTGCCTTCCCTGGTGGGGTAGGAGGAAGGAGCCTACACCCTATGTACGGCGCAGGGCCTGAGGCAGTCTAACCTTTCCAACCTTTCCTTTCCCTTCCTGGTGGCAGCGGACCCTGGTGCTTTAAACGGCATATCTTGTCCCAGTCTGCATGCCACCCTGCTCCTCCCCAATCCCTGATGGCCCTGAAGCGTTTCTCAGGTGGCTGCCACTGCAGCTGCTGTGGCCCATGCTGCTGCCCTGCCACCCTGCCCTGCTCTGCCCTGCGCCCCACCAAGCTTTTGCCACTGGAGCTGCTACTGCTTGCGTTGCTGCCAACAGGCAACTGCTGCAACTGCTGCAACTGCTGCAACTGCTGCAACTGCTGTTGCAACTGCTGCTGCCTTGCGGGCTACCAGGTGCGGCAAGTGATGTCAGGGGGATACCCAGGTGTGGCCCGGGGTCCCCAGCCCATGCGCCTGCCGCCCCCCCTGCCCTCCCCATGTGGTATGCCAGCTCCAGCTGGGGAGGCTCCCCATACCCACGCGCCCGTCAGCAGCCCTGCCTGCAGCAGTGGCGGCCACCTGGCCCTGGCGCAGTCCAGCCAGGCGGCAAGGCGGGCCGCGCAGGCCAGAGTGCTGTGGCACCCCACCGCCAGCCATGCGGGCTTCCTGTTCAACCCGGCCTGGCAGGTGAGGGTGGGTTGGTGGTGGGACAGGGCAGGGTGGTGGGACAGGGCAGGGTGGTGGGACAGGGCAGGGTGGTGGGATAGGGCAGGGTGGTGGGACAGGGCAGGGTGGTGGGATAGGGCAGGGTGGTGGGACAGGGCAGGGTGGTGGGATAGGGCAGGGTGGTGGGATGGGGAACCGTTGTGATCCTCATCATCTCATGGTGGGGTCCCAGGGTAGAGCCGAGGATGGGGAAGCAAAGGAAACATGGGGGTGGGAGGGAGGACAAAGGTCAGGCGGCTGGAGGAAGGCATGGAGGACTCTCCAGGAGGTGGTGATTGGATTGTCAAGCGCCGGATGCTCCTTAGCCAGTTCCTTAGGCCTTAGGCGTACTGCCTCACTCCTTGGCAGCATGCATGTAGATGTTTGCATGCGTCCATGATCCACTTCATGTTCTTGTTGTTTTGATATGGGACATTGTACATCGCACACCGTATGCTAGTGTGAGGTGTGCAGTGCACCTCCTTCAGTGCAGCTCTTTGAGTCCCGCCCCTGCCTGCTTAGGAGTGCACGCGCGGTGCTCTAGCCTCAGGGACCCTAGCCAGCCCCTCCAGTCAGAGTGCTGCGGACACTGCCTAGCGCTGCCCTCCACACCTCCACGTCTGCTGCTGCCACTGCCCCGCTGCTGCTGCTGCTGCTGCTGCTGCCACTGCCCCGCTGCTGCTGCTGCTGCTGCTGCTGCTGCCACTGCTGCCACTGCCCCGCTGCTGCTGCTGCTGCTGCCACTGCCCCACCACCTCTGCTGCTGCGGCTGCCATTGCCCACCCCTGCTGCTGCTGCTGCCCTGACCCCGCGTGAGCCCAGGGGGAGGTGGTGGAGCAGGTGCTGGTGCTGGCACGTGAGGAGGCGGTGCAGGCATACGTCACGCGGCGCAAGACCACGGCGCAAGGCCAGGCGCCCCTCCCTGCCTTGCCCTCCCCGCCCCGCTACCTTGAGCCACACTGGCAGCCTCTGCACCCCCGTGTCCCCACCCCCTCCACCCACCCCCTCCCTCCCCACCCCACCCAGGCCCACCCTACCTCCAGGCCTGCCTTACTGCCCAAGGCAGGCGCAGTGGAGCAGGCTGCTGTCCCAGCCGGCCCACACCTCCCATTGCCACGTGCAGGGCCCTCCCCCGCCCCCTCCTGCCTCCCTCCAGCCCCACCCTCCACCCCTCCCCGGGGCCAGTCCAGCCTGTCAGCTGCTTTGCAGCGCACCGCCCCAGGGGTGCAGCGCACAAGGACGACAGTAGGGCAGCTGGGGCAGGGCCGCTGCAGCAAGGGTGCGCAGACGCAGGGCCTTGGTGGCGGTGACTGGGTCCATGTGGTCCATGTGGCAGCGCCGGGTGGGGTGGAGGCAGCCGGGCCCCAGGGAGGGCAGGGGACCACAGGGCTAGACAGCCCCCCACACTGCCCAGCTGGGGCCGCGGGGGGCCCAGGGCGGCAGGGTGTGGAGGTGGGGAGGGTGCCGCGCAGGCATACGGTGCGTGAAGGCTCAAACCACATGCTGCTGGGCCTCGTGGGCAGGTGGGAGCGGGAGGGAGGTCAGGGCGCAGGGGCAGCAGGGGGCAGCAGGGGGCAGCAGGAGCAGCAGGTGACTGGTGGTGGGCATGGCGGTGGGGTCAAGGGGGAGGGCAGGCCGCTGGCCCGTGACGTGGTGATTGGCGAGGGGCGCAGCAGGGGAGGGCTGGATGGCAAAGGTGCCCTAGCGCAGCAACAGCAGTGGGCAGGGTCAGGGTCAGGCAAGGGAGTCACAGGGGGGCTCTCCAAGCCGCTGGCTAGCTTTGTGTCGGTGCCGTGTCCGGGACGGCAATGGGAGGAGGCGGTGGCAGCGTGTGGCAGTGCGGGGGGGGGCTCCTCCAAGCAGCTCAACCAAGTGGTGGCAGCGCTGCGGGGCATGATCGATTCAGCCAACAGCGCCCATGCAGCCCAGTAATGCGTGGGAGGGGGGGAGCAGAGGGAGGAGTGAGGAGTGGGAAGGAAGAGTGAGAGGCGCTATGCCCTCAGACCCTGGGCCTCAGCCCCAGCCACCCACACTAGTCCTAGCCCTAGCCCTGGCTCGAGACTGCAACTCCCATTACCGCCCGCCCCAGCGCTCCTCTCCACCTCTGATTTGTATGAAATGTGTAATGGATGTCACTTCCGCCTCATTCCGGTTGCCGGCACTCTGGTTGGATGGCGATGGATGGCATGATGAGGTGATGAGGTGATGAGGGCAGTTGTGGCTACACTGAGGGGGCGGGGATAGAAGAAGCAAGAGGAGGAAGAAGAGGACTACTCTGGCAGAGCCGGCGTGCATCAAGGGATGAGCTTCTGCCTGGAGGGGGCGTGGCTTGCTGCCACTGGCTTCAGGGCGCTCAGTGTGGGGCTGGACGGCCTAGGGGCCATGGGGTGACATGAGCGGAGCCAGGGGTGGGGGGTGGGGCAGGTGGAGCCCAGCCAGGGCTGCCAGGGCTGCCATGGTGGGGAGTGCGTCCCTGATGTCGCTGATGATGTGCCATGCAGCTGGAGGAGGAGACAGCTGATGTGTCCCAGCAGCGGTGGGGGACACACAAGCAGCTGGTGGTGTTCATTGGCAGTGCTGGGGGCCCAATACAACCTACAAGTGAGCAGCAGCAAAGTGCATAGGGCTTGCATGCCCCCATTGGGTGCCTCAATGTCATCAAGGCTAGAGGCCAGGGCAGAGTGATGGCTGACCCGCTTGACCTCCAGCCAACCAAGCTGGCTGTCACTATACTACCTTGTCTGCAGCTCATGCTGCTGCTGCTGTAGTTTCGTCATGTGGCCACAGGCTATAGAGCCCATGGTGGCATACACTTGTGTGGCACTGCCAGCACCTCAGGGTGGTCGTATGGGAAGGGTGGGTGGGTGGGCAGCCAACTTCTTGAGCACAGGGCTGCGTTTGTGGCGCCGCAATGTGAGTTGGAGCCAAGGTGTGATGAGGGCCACAGTGTGACCCAGATGCAAGGTGTGACTAGGAGGGTGAGAGGCGCTATGCTGAGCAGCTGGTGGCCAGGCCTGGGTGTCGGCACCAGAGGAGCTTCGGGTGCCTAATTAGGCGGTGCCAGGCTCAATATATTCGCGCACATGTCCCTGTATGAGTTGCCGAGCTTTAGGCACTGGTTCTATTGGCTGCAGCAGGTGCGACAGACAGCACCACTGGCTATCCAGTCGCTTGGGAATGACCAAGCTAGCCAGCTCGACAGCCGCTTGGGGTTGGCCAAAAGGAGATGGGGCATGGGCGAGCCCAAGGCCCAGCGGCCTTACACCTGGCAGCGAACAGGGCTGTGCAGTAGATGGAGACCCTGGCGTGTATTGTATTCCTGCCTTACACCTGACAAAGAGTTGCCTGGCGAAGGAGTAGGCCTGGGGACAATTTTGACGAATCATTTGGCAATGTTGTGCAGTTGTTTCCTTGCAGTATAGGCGCGTTGGTGTTAATTGCGTAGTGAGTTGAGCAGTGCATACGACCGATGGTGTAGTGGTGTGCACTTGGTGTGATGCTGAGCGGCGGCAAATCGCCTCCCTGAAACAAGGTCCCACGCACCATTAGCTGAACAGTCCAGCGTATGTGCGTCGCACATGCCATGTAGCATTTGTCCTCGCTGGCGTGTCACGCATGTCGAGTAGTGGGAGCAGTGAAGCGCAGGAAGCGCTTCGCATTATCCTGTCCGACGAAGCAGTCTTTACGCAAGTTGTTGATAGTCTGTTTGAATCCTTGGATATCAATAAGAACCAGGGATTAGACCAGCGCGAGCTGCAGCTCTACATAACCCAGTGCTGTGAAGATCTTGGCGTGAAGTAAGTGACAGCACGGCACCTAGATCCACCAAGGCACCAGTCCTGGCCTTATAGCCCTGACTTGAGGCAGTGTGGGGAACAGCACTTAAGCAAGGCAGCAACGTTTCTCTTGCCAAGGGGGAGGTGGCATTGGGGCATGCTTTCCTGTCCAACCATGTCTGGCTGCTTCAGTGCCACTACTGTTACTGCCACGACTGCTGCCCTGTGACCTTGCCCAGGGAACCTCCCAGCCAGGAGCAGGTGGCGCACGTGTTCCGGTGAGCGAGGCGCTGATAGGGTCATACCATCATCAGCGACGCAGCAAGCACTGGCATCAGCTTGCATGCGTCACATTCATCAGGCTTGATCTGCACAACAAACCCGGGTTTTAAGTAACGCAGCCCCTACTTTGTGAAGGAGACATGTGCTGACAGGTTCAGTGCCAGAATATGAAACACAGATCTGATCTGACTGCTCTTCCCAGCCCCCTTGTCCCTCACTAGGGCCTCCCTTTGAGTCGGACCAGTAGTAGCCACTAGTGAGTCTAAAGCTCAAACCTTCACGCCTCCAGTTGCCTCAGCTGCCTCCCCCTGCACTGCTGCCCAGCCCACCAGGGCCTACATGACAAACTGGCATGTCAGACAGGCGCTCACTCGTGTGACACACACACTGCTGCTGGGCCTTTCGTATACAGCGTCACTCAGGCTCAGCCCAGGGTCATGCTCTCCGTGCGCTGCACATCCAATGCCGTGTTGTACTCAAGCTCGGGCCACATAAACACCTTTCCCAGCCTATTCATACCCTGACCGCACCCACGGCTGCCCTGCCTCCCAGCTTCAGCGGCGGCTGCCCCCTACCCTAGTGTTGTTTCCCCTTGCCCAGGCACCTAGACCTGAACAATGACAACTCAGTGAACAAGGATGAGCTCAGCGCGTTCCTGCGTCACCTGTTTCAAGAGCAGCTGCGCTGGGCGGCCACGCGGCCTGGCTAGCTGGCTGCAGCACACCGGGGCCAGTCAGGCACCGTCCTGGGTCTGGCTCGGCTTGCATGGCCTATACTTCGCATGGAGCAGGGTGGTTGCGCAAGGCGGTCAGCCTGGTGCAGCGCATGCGGTCTATGCAGCACAGTGGCAGTGGCTGTAAAGGCATACATCAAGACAACCTGATGCAACCTGCAACTGAGCAACAGCAAAGTGGCTGTAAAGGTATCAAGGACAGACTGAATTGTGTGAAATGTGTAATGGATATCACTTCCGCCTCATTCCGGTTGCCGGCACTCTGGTTGGATGGCGACCTGATGCGCCACCCAGCACGGCCACTGCGCTTAGATAATGATGCCGAACCCCTCAAATGTCGCGGAATCAGAAACGCAAGCGCCCCGCACAGAGTGCAGCCGGTAAGCCGCAAAGCTTGACGAACGACTAGACCCCCCTGACGAAGCGACGCAGTGTGCACCACGCGACACTGCGACTCCCTAAATCAAGTCGCTGCGCGTGTGCTATGCCGTCCCATGTATGTAGGTGCCAGTGGCAGTGGGCATCAAGAGGTAGTTGGAGAGCGGCGCCAGGTCATCAAGGCTGCCATTCGTGGCCTCGTGGAGGCAGCGCGGCCTGATCTCAGCCCAGCTCATGTGGACGCCATTGTGGCTGAGACTAACAAGCGCATGACCATGGGCAGCAAGCAGTGCTGCCTAACAGCAGTCCTGTGCCTATCCATGCTGCTCCAGTCCTTCCTAGGGCAGCCCACTGACCTAAGGCTTCCCAGCAGCAGGTCCAGCCCCAGGTCCCCCTCCCCCACCTGACCCAGCCTGCCCTCCCTATACTCACCCCCGCCTTGCCACACGCAGCTCCCCTCGCTCTGCAGCCGCCCCAGTCCAACTGCCCCCCCCCAGTACAGCTCAACATCTGGGACCCCAAGCTGCTAGCACAGATCAAAGATGCCATGGAGCTGCTGACAACCGCCAGGGTGCTTGAGCATCTGATGCGTGGTCCTCACCACGACGGCATCAAGCTGCTGCCTGCCGAGGTGGATGTGTTTGAGCAGCCCAGCAACGCTTGGCCGGTGGCCTGCCAGATGACCGGCCTAGGCCCGAAGACTGGGTACCCCCAGCAGGCCGAGTCAACCAGCGGCTGGTGCGCCCAGCCTGGAGCCTGCGGCATGCTAAGTATGTGCGGGGCCTGCAGTGGTGCCATCAGGTGCCGCCCAACCCCCCTGCCACTGCCCAGGACCCCCCACCTGCCCCTGCCCAGGCTCCCCTCCCCTTCCCCCAGCCCAGGCCCCCCCCCCCCCCTGCCCCCAGCCCAGGCCCCACCACCTCCCCCTCCCCCTGCCCAGCCCCTCCCTGCTGCACCTGGCCCAGTTCCACCACCCCAAGCCCCTTCATGGGGCAGGTGGCTGGACCGGGACACCAACGGGTGTCCCAACTTCCAGCGCATTGGGGAGTGCATGCAGCGCCCCCTGGAGCTGTGCAGCTGGAAGGTCAGGGAGGCCCTGCCCCCCGTTGGCAAGGAGTACCAGCAGGGCTACAAGCGGGTCAATGACCGGCTGCCCAAGGCCAGGCAGAGGCTCCACCGGGCTGCAGAGTACCGGCGGGGCATTGATGACCGGGCCCGTAACAATGCATAGGCCCTAGTAGTTTACACAGGCTATTAGCCTTACAAAGCATTAAGCTGTTAGTTTTGATGAGGTGCCAAGTGGTCAAGGGGGATTAGCCCCAGGAAAGAGTGCCACCGGTGTCGGGTTGGTAGTCATCAAGGGTGCGACCGAGGATGCTACAACCTGATTGTAGTAGCTGAGTGAGATTACCCGCAGTCCGACATGTTGTTCCATGTTGAACAAGTTTTGTTCTACTGTAAAGGCATGTAGTCACAGTGTGGCTGGTGAATGCGGCAGGCCAGGTATTTAGTGAGCTGGCGGTCACCATGCTATTAGAACGTGATCGCGTTCCAACCCTCGTCATGTGAGATGCGCCTGTTCTGCTGGCGTTTGTCACCAGGCCGGCAGGGAAGCCCCAAGCAGCTCAGGTGCAGGACCGCTTGTTGTGGTCAGCCTGGAGCCAGCGGTTCGAGGCGCCAGTGCGGAGCCTCATGTGCTGCCCCTGGGTGGACCAGGCCACCCCTAAGGACCTTGGCAGATGGGTGGACAGGGTCTGCAACTCAACTCTCAACCTTCAGCAGCCAGGGGAGGACCCATCGCGGCCGGTGGAGCTGTGCTGGTGGCCACACCAGGCAAGGGCACCAGCCCTAGGCAAGGAGTACCCTGGCCTGGGCTTTAAGAAGCTGCGAGACCAAGCACCCAACGCCCAGGCCCAGCAGCCTGCACAATGGTGTGTGCACTAGGTCACCCCGGCCATTGGCCATGCCAATCCGTGACAGGCCTGACGCTCGCACCACGCGCTAGTGAAGGGTAGCGAAGGCTATCGCGGTAACTCACGCGCGCTAAAACTCGCGTTTTGCACTGAAGCCTTGTCCCAGTACACCGCCCGCCATTCCCGCGGACTGTGAACATGGTCGCTCGCTGCAGCCTGGGGCTCAACGGGGTGCCACCGTACGTGGGTCGCAGGTCGAAGCGCAAGATTCCCTGGGTTGGGTCGGGACCCCTCATGGCCCGGGCCCTTCCTGACACCTGGCGCGAGACCTGCCTAACCCTCCCTCCAAGCAAGCAGAGCATCTCCACTAAGGTGTCAGCAGCACCGTGCGTGGACTTGTAATTCGCTACCGTGCACTCTGCTGAAGCTTTGACCCCATCATTCCGGGGCTTCTGTCAAGATCTTTTACCTTTCGGTCAGTGGTCCTTTCCGCGTGCTTCCACCTGTGTCGGATAGCTGGGCGGGTCTATATTCCGGGTTGTGCTCCAGGCATACTCCATCACCTTGTGTGGTACACACAATGACAAAATGTGGCCGAGGGTGAATGTGGCATGGGGCGATCTCATCACAGGGGGCGATTGGCGGCGTCCTTGAGCACATCCCCAATGGGTTAGACCCTGTGCTGCCGCTGGGCGCCCTCATCGTTGCAGTTCTCGCATTGTGACCTGTGAAATTTGCGATGGGCCGTCATGGACCCCGACGCCGCGCTGCCCTGGCACGCGAAAATGCGATACGTGCCAAGCTGGTAAGCGGTGGCTGTGGCAGTGGCGGACACCTCCATTGTGGCGGAATCCACCATTGTGGCGGGAACCCATACCTTAACATCCTCCTCCTCCATCCTACACCCTGCAGAGCCCTACCGAGCTGCCAGCCCTTGAAACAGCCATTGCAACACCACAACAGTCAAGCAGGGATGTCAGCACATGGGGCCATAAGCGCCCACGCACCTGCCTTGGCCGGGGCGCTCAGCAACAGCTGAGCATGGACCAGCAGCAGCTGCAGGGTGCCCAACACCAGCTGGCTCAGGACCAGCAGCAGCTGCAGGATGCCCAGCACCAGCTGAGCCTGAATCAGCAGGAGTCTTGGCTGATCACCCAGATCTCAGTGCTGAGTGCAAGGCTCAGCAGTTGGCAGGTGTGCATAATGTAGAGTGTGTGGTGCCTGCTGCACAGCTAGCAGCCAGTGTTGCGCATCAGACTAGGGGGAGCGTGCAGCGGCGGTGGTGTTTGGTGCTGAAGGATGAGGAAGTTGAGAAGTGTGCTGAGCTTGACCCTGATGCCCACAGGCTGCTGCGCACCATCACTGGGTCACGGGCCATGCATGCAATGTTCTTCCCTGCAGATGGGGTTGCGCCCATGTGGTCTGAGACTGCATGTGCGTGTGTGAGGCACATGGGCAGCAAGCCACAGCAGTGCATGTGTCATGGAGCATCTACCCTGAGCAGCATACCCATGTTTGGACGTGTGACACTGGCGAGTGACAAGAAGGAAGATGCTGAGTGCTTGAGGCTTCTGCATGCACGGGCACCACACATTGCAAGCGCCCACATGACCTTGAATGTGCATTTGTTGAAGGAGTATGCACGGGAGTGCTTGGGCTGGAAGGGCAAGAGGTTGACGCAGAAGAAGCCATTGCTTAGGGCTGACATCCTAGAACATCTGAGGTGGGAGCAAGAGATGGAGGAGGATCAGTTGGCTGAAGTGGGGGTTGACGAGGCAGATGAAATGTAAGGCCAAGCACTTTCGATTGAAACCAGCAGCACCAACTGAGCCAGAGCAGCACGAACTGAGCCGAATAAAGCCGATTGAGCCAATAGCGAAAAAATTAACAGTGCCATGCACCCAACTTGCACAACTTCAGCTAAGCGTGGCGTGACTCAGTCTCGTGGTGTTATGACATGGCTCGGTAGCATGGCGCACTGCGATGGCCTACTCCGCAGTACTGCGAGGCTGCCTCCATGGTGCGAACTTTGCTACGGACGCCACGGAGCGCCTCGCCACCCTGCTCTTGTAGGTGGGTCGCTGCTTGTTTGCGCTATCTCAATTTTCGACCTGGTGGCGGGCGGTGTACTGGGACAAGGCTTCAGTGCAAAACGCGAGTTTTAGCGCGCGTGAGTTACCGCGATAGCCTTCGCTACCCTTCACTAGCGCGTGGTGCGAGCGTCAGGCCTGTCACGGATTGGCATGGCCAATGGCCGGGGTGACCACTAGGCACTGTCAAAGCTGTTGCTTACATGCTTGAGTCTGCTTCTTGGCGGCGCTAGTGTCACTGTTGCTGCACACATGGCCGACGGTGCCATCCTACTGCCGCATGTCAATACCAGTGGTGTTCACATGGTGTTCAGAACATTGCCATGGAGTGTGTGTCTTGACATGGCCATGTAGTGTGCAAGCTGTCGCCGCCGCGCTCCGCGTCCAATTGCCACGTTGCATCCACCGCTCGCGACACCTTGCGCTGATTGGCGACAGCCTGCATCATGTCTCGTGTTCCCTCGTATGACCAACTTTTCCGTTGACCGACATGATGCGGCCCGTTGTGCTGGGCCAGCGCTGGGCGAAGAACACGGTGCAAGACAGCTTCTTCCACAAAGCCAAGGTGGGACGCGCCCTCCAACAACCCATTCACAATACTCAACACGCATGCCCCATGGCACCAGCAGCAGGGGAAGGCGGTCAGTGGCAGCAGGACAGCGAGGCCATCAGCACCAGCTGTGATAATGGCAGCAGCACTGACAGTGACAGCACCGCAAGCAGCAGGTGCACTCCCAAAGGGCACCTCCTCAGGGCACCACCTAGGGGTCACGAGCTTCAACAGAGTGCTAGGGTGGGTGGCTCTGCATGTTTGGAGGTGGTGGATCCAAGCTGGCAACAGCAGCAGAGGCTGTGAGCTGCAGCAGCAACTTGTCAGGCCCGGCAAACCCCCCAGGGAGGTTGAAACCCTCTCCCTGCAGGTGGAGGGCTATGTAAGCCGCGCCGCATACAAGCTGAAAGAGGTGCAGCAGAAGCATCACGTCATCAAGCCAGGTGCAGGCCCAGCTGATGTTCTGGCGCTATGCCTATGCATGCCATGCACCATGCCATACAAGGTGCATGCAAGTCGACTTGAGACAGGCAACTTGCATGAGGCATCTGAGCCTTGTTCCCCTGCACCTGGGACGGCCTTGGAGCTGGACGCACTCCTGTCAATCAGGCTAGGCTAGGGCAGGGTGGGCCTGGTCCAGCAGCTGCTATTGCGACAGCCTGGACAACGGCAGTCTCTGGAGCCGCATGACAACCCCGCCCATGCTGCAGCCCCCCAGGGGCATGTCGCACATGCCATCAGCACCTCTTCACCAGCACCAGCCCCAACCACCAGCGCCTACCACCAGCCCCTACCACCAGCTCCTATTGCAGAGCACAGCTCCAGCGCCTAACCCAGTTGCCACAGCTAGTTCCTTCACCCCTGTGAGGGCTGTGTGCTTCAGCCTAGCAGCCGGATGCAGGTCGCTGCCCCGGTGCCTGACCCAGCCATTCCCAGCGCCTGACCCAGCTGCTTGGTTTGGGCAGGTGCCAGGTTCAAATCGCTGTCCTGGGAGGCCGGCTGTGCGTGTAGCTGTGGTGTGGTGGTGTTGTGTGGTGCAGGGGGCCGGGTGCTGGACCTGGGGTGCAGCCCGGGGGCCTGGCTGCAAGTGGCCTGCCAGGAGCTGGGGCCACCTGACAGAGGAGGGCTGGTGCTGGGCGTAGACCTGCAGGCAGGAGGGAGGGAAGGGGAGGGGGAGGGGCAGGAGGGAGGGAGGGGGAGGGGGAGGGGGAGGGGGAGGGGGAGGGGAAGGGGGAGGGGGAGGGGGAGGGGGAGGGGGAGGGGGAGGGGGAGGGGGAGGGGGAGGGGGAGGGGGAGGGGGAGGGGGAGGGGGAGGGGGAGGGGGAGGGGGAGGGGGAGGGGGAGGGGGAGGGGGAGGGGGAGGGGGAGGGGGAGGGGGAGGGGGAGTCCCAGCTGCTGATGTTGCTGCCACTGCTGCTGCCAAGCGTGTCCCAACACCTGCATGCAACTCCCGGTGCTGGTGATTGGTGGCATGCAATGCTGCTGCGTCTTGCAGGGAGTGGAGGTGCCCTCCCGCTTCTGTGATGCGCGGGTACAGGTGCTGCAGGCTGATGCACGCACCCTCAGCCCCGACCTGCTCACCAGCTATGCGCCTCAGGTCAGGGGGCTGTCTGCTGGTCAGGGGTGTGACAGCTGACTTCTCGCTCTTGAGTGGACATGGTGAGATGCATGTACTGGCGGAGACTTCTCATATGCTGCGATAGTACTCGGCAGTCTGCTGGCTGGTGCTTGATTTGGTGTTAAAGGAGGTGGGTGGCAGAGACGGCTGGAGGAGGGTGGCGGAGGTGGGTGGCTGGAGGTGGGTGGCGGAGGTGGGTGGCTGGAGGTGGGTGGCGGAGACGGCTGGTGGTTCCAAGGGAGGTTGGTGGCAGAGACGGCTGGAGGAGGGGGGGCCTAGGCGAGCAAGAGGCACCTGCCCACCCCTTGCTCCTGCTGCTGCTGCCGCTGCTGGTGCAGCCTGGCGGTGGCACTGTGCTGCGCAGGGGTTTGACACGGTGTTGTCTGACATGCTCCATTTCACTAGGTAAGCCCCACAGGGGTCAGGGGGGCCAGGCGCCGTCAGCCTTGGCCTGGCCTCACCTCAGCTGAGGTGCTAGCTTAGAGAGGGAAGGGAACAGCTGGGCAGCTGCCGCAAGCTTCCATCAGGCAGCCCCAGACAGCCAAGCCTGGAGCTCACTGAGTCAGCAACTGTCTGGACCGAGTTAACCACCTCCACCTAGCCAAACCCACCCTGCCCAGCCTCATATAGTCTCGCCTGCAGTCAATTGAGCTAACCAGCACCTTGGCCCTCAACCTTGAGCTTTCATTGCAGTGGAAAACTCAATGTGGACCCCTACAAAGCGGTGTTTTTTCCTGTGTGGAGTTCCCATCACATGGCATACACATGGCATACACATGGTCATGGTCGCCTACCACCTACATTACCTACTTATACCCAGGAGGCGATGTCACTCACTCTCGCACCTCCAAAGGGCAAGCCTCCAAAGGGGCAAGCCTCCAAAGGGCACCTCCTAGGGGCACGAGCTTCAGCCTCGTGAGCCAACCAGCGCTTGGAGCCCACCCTGCCCTGTACAATCCCAAACCCCTGCGCCCTGTCACCCTTAAGCACTACGTCAGTGGCTGCTGGCCCCAGGCCCCGCGTGTGCCCTGTGCGTCTGCCTGCAGCGGAGTGAACGATGTGGAGCTGTCCCTGGAGCTGGCGGGCACGGCCCTAAACATCGCCACCGGCTACTTCTTTGACACCTACGGCCCTGCATACACACAGCGCATGGGCTACCGCCACCAGGGTGAGCGTCAGCAGCGTCAGGGCCGGGGCTGGGGCCGGGGCGGGGGCCGGGGCCAGGGCTGGGGCTGGGGCTAGGGCCGGAGCCAGGGCTGGGGCTGGGGCTAGGGCCGGGGTAGGGGTAGGGGTAGGGGCTGGCGGTAAGGCCAGGGCTGGGGCCGGAGAGCCTGGAGAGCCCTGGACCTCGTGAGCCTTGCACTGCACCCCACACTGTGCTCCCTGTTGTCCTCATGATTGGTTGCCCTGGTCACTCTTGTCAATCAACCATGCCAGGTTGCCGGGGCCAAGGCTGCTGCTGAGGGTGCCGACGGGGTCACACCACCCTCCAAGTTCACATCACACATCCCCCTGGTCATCCTCACCCTCATTGTAGCCTGCATCAGAAACCCTGTGAACAAGACATGCCGTCAATGCATCAATGCATGCACTCTCCTGGCTGATGAAGGAGGGACGCATGTGTCTCGCAGCGCATGTGGGACAGTTGCAGCCTTAGGTGCTCTGGGTACCTTGAGGTGCCCTGAGTGCACACACATCTTACCTGACTGACACTGAGACTCACCACGGCTCACCAGGACTCACCAGGACCAGCCTAAGGGCAGCTGGCTTCAGATGTGTGAGCTGCCTTCTTTTTCCTCTTCCCACCATTCTCAACGCTGACAATATCATGTTTCACTCTTGCCTGCATATGCCTGAGTGGGGGGACCGGGTGGGCAATGGGTGTGATGGCCTGCTGTGTTGCATGCAATCGCGAGGTTGGGCTGCCCATGCCTTCCGCACCTGATGTCTGATGCGATGCTGGTAGCGTGCCTGACTCAGTCCTTTGCATGTCCCATAGCCTGCTCAAACTGCACGGCGCGCACATGGCGCGCATGGCGCAGCACTGCACCGCAGGTCACAGCGGCCAAGCTGCTTATGCAGCCTAGGCACACCCTCAGGATCGCCACACCAGCCAAGGCCGCTATAGATCTTGACGTGCTAGCCGTATCCACTAGCCCCCTCATCACTTGGCCTAAATACCAACCCTACCCCCTTACTCCTGTACCCCTAACCTCAACCACTCCATGGTCCCCCTGCTCTAATAGCCCTGTCCACAGGCTCAGCCTTACTCTCCTACGCGCTCACTCTTTTGTATAACTTCTCTCCCTCTCTTTCAGCTTTCTCTTCACTGAAGCTCCCTGGGCTGTCAGTAGGTCCTCCTGGTGGCCAGCAGGGCTGTGGCTGGCGGGTGGGTCACGGCACTGTTCTGCACGCCCCTCTGCTGCAGGCTACCTCAGACCTGGAGGTGCGTTGGTCATGAAGGTGTACGACGGCAGCGGCACCGCGGAGTTCATGCGGGACATGCAGGTCAGTGGCCATGGTTGCTGTGAATGCCACAGCCATAGTGGGAAGGAGGAGCTGAGCAGGCGATGAGCAGGAGGGATAGGTGCAGGGGGGAGAGATCCGTGGGCAGTAGGGCTAGGGCAGAGGCTTCAAGCTGTGCAGGTGGTTCTAGCAATCCATACTATGGCTGTCGCTGCTGCAATATACGGCGCTGTAGTGTGGCGTTGTGGTGATGCTGTGTCGCTGAAGCGTCCTTGATGATGGTAGGATGAGGCGTAGGATGAATCAACTTTGGTGTGATATCATGCGCTGCAGCCCTACTTTTCCAAGGTGGTGCGCATGCGGGTAGACGCAACCCGTTCCATGTCCCGTGAGTTCTACGCGGTCGGTTTGGGACGCAAGAAGCCATGACGCAACCGTATGAAGCCAAGCCAAGCGGATTTCATGTTGTATGGGTGTGAAAGGTATTTATGGTATGTTTATTGATATGGTGGTTGCACCTGTACAGCACGGTGGTGAGCGGTACAGCGATGGGTACAGGGAGGACCAGTAGGTCCAACACCCACTCAGTGTCACGTTATGTGTGCGCATATTGCAACAGCGGCGCGAGTTTTGACACATTCCTGGAGTCTTACTCAGCACAGCTCGCATCACGCTACTTTTCATTTTTGTATCCATTATTACGACTTTAGCCAAATACACTCACTTCATCCCCCCACATCTGAACCACAACAATGCACTAACGTCTTCCCAATCGCCCCGTCTACGGTCAATTGCACTGGAAGACGAAAGTCGCCTCGCCACTCGCCCGCATACCACTACGGCCAAACACAACCGCGTTTGATCGCCGTGCCTATGCGCAGTCTTAGTCTCCGACCCTCCTAAGGCAGTCAAGCCCGACGACCCCGGCACTCCGTCCATGACGTCATTAAGACACCCCCCTTGTCCCTCACTAGGGCCTCCATTTGAACCGGACCAGTAGTGGCCAGACCAGTAGTGAGACAGCAGGACCGGGATCCCCACAGCGAGGTCTCAGCAAGCCACAGGACATCCTTCCTTCCCTGCCAGACCTCCTGTCCCTGTACTGAGCCCAGTGTACCACGCCCAGCATGCTTGTCCCACGGCATGAACGCAAGGCTTGCAACTTGTGTGCGGACACAACCCCGGAGGCAACCCTGAGCTGCACAACCTGCCCCTCAACTTCCCACATGATTGCATTGCCTGAAAGAGGTCTGATCCCACCAACACCTGGCCTAGCAAGCTGCTGATGCCGTCAACATGACCCTCCTCTGAACGCCTGACAAGGGGCCAGACAAGGCAAGGTATGGCTGGGAGAAAGCCGCACGCACGCCCCTGCCCTTTCATCTCCCATCATGCTTGCAAGGCAGGCGCAGATCCTCCTGCCGTATTGTTGCTGACATGCTGCTGCTGCCAGCTGCTGCTGCTGCTGCCCCGCTGCTGCCCGACCCAACAGCCCCTCCAGCAGCCTCCCTCATCAGCTCATCAGGCAGTGAGGCCCTCGGCCCTACAGCGCTGCCACCTCAGTCCTGACCGTGGTCACGTAGGTGGGACCTGCACACAGCCAGCAGGGGTGAGGAGGTTGGACTTTGGTCTTTAAGGAGGACCACATGTCTTGGTCTTACATGGGGCTTACAGGCTAGGAACCTGGTCCTACAGCTACCTGGCCTTACACCTGGCAGCCCTGGCCCACACCTACAAACACAAACAGGGCC
The DNA here is from genome assembly GCA_030144725.1 of Haematococcus lacustris. Lineage (NCBI taxonomy): Eukaryota > Viridiplantae > Chlorophyta > Chlorophyceae > Chlamydomonadales > Haematococcaceae > Haematococcus > Haematococcus lacustris. The sequence goes on along the minus strand of JASKMD010000012.1, from coordinate 5,603,206 downwards.
TCAGCTATCAGCTTCGCCGCTTTGGGCAAGATGGTGAAAGACTGCTGTAGTGGGGGACAGACGATGCAGGCAGAAAGCGGTAGGCAGTGAGGGTGGGTGGCTAAGTGGGTGTGTGTGGGGAATGAGGTGTACCCCTCTCACCTGCCAGGCTGTCCTGAGGCGTTTTGGGCCCGAACCCGTCCCCAGCCCCCAGCTCCGTAGCAGACAGGCTCTCTTGGCCCGAGCCGAGTGCTGCGGCTAGGCGGTCAGTGGGGATGGCTGAGGCGGACTTTATGACAGTGGGCACTGGGGCCAAGCGCGCCTCAGGCCCTGACAGGTCATCAGCCGCCACCTGTGAGGGGAGGAGGGCAGGGGCCCAGGGCAGGGTGGCGAGGGTCATGATGGGGGTGAGTGAGGGCGAGGGTGAGGGTGTGTTATGGGAGGAACAGGACAAGGAGGAGGGCCTTGGTGGCAGCTATTTGAGCTTCTCTTGGTGACGTGATGAGGTGATGGTAACTGAGGAGTGGTGTGATGTAGTGTGGGATGGAGGGAGAGGCTGTGGGAGGCAGTCTGGGACGTCAGCTTGCCTGCAGTGGCTGAGCCGTGAGCCGGGTGGGGCGGATTTGGGAGTCTGAGGGCACACTGCCTGGGGCCCTCAGGCCAGGTGGCAAGGAGCGGCCGCCCTGCTTCACCATCTGCGATCAGCAGCAGCAGCCACACTCGCATCATGTCATAGACAGCAGGCAGCAGCTGAAACGGCAGCAAGCAGCCAAGTGGACCAGAGTAGCCGCCCAGCCATAGCAGCAGCAGCCCCCCTCCCCCCCACCCCACCCTCCAGCCAGGCCTACCGGTGGCAAGTCTTCAATCAGATCGTTGAGCGCGGCTGAGCGGCCGTAGGCGCCCTCCACCTCCTCGCCCTCCACTTCACGATCACTGAAACCGGGCAGAGGGCGCTTGGCAGGGCCCAGGGCCACCAGGGTAGCCTGGCAGGGCAGCAGACACACTTCAGTTACCCAGGAGTCCATTCCCAGTGCACATGCTGCCTAACAGGCCACAACTGGTGAGAACAGCAACAGCTGTAGACCCCTCACGCTGTGAGAAAAGAAGGGAGAGAAAAATGGTGGGAAGAGCAGCCTCTCCTTTTGCTGGCCACCCTCCTGTTGTGCCCTCGCATTGCTGGGCAGCCACAACAAGCTGCAGCATGCCACACTGCCACTCAGGCATTCTCATACCACCAGCAAAACAGCTGCTGAGATACACTGCCCCCTTACGCAGCTTCACACTGAGGACCCCCCATAGGACACCCTGACCCCTGCAAGCCAACCAGGCCACCCAGGCTACCCCGGCTGCCCCGGCTGCCCCTGCCACCCACCACCAGGGTGTCCTTCACCACCAGCAGGCCTGCAGCCACATAGGACTTGAAGTAGGCGGCGTCCCGCACCAGCCCGCTCAGCTGCTCGTACACCAGCTGCTCCTGCTCGCGGTAGCTCTCAGCCACCGCTGCAGCCACCGCCACAGCACACCGCTGTCAGGAGGGCGGCAGGAAGCGGGTGAGGCAGCCGTCAGCAGGGCAGCCAGACTCACCCTCAACTGCACCCTTCAGATGCCCCTTCAGCCACACCAGCCACAACAGGCATGTCCTACTGCAGTCCACACCCCACACCCCACCTCACCTTGGGTTTGAGGATGCTGGGAGTTGAACCCCCCACCTCACCCCGGCTGTCCCGTACTTTCATCTCTTGCATCCCGACTCACCCTCCAGCTGGCGGTGCTGGTTCAGGGCCTCACGGGCGTAATCCTCACGGTCCCGCTGGCGCTCCAGGTCATCGTCCTCACCTGCAGGGGGAGAGGCGGAGGGGAAGGGGATGAGGGGGGCGGCTCACAGTGGGCCACAGTGAGCAAGTGGCCCCTAGGTAAGGGGACAAGGACAGAGAGGCCGACACTGAGCACCCAAGAAAGCTGAGCATGACATGCATGGGGGAGAATGACCACATGGGTAAGGGAGGGGGAGGGGGAGGCAGCGCCACCAATCATTCCCACTGCCTGCTGCTCGCCTGGCACCTACCTTGGTCCCTGCTTCACTGATGCCTTGGCTCCACCTGGCTCATCCCACCCCCCGTGTTCCCAGCTGCCCTGGCCCAACCCACCCACCCTGCCCTGCTCCTAGCCTGCTGCTCCCTCTCCCCTCCCTCCTTCTTTTCCTGCCAGGCCTTCGTGCCTCACCCTCATACACGTCGGAGGCATCTGCGGAGAACATGTCAGCCGGCTCACCCTCCTCAGACATTCCGGTGCCGCGTCCGTACCTGCAGCCAGCAAGCAGTCCAGGCACACACCCTCTCACCCTGTCGCTTGCCACCCATCCCCTCCCTGACACTACGCTGCAAAACCCCTTTAACCCTACGCCTTGCCACCCACCCACCCACCCATCCACCCATACCCTTACCCACCCAGCGCTGCCACTGGGTTGCCGCACTGGCACTGACACCATTTTAACACACCAGGTAGGCACTGCAGCACTGCTGAGGCACCCCCCTCCCTGCCAACACCTCCTCCTATAGCCACCGTCCCACCACCCCCTCCTCCCTCCCACACCATCACAAACATCAGCCTGGCTCAGCTCTGCCCCTACCACCCTCCCTTGCTCCCATCCCCATGCCCATCTCACCTGTTGGAGCCAGCACTGGCCACCTCAGCCCGCATGGACGCGGCCTCGCTGGCGGTCATGCGGCGCAGAGCTGCTAGGAAGCGCGCATGCACCCGCCGCCGCCGCGCATCCACTTGCATGCGCAGCCCCTCGAGCTTCTTCATGCGGGCCTGACAGTGCCAGCAAAACCGTATAACTCACTTTGTTTCGTTGGCTGGTTGATTGACAGCGCCACTACAAGCACTTGAGAAGCGGGTTAGCTGCCACGCAGCTTCATAGCCGCTGCCTCCTTCTTCCCCTCTTCCTCCTCCTTCCCCTCCTCCTCCTCTCATCGCTCCAATACACTGGCATGGCCCAACCCCATCAGGCCAAGTCCACCAGCCCTCCTGTCCATCATGATGCAGACGCCTCTGCCTCTATCCCTATGTTACAAAGGCCCAGGTATGCCCACCCCGGCCCCCTCCCCCTCCTCATGGCCACCTTACCTGCACCACCTTCAAAGACTCCAGCCAGCGGTCTATGGGGCGCACGATGGCATCCACGCGGCGTCGCATGATCTCAGCCGCATCCGCCATCAGCAGCTCATCAAAGTCGCCACCAGCCCTGCACCCCACAGCACCCCACACACAACCGTGCGTGTGAAGTGTGACGACGTGAGGTGGTGGGTCACCACTCTCCCACTTTCATGTTGAAACCCTTCCCCACATCCCCCTCCCCTCACTCCTTCCCAAACCCTTGCCCAAGACATCTCTACTTTCAGGACCCTACCACCACTACGCCCCTGCCCTCCTGCCCTCTTCCCCTCCTGCCCGCCTGCTCTCCTGCCTTCCCGGCCTCCTGCCCTCCCAGCCCCCTGCCCTGCCGCCCCCCTACACCCAGGGTGGCTGTCTTGCCTGTGTGGGTGCCTGCTGGTGATCTCCGTGGGTGAGGGCTCACACATGTTGGTCCCCTCCACCGCCTCCCACACCCTGGGCAGGTTGCTGCGCCCCACCACTGGCACGCTGCTCAGGAAAGCTGCAGGGCAAGGGGGTGAGGGGCAGGGAGTGCGAAAAAACTACTGGCCTGGGTGGAGGGGCTGCGTGGGAGATAATGGTGAAGGGGTGGAGGCTGGTCAAGAGAGGAGGCACAACAGGTTCAGTGCCAGTGCCAGTGCCAATGGACGGCTGGCCTTAGCCAGCTGCAACCCAGGGTGATGCGGCCTGCTGCCCAGGCTGCGGGCTGCCAGCAGGCTGCCAGGCAAGGCAGGGCGTGGAGGTCTGCACTGGGGAACTCACAGTTGATGCGACGCTCATACTTGAGCAGCATGTGCTTGTAGGCGTTGAGGTGGCGCGCAAACTCCTCAGCTTCCTGCAGGCGTCAACACCGGGACCAGCATCAGGGGCATCAGGGGCTCATCAGGGACAGTCAGGGGCGTCAGGGGCCAGCATCCCTGGCCAGTCAAGGGCCAGTCAGGGGCTTTCTCAGTCAAGACTTTTTTAGTCAGGGGCCAGTCAGGGTGTCAGGGGCAAATCAGGAGGAAACCCGGGCAGTGGTGAGATGCGAACGGGGTGCACCATCTTGAAAGCAAGCGTAGATGGTATGTAGATGGTAGTGGTGGCTTTCTGGCTATCAAGGTGGTTGGCTAAGACATGGGGTGCACCTATCCATCAGCTATGCTTGTCCATCCGCATGTAGCCATGGCATGGATGCATGCAAGCCATGCGATGATGCAGCGAGCTGGTGTCAAGGGTACTGCTGCGGCTGCATCCGACCCCTGCTGGTTATACAAGCTGTAAGCACCCCACTGATGGGGCCGTGCTCCTGGGAACAGCTGGCTTCAGGTCCATACCCAGCAGCATATTCCCTTCACCCCACCACAGCTACTTTAGGCTGACAGCTTAATTGCAGGTCTACAACAATATGCACATCCCAGGAGAGCAGGTTGAGCAGGCAGGATATGATGTAATGGCTTCCACGCCAGGCTTGCACGCCATCCTGTCACGCCCCGCCCAAGATCCTGCACTATACCCAAGAAGAGAGGTTGCTCTTGCTGACGTCAACCGCTGGTGGCTGCTTTGCGAAGGCTGGCGCCCAGGCCCGACTCTGCCTGATCGCTGACCCAACCGCCACAGGTTGCTATGCGACGGTGTGCATGCCCATCTGTGGCGACTTAAAGGCCTGCTGTGCACCTCGCGACACTGCGATGTGTGCGGAGTGCAGACCCTGACAGCCCTTCAGCGCGGCTCTCAGCCCGGCTCCCGCACCAGGAGCATAGCTGGATTGCGGACATTGGGCGTAGGCTTGAACGTCTTCTCCCCAACGTGCAGCCGCTGACGAGCCTGCCGAGGTGGACAAACAGTTATGGTGACCTGGCTGGCCCAGCCGCGACTTGGCTTGCTTATGTCCGAGGGTGCCAGCGTCTGCCTCGTACCGATTCCATAACTACTTTCATCGACATTGCGCCTGGGTCCGATGAGTGGAGCGCTGAGGTGGCTGGCGATTCAGTAAAGCTTCAAGCCGTTCAGGTGCTGCGCGCGGGAGCTACTGCCGAGGCGGACTGATCGCTGGACGGCCAGCAAAAGCTTTTCAATAGAATGACACCTGACAGCATCACCGGGTTTTTTAGTTTTTGACAGCATCACCGTGCAGCAGCTCCAGTGGGTACCACCTGCTCTCCCCAATGGGCTGCATGCTCAATGCTGCATTGCAGTCCCTGCCTAGCCACTTGCCCGAACAGAAAAACAAGGAAATAAACAGGAAAACCAGGAAATCAATAATCAATCAGCGGTTCACGAAGCAAATGCAGCACAATGTGAAGCAAGGCAACAGAAATGCATCGCAACAGACAGCGTAGACGTAGTCGCCTCGGACAGTTCAGTGGGCCGTGAGGCCGACGCGCAGCCAGAATCAAACCAGGCCCAGCAGAGCATGCAGGCCAGCGGTGAAGCGCAAAGGGCCCGCCACAACAATAACACCTGGCACACCAAGAAGTGCAAACTGCACACCATGATGAGGGGTGTGTCCGCTGCGGGTTTAGAGGAGGGCGCGGTCGTGGCGTCCGAAGTGGTGGAGGCGCGGCTCTACGGGCAACTGGTGCTTTGGGTGGAGGCCTGCAGCAAGAGGGCGCTGCTCGCCAGCTTGCTATTGGGCCTCATGGTGCGCGGCTGGTTCACACGCGTCACTGTACTTGCGGACGGCCAGGAGTCAGGTCCCACAAGGTCAGGTAAAATGGCTCGAAAAATGTACCGTTACTTGTTGCCGCGTACACTGAACTCCAAGAGGTCAAACCGCGACGCCCCACTGCGGCGTGCAGCTCCGCAGCTTGGCCTGCGAGGGACGGGCTAAAGTCAACATTGCCCCCCTCCGCGGTATCCTGGCAGCAGTGACTCCTTGCACCCTGACGGTAGTGCACGTGTATACAATAACGCCGCAGCAACGAGCGAGGTAGAGCGGTCACTAGTCGGTCGGTCGGCGTACCGGGATGGGGTGCCGTCATGCAAATCTGCAGTGCTGTTTTTGAGATCGATTTGCTGCTTGTTGGTGCTACGTAACCGTCTGGTTTCTGCGCCCTAGCTTTGAAGTATGCTCATAGCTCCCACGGGAAGGAATTGCAGTGTATTAAAGCGGCCCTGCGCAGGTTGGGAAGCTCTTAAAATCACAGTGCGTAGAAACCTTATTTTTGGGCAGGAAGTGCATGAAACGCCGTGCTGACCTCCTGTAGAGATGCAAACTGTGTGCCCCGAGAATCTCGTACACTTTTGGTAGCGTTATTCTTAGGATTAGCACCCATAGATCACCCAGACATATCTACCATGCTCATGTCGAAATCAGCCCATCACCTCGCGCTCACTAGGCTGCGAAAGTGTAAGAGGTTGTTCTGATTCCTCCAAACTACCACCAACGTTCATCAGCGGCACAAATGATGCAGGCTGGCGGCCATAATTAGCGATGGGCCGACGCAGTCAGCGTAGTAAGAATAGGAAGGATCGGAAAGCATAGGACAGCAGAGGATAGCATAAGGAAAGCATAAGAAAGCATAGGAAGCTCTCGTCGTTCATTAGCCCTCTCAGTAGTGGCGTTTTCACGCGTTTCTGTGATCGCGACGGTGGTTGCCCTGTTTACAAGTCCCCTCCCTTATTAACAGCCACAAACCAAACTTGTGGTTGTTAATAGGGGAGGGGACTTGTTTGTGGCTGTTAATAGCGGAGGGGACTTGTAAACAGGGCAACCACCGTCGCGATCACAGTCTTCGTCATCGAAGTCAGATGCAGGCGAGATATGCTCGGACATCGAACAAAGACACCAGGGAATAGATGCGCGGCGGTCAGCATCACACCTGTCACACCAGATGTGAGAGACAGAGCCAGCGCGGCTCCGCCGCGCTGGCTAAAGCTTGAACGCTTTGAAAACGCCACTACACTAGATAGCGACAAAACCGCTGCGTGCTAAAGGTTTAAACACGCTCGGCCTCGCACCGGCGCTAAACAGCTCTCGACCTCAGCCAGCGGCCGCTTCGCTACGCTCCGCGGCCGCTGGCTTCGGTCTCGAGCTGTTTAGCGCCGATGCTCGGCCTCGCGTGTTTAAACCCTTTAGCACTGGCGGTTTTGTCGTTATCTACTACATAATGTCGTCGAAGGAGAGACCAGGAAAAAACAGTTCCTTCGGACATGCTGCCTGCAGCTCGTAGTATATGCTTTGATGTGGTGGAGGAGTAGGGCCATTGCAACGCTTAGGTATGTTGCGAGCGAGCTGCGGCAGCCCGATGCGAGATGCGAGCCATAACTGCCGGACCTCGCACTAGCGCTGTTGTGTACCGTACCTACTAGCACCCGCTTACAAAAGAGCGCCGCATCCATCTACAATAACCTTGCCACCTGGACACTTGGCAAGGGTTGGTGGGCGTCCAGGCCGTGCAGGCCCTTTGATGCAGTAGGCATATCGGGAAGGCTCGCTGATCCCGGCTGTGTAAGCGCGGCATCAAATGGCTCACGGTACATTTTGCCAAAGAGACCTTGTGGGACCTGACCAGGAGGCCTTCGAAGAGATCCCAGCTGAGGACGCGGTCATCCCGAACCTGGATGAGCCAACCTGTTCCTGCAGCTCTGTTAGAGTATAGCCGGGGCAGCAGTATACATGGCTGGCGACGGAGCCAGAATCTATTCCGACAGTGGTAGTGGCTGCTTAGTGGCTGTTGCTGATGCTTTCGTACACTGGAAGTAGCGCGCTTCAGACATCGAGTAGCCAGGGTACATCCTTACATGTCTCTACATTCTTCTCAGTTCTCTAATCAGTGATACCGAGTAGTCTGTATGAAGGCCATCCTCCGCGAATCCCAAATCCTGCCTGGCCTCAGCTTAAGTAAACCAAAAGTCACATCTCACGCATGCAAGGCTAACAAGACTTGCAAGCGCATTCAAAGCTCATGCATACCAGGTCTGAAGTTGAACTGTAACACTCTCCCCCACTCCAAAAAGCTACGTCCCGGAGCTTCCATTGTCTGGGAAAAACAGTCATGCGATCACAGAGCAAGCAGGCAAGTGAAAAGCAGACATGCACAGTCTACATGCAAACAAGCAATCATGCAAATCTCATGCAAGTCTCATGTAAGAGTGCACGAGCTAAAGGTCTTGATGTTGTCTCGTTGTCCACAGTAGAGCCTGTGTCAGTTGACGGTGAAGACCTCGTCCAGGAATGAAATGAAATGAGAAGCCGAATGGAGAGGAGCATAAGAAAGCAAAGATAGTGGTAGCACGAGGAGATAGTAAGAGAAGTTGGTGATAGTATGAGATGGTAGTTGTTGTGATTGGGTGATTGGACACGATGACCTTGGGGAGGCCATGCAACCGGAAAACATGATCAAAGAAGGTGCGAACCAGGATGGGTGCTGTGACCGATTGGTTTGGCTGTGTTGGATTTGTTTCGTTGGCAGTGTGTGCAGGAGCGGACGTGAACTGATGCTGCCATGCGGGGCCAGAAGAAATGGCGTGATAGTTGTGCGTAGGTTTTGTCCCTACCGAGATGTCCGGAGATGGGGATGTCCTGTGCTTCACGGAGGGCGGTGCGCATGGGTCCCACCGGGATGTAAAGCCGGCGAGTCCCCCGTCCATTGTGGTACATGAGGTTTCCCTGGATTTGAAACTGGCGTGCTTTGCCAGCCAGTGCAGCCGCTAGGAGGCGCTGGTACTGTGGATGTAAAACTGGCGTGCTTTGCCAGCCAGTGCAGCCGCTAGGAGGCGCTGGTACTGTGGATCTGCAGTCGCTGATTGCTCATCGATGTGCAGTTGAGGATGGGGTGCGGAGAGCGACTCCGTTCCCGTGGCAGTTGGAATGCCTGGAGTATTTGGGTATGTATGCCCAGGACGACGGAACGCCCTTCAGTGTGTGTTCACTCCCAAGACGGAGGTGTACAGATGGAAGTCAGCTCGGCGTGACAGCGCGTCCGCTGACTGGTGCTGGGCGTATGAGTGTGCGCAAGCTATGTAGCTAGCGGCTTGGTTGTCGTGGCTGGCTGCTGAGCTGCCATTGATGTGCTGACCTGCTTGTGCAGGTTGTCCACGGTACTGATTCTGGCTGGGTAGCAGGAGATGCTTGATGTAGCTGATGCTGACGGTGTTCAGTCATGATGGTGCGCTCAGCTGGGCAGCTGGAGTTAGCTGGTGACAATGGATTGCTCACAGCTCGGCTGTTGGTGTCATAGGGTCAGCTGGTCTCAGCTATGTGGTCACAGCTGGCGATGTGCTTTCAGGTAGGCAGCTGGAGACAACAGCTTGCATTGGTTGGTTGCGCTCTGCTCTGCCTCTGTGGTGACGTTCAATCTGTGAGGATGCTGACCAGTGAGCTGCTTGCTGCTTCTGTGTCATTGCTTCTGCATGCTGATTGTGGTGGTATGTCTTGTTTTCTGCAGGTGGAGGTGAAGAACGGACTGTGGCGGTCTCATGACGTTTAGTGTCTCATGACTCATGGCTGGGTAGTGATGTGTTTGCTGTCAGTGTGATGTAGCCAGTGGTCTGATGTGGTGATGTTGTGAAACGGGGTTGTGCTCAGGATGTGCACTGTGGTGGGGTTGTGGTTGTTGTGCCTCTGTGGCTGCAAGGCTTGATGCCGTGTTAGAGTATAGCCGGGGCAGCAGTATACATGGCTGGTGCTGTGTTCTGTGGACTGAGGCTCATGGTTTAACCTGATGATGATTACCAGACAAGAGGTCGACGTGTATGCCTGGGCGGTGTGCCAGGTTAAGGTGTGGGTGCTGTTTTCAACAAGTGTCAACGTATCGTGATAATGGGTGGTGGTGGGGTTGATGGTGGTGTGCTCAGGTTGTTGAGCGAGTGACCAGAAATGGTTTGATACTGTGCTGATGGCTATGATGGTACCGTGCTTGATGCATTGGCCAGACTGTGTGCCCTGATGGACTGGTAGAAGCTGAGACAGGCCAATTAAACATGGCTGGCTTTACAATGTCAACGTATCGTGATAATGGGTGGTGGTGGGGTTGATGGAGGTGCACGCAGGCTGCTGGCAAACTGTAACTGGGCTGCATGTAAACGAAGGTGACGAAGGGCTTCCAGCCCGCCTGTCTTGGGCTGCGTGTCGAACTTGGGCTGCGAGATATGGATGTCGAGCGATGTTGTCCCTAGTTCACTGCAAGCAGCAGGTAGCACTGCTTTCGCAGGTAAAGCACTGCTTTCGCAGGTAAACACTGCTAACGCAGGTGGGCACCGCTTTCGCGGGTAGGAATCTGAAACACTGCAGGTACACTGCAGGTTAGCGCTGCGAGTTGAGCAGCTGGGCAAGCTTACATTGCGATGGGTCAGCGGTAGCTTGAGCCTTAGGCGTTCTTGCACCGGAGGTACTGCCCAAAAGTATCTCAGAAGCTCGATTACTGCGTTGCGTGAGGCAAGAACACAGGCTGATGATCGATGGTCGGAAACCAAATGTTAGAGTATAGCCGGGGCAGCAGTATACATGGCTGGCGACGGAGCCAGAATCTATTCCGACAGTGGTAGTGGCTGCTTAGTGGCTGTTGCTGATGCTTTCGTACACTGGAAGTAGCGCGCTTCAGACATCGAGTAGCCAGGGTACATCCTTACATGTCTCTACATTCTTCTCAGTTCTCTAATCAGTGATACCGAGTAGTCTGTATGAAGGCCATCCTCCGCGAATCCCAAATCCTGCCTGGCCTCAGCTTAAGTAAACCAAAAGTCACATCTCACGCATGCAAGGCTAACAAGACTTGCAAGCGCATTCAAAGCTCATGCATACCAGGTCTGAAGTTGAACTGTAACAAGCTCGGCCGCGGTGTGCCTCCCCCCGGAATGCACTCTCGGCCCAGCGCCGCTGTGGAAGCTGTGCTGACCGCGTACCCGGGCCTCCGCGCCCGCCTCAACGCTGTACCTCGCTATCAGCAAGACGCCAACACTGTAGACGATGTGGGGCACGAAGCTGGAGACCAGCTTTGCCAACAGCCTCACCGAGCTGTTTACCCGCAGGCTTGAGCAGGCGGTGGCTCTGGCTGGAGCCAGGGTCATCGCTGGCTCACACGAGCACCAGCGCCGCCTTGGGCTGCCTTTGGGTGGCAGTCCAGCCTGGACTGAGCGTCAGCGCAGCTGGGTGGCGCGGAGTGTGCAGGGGAAGGAGGTGACCTGGCTACAGGGTGCGGGTGGGGTGGTGCTTACTGCTGCCATGCGGGACGAGGTGGCCAGGCAGCGGAGGTTGCTGGGGCTGGATCAGGGGGTTATGGTGGACAAAGCCTGGCTGGAGAGGGGGGTCAACCGGGGCAGCCTGCTGCGCCATGCAGTGGACACCAGCAGACGGGTGGAGGCAGCCAACGCCAGCTGGCAGGAGGATTGGGCGGACTGGCAGGCAGCTGGGGGGCAGCGCAACACCAGGCCCTACCGCCCCCCCTCTCCCTTTGCACCCACACCTAGCTGCAGCTGCAAGGCGCACCACATCAAGCTGGACACCCAGGCCATCTATGGCTTGATGCGGCCCGCTGGCATGCTGCCAGCGGACATCACCTCCTTGCCCAAGTTCAAGAATGGTGTGGCCGGGCCAAGGACAATGAGGTGAGTGAGCTTGGGGCTGCCACAACCCACTGCTGGCTCGATGAAACCATGTGGTGGCTTTCCTATGCCTCACTCCCTAGGGTGTGTTGGCTGCAGGTGGTCAACCGGTGGAACGCCTTCCTGCCCAACATCGCAGCCCTCTGGCCCAACCGCGGGCAGACATTCGCGCAGGTGGTGCACACTGACGGGGTCGCGGTCAGCGTATTGTTTACGCGCCCTAAGCCAGCAGAGCCGCCCGACGAGCTGCCTTGCATGGGCAAGGTGGAGGGCGCTGTCAACCCGCTGGCGTACCTGGACGCCGATTGGTTGGGCTGCGACCCGGGGAAGACCAACATGGCGACAGTGGCCTATGAGGAGCGGTACCCCTCCGGCGCTGTGCAGTCCGTGTGGCATCGGATCATCACTACGGGGCAATACTACCGACAGAGCGGCATCACGGAACACGCCAAGGTGTCCAAGGCCTCGACGGCCGGCATCCAGCCCCAACATGTTGAGTTGTCGCAAGTCACCAGCTACACCGCCTCGCTGCATAGGTACCGGCAGTACGCTGCAACGGTGCTGGCCAACTGGCCCGACATGTGGGCCGAGCTGTCCAAGCCGCGCTGGTCCAACGCCAGGTTCCGGCTGTATCGACGCAAGCAGAGCACGGTGGCCAGGTTCTGGGCTGAGGTGAGTAGGCCGTACTCTGTCAGTATGTGTGCTAGTATGTGTGCTAGTATGTGTGCTCACAATGCATGTCTTTGCCATGACTGGACCTGAGCTCACAGTGTGTCTCTCCTTGTGTGCCTTGGCTGCAGACTGTCAAGGGTGCCAGGGTACGCTGCAACTCGGCTGCCACAGGTCGCCCCCTGGCACTGGCCTATGGGTCAGCTGGCTTCAGTGGCAGTGGGAGCATTGGCAGCAGGGGTGTGCCCGTCAAGCAGATGCTACGGGAGGCGCCAGCAGTTCCCTGGGCGTGTGGTGATGGTACATGAGTTCCGTACCAGCCGGGTCAGCTCTGCCCGAGACAACGTGGTGCAACAGCAGGCAGAGTCCTTCATGTGAGAGACCTCAGGTGCATTTGGCACATGGCATGGGCGCCTACCACCTACACTATTCACAGTGACAGGCCTATAGTCTAGAGTTGGCATGACAAACATGCACTGATGTGCGCTGATGACAGCTCAAGAGACATGGCACATAACTATGCCACAGCAGGCTACTGCTGGGCCTTAGGTGGCCGGTCTCGCAGCTGCTTGTAGCCCAGGCCAGGGTATTCCTTGCCCTTGGCTGGCAGAGCTCCCTGGTCTGGCCACTAGCTTAGCTCCAGTGGGCACCACCTGCTTCCCCCAATGTGCTGCATGTTCAATGTAGCATTGCAGTCCCTGCCCATCCACCTGCCTGGTTGTGATGCTGGCTTGGCTTTGGCAGCCTTGTCCTTGCCCTTGCCTTTGCCCTCGGTGGGCTGGGTAGGCTCAGCTGCCTGCTCAGCCGTGGTGCGCTTGCTGCGCTTGGCTGGCGGGGGAGTGCTGTGCCCAGGCGCTGAGGCTGCTGCCGGTGTGGCTTCCTGGCTGCTGCATGGGCCCGGTGGGGGTTTGCGTGGTGCCACTACCGGGCACCACATCATGCCCCGCACTGGCTGGTCACGTTGCTGGCTCCAGGCTGGGCGCAGCAGCCGGCGGTCCACCTGCCCTTCTGGTGGCTCCCAGCCTGCAGGCCTGGTGGGCTGCTCATGATCCAGCTGCTCCTCATAGGGCTGCTGGTCATTCACTGCTGAGCTGACCTGGCTGGTGTGGTGCTCATCCACAAGCACCATCCTGCCCCGCCGCTAATCCATGCCCCTGGGCCCGCACACCACCTTGCAGCAGGCCCGCAGCACCGCATCAGCACCCCAGCCTCCCCCAGTGCCAATGCCAGCTGCGCCAAAGAACACCACCACCTGCATGGGCCTGTGGGGGCTTGTGTGGGGCTTCTACCTGGCACAGCAGCTGCACAGGTATTGAACGGGGCCATCCTCCTGCTGCAGGTCCACGACCACTACCACACAGACGCCTGGGTAACCGCCCCACACCACAATGTCCTGCCTGCCTGCCAGTTGCCACGTGATGGCATGGTCATGTTTCCAACACTTGTTGAAACATGGGACAATGTACCGTACATGGTTCAAGCAGCCCCTCGTCCCTCACTAGGGCCTACATTAGAGTCGGACCACAAAGGCCACTAGGGTTTATGCTATCGTTTTCATCTTTGATACTATCGTTCAGCCCTCTGCCTTTGTGTGGTTACTTGTTGGCCGCTGGGATGATCAGGGCTGGGCAGGGTTGGTCAGAGCTGGGCCTTGGTCAGCAAATGCGATTGTTTCAGGCCCTAGTTGTAGGGATATCGTGCTGTTGTTTCAGGGGCCCCTTTTGACAATCTGCCTTGAAGTGCTGGAACGTTACATACTTCTGGAAACACCCACAATTCCTTAGCCTGCAGGGGTCACCTACGTCAACATGTGCATCACTACGGTGTTTCTGGGCCTGCATGTGGGGCCCGCGTGAGGCCTCATGTGGGCTGCGGCATGTTCATAGAGCAGCTCTGCGTAGCATAGCGTCATAAACAGGACACTACGGTGGGCTCTCATTTGCCTCCACACGCCTGCGGTTTGGTGACAGGACTCAGGGTGCACCTGGCCAAGTCAGCTTGGCTGCGGGGTAGCTCGCTGCATCTCAAATGACCACAGCGGGCGCAAAGGGCGGACTAACACTGACGCTCCCAAAGCTACCCTCGGCTGGGCGAAGGACAGCTGCGGGCGGGAACGACGTGACTGGTCCGTCCCGCCAGAACTGCATTTGAACGCACCGAGACAGATCGAGGCTGACCTGCCTTGGCCTACTGTCCATTGCAGCCAAGTCAGACCAGGGCGAGCTAGCAGACCAAGCGACCATTCGCGCTGCCCGAGATGATGACGACGAGGGGGACAACGAAGTGCAGGCGGTGGAGAGCATGTTGAACCAAATTCTTAGCAAACGAAAACAGGCAAGCCTAGCTGCAGACAGAGTGCAGGGGCCCTGACCGTGCAGCTGCAGGAAGAGTGTGTGGCATCTGTGTGTGCAGGGGGTTGCAGCAAAGCAGGCAGCTGTGCTGCAAGAGGCACATGACAAAGTGCAAGCAGCCAGTGAAGCTTTGTCTGCAGCAGTGGGGAAGGACGCCAAGGATGCTGGAGCACAGACCAAGAGTGCATTCACTAAGGTATGCCCCCACAAATGTTTGGCTACATGCTGCGAGCGCCCATGCCACTCCTTCCTCACTGGCATTGAGCGCAGCCTGCTCGTGGCGGAAGTGTGTTAGGCTAGCTCTTCGCAGGCTGGAGAGTTAGGAGCAAGAGGGTAAGGAGCAAGCCAGGGGAAGCTGCATGAGCAGAAAATGCGCCCCACCCCTGCATCTGTCACACCTCACCGCGCACCCCCTCACACCCTGTGTTGATGATTTCTCCCTGGCCGTCTGATTGCAGCTGGAGGCCAACCTTGACAAAACAATGAAGGCTATTGAGGGGTGTTGTGAAAAGTATGCGGCGGTAGGTGCTGCACTGGCTGCTGCTGCATCTCTCTTCCAATTGCCAGTCACAGCCCAGCTTTCCAGGCTAGGTCACCACTTACCCTAACTCACTCTTTTGATGTAAATCTCCTTAGCAGAGGGCGTTGCTGACACAATGCGTGTGCAGGACATGCATGCGCTGTGGAAGCAGTACAACGAGCAGTATGACATGCTGGCACAAGCCAAAGCAGATGTGAAGGTGAGGCACTGCACCTTGAAGCACCTGCAAAACGCCCGCTAGTGGCTGCAGATACGCTGACAGACTGCTGCCTGATATTGCCCAGCTGCATATCTTCTTCCACCTACAATTAGCCCTGACACTCGCATGGCTGACGTCACGCTGAGGCTGGTCAGTTGCCCAGTTGGGTACAGAAAGTATAGCTGTGGCTGGCTGGTGCCACCTACCTGCTGGACTGCAGGCTGCTGCAGAGAAGCGGCGGGCAGCAGCCAAGCGCAAGCTTGCAATGTTGCAAGGCGAGGCTGACAAGACAGTGGCTGAGGCAGGGGAGCGGCTGGCCAAGATGAAGGCCAAGAGCAGCAAGCTGCCCGGGGTGCTCAACATGCTGCAGTCCCTGATTGACCAGTGACCCTGCGCACCCTGCGCCTAACCCGCACCAGAGGGCCAGCTGCAGCGCACCGACCACGCATGGAGTGATGATGACGGCACTCAGCCTGTGAGCCTGTGAAGGAGCAGGAGCAGTGCTGGGTGGGCACTGGAGGGCCTGCGGCAGGCCTCATCACCAGACCCTGGTCAGGTCCGGGTGTGTTGCCAGGGCCGGCCCAGGGTGCCCGGTGGGAGCACCTCCCTACAGCTCAGGGAAGTGCACTGCAAGAGGGAAATGAATGCAAGTGGAAGGGAGCAGGGAGGAGGCGGGGAGAGGGGCCAGGGAGAGGGGCCACACCTTCTAAGGTGGCCTTCAGGCGTGGTGCTTACAGTCCACACCGCTGCAGCCATCAGCCAGTGGGCTGCTTGCCCTCCTGGGGGAGGTGCTCTCCACAAGGTGCTGCTCCACGTAAGGTCAGAGATTTCAAAAGGGACGGCTTAAGCAGTGGTGCTGTAAGGTGGGTTGAGGGGCAGGGCAGGAGGGCGGGAGGGCATCTGCTGGAGGTCCACCAGCGGCACATAAAATGACGTGGATTGAGTGTACATATGGACAGCTTTGGATAAGCAGCATTGCCATTGCATGTCAACGACGTGGCTTGCATTACACTTGACTCTCGATTTGATGTGACAATGGCTGACGTTCATGAGATGTCACGCTTCGAGTGATGAACAAGCGTAGCATATAGGACCTCACTTTGCCAGGCCTTGGCAGTTTGCTGTAGTGATGCCCAGGCTGAGCTTTCCCTCTAGCGCAACCTGTACTGGTGCCTATCACAGTTGGCTACTGGCTGAAGGCAGTGAAAAATGTCACTGGTGTTTGGCTGCGTGCGCATGGGCAAGAAGGAAGGATGTCAGCTCGCCACGTCAAACAATAAACACCCATCACACACATGGGCATGTAAGTCCTTTCCAACTTTCTCTTTTCCAACCACTGGTGGCGCCTGCTGTTGTCAATGTAACCTTTGCTATTAGTATGGTAGATGAGCACCGCACCAACGGGTCAGCTCTGCTGTAATCAAGCCTCAGCGCTGTGACAACAGGCTGTATAATTGGCAAGGCCACGAGGCATGAGTAGGGTACGCCCATAGGATTCTAGGTGCCTCGGATTGTTAAGAAACCTAGAATTATAGGCTAGAGCGACATTGAGGAAATGGCTAGAAAAACCTAAAAACGTCGGCTAAAACAACTAGAATTACAGGTTGGCCGGTCGCTCCCGAGGCATGAGGGATGTCAGCCTCCCTTAGGTTTGGTTAATCTCCGTCTGGTGGCAAGCCTGCTTAGTTGGCGGACGGGTCAGTGCAGGGCCGGATGTGGTGCCCCCACACCAGCACACATAACCCCCAACCAGCTGGCAACATCGGGCCATGCGGCAGCACGCACCCGCCAGCCAAGCGCACCAATGCTGAGCCAGCATCCAAGCCCATCCAGCCCGGCATCAAGGGCTAGGCTGTCAAAACCAAGCTAGCACACAGCCAGGCTGGTGGGTAGTGTAGGGGACCAGTACACAGTCAGCTACTTAGGTTGCATTATGGGCTTTTCTCGGGACGCGAGTGGTGAACCAGCAGATATCAAGGATGTAAGAACCAATGCACCTCCGAGTCCCGTTACAGGTAGACAAGGGCTGCAACACAACACTAAACATGCACCACATATAGAAATGCAAGTAGCAGCCACTGGCACTGCTCTACAAACGGCAGAGGCTACCCCGGCCTGCGCTACAAACGGCTGAGGGACCGCCCACCCAAGGTGGCCTAGCAGCAACAATAGCCTATGACACATTATTGTGTCATGTTTGAGCTGTGTCAGCTTACATTAGTGCATGTTTGTCAGCCACAATTAATTGATTGCCCTGAAAGGGGTCAAGCATTAATGCGGGGGGTAGGCACGACACAGATACCCTGGACCCTCCGTCCCGCCACCCCCTCCCACTCCTCTTCACATTCCTCTCTACCCCACCCTGCTCCTTCCCCTTCCCCCTCCCTCACGTGCTTCAGCTGCGCATCAGGGCATCCTGCATCATGCAGCACCCACACCGCCATAACCTTTAGAAAAGTGCAGGTCATCTGCATGTAGGGCAACACATCATGCTGCAGGCGGGCAGACAGACAGGCGGGCAGACAGACAGGCGGGCAGGCAGGCAGGCAGGGCAGGCAGTTGCAATGCTCCAAGTGCCTGCCCTTTCTCACTGTGCATCAACCTGAAAAGGCTTGTATGATGGCGATGTGGAGTCAAAACCACTCATTGCTGCAGAAAGCAAGCAAACCTGGGAGGAAGGTCTTAGCACCAGGGACCATCTTCGCTTGATCCTCCCAGCTGCACTGCCCAAGCTCAGCCTTCTGCCACGTCCTGTGCCCTGGCTGGCAGCTCCATCAGGAACAGCAGATTTGGCAGGCTCGGCTGCTTTAGCTGGCTTGGCTGCTTTAGGGGGCTTGGCTGCTTCAGCTGCCTTCGCTTGCTTGGCTGCTTTATCTTGCTTGGCTGCTTCAGCTTGCTTGGCTGCTTCAGCTGCCTTTGCTTGCTTTGCTGCTTTAGCTTGCTTGGCTGCTTCAGCTGCCTTTGCTTGCTTTGCTGCTTTAGCTTGCTTGGCTGCTTCAGCTTCCTTAGCTTGCTTAGCTGCTTTAGCTTGCTTGGCTGCTTCATCTGGCTTGGCTTGTTTGGCTGGCTGGGTTGGCTTGGCTGGCTGAGCTGGCTTCTTGTCCTTGTTTAGCTGATCAAGCTTATCCAGGCTTGGCAGGGCAGGGAGGGGCTCTCGTGTCACCAGGCGCTTCACATCCATCAGGGCCTGAGGGGGAGAGCGCCACACGATCAGGGAGAGGGAGAGGGAGAGGGAGAGGGAGAGGGAGAGGGAGAGGGAGAGGGAGAGGGAGAGGGAGAGGGAGAGGGAGAGGGAGAGGGAGAGGGAGAGGGAGAGGGAGAGGGAGAGGGAGAGGGAGAGGGAGAGGGAGAGGGAGAGGGAGAGGGAGAGGGAGAGGGAGAGATATGACAAGGGTTAGGGTTGGGTTGGCCCAAGCAGAGCAGGACAGGGCACTTCAGCTCACGGCTCACTGCGAGTTGGTTGACCCCCGCCTGCCTGTCCTGCGCCTGCTCGTCAAGCAGGTGGCTGGCCTTCTGCCACGCCTTGGTCACGGCTGCAATATCACGGGTGCCGCTGCTGACATCCCGACCTGCACCCACCACGGCCAGGCAGTGGAGTTCAGGCAAGGCAGCTGGACCGCCCAGCCAACAGTGGGCTGGTGACAGACAGGTCGGCTGCAACCCTCCCTCAGCACACAGCTGATCATCATCTTGGCTAGCCCTGTTGTTCAGGCATGTGCCCTTGTCCTGACTGAGGGATGGCAAGCTGAGCAGGAGCTGGTATCAAACACACAACCTTCTTCAACAGGCACCTGCTAGCTGCGTCAGGCAGGGCTGTGGCTCAGGACTTGTGACTAGAAGCTGAACACATTCACACAACCCTTCCTCAGCAGGCACTTGCCAGCTGTGTCCGGTTGGGTTAGGGTTAGGGCCACCCGCCTTCGACTGCCTGCTGCTTTGACTGCCCACTGCCGTTGACTGCCTTTGACTGCCCATTGCCTTTGACTGCCTTTGACTGCTCATTGCCTTTGACTGCCTTTGACTGCCTTTGACTGCCTTGACTGCCGTTGACTGCCCACTGCCCTCAACTGCCTGCTGACCACCTGGGGCTCCTCCTCACTGTGGCCTTGGTGTGCCCCAGGGGTGTTGACAGGCTGCTGGGCTGTGCCGCAGAGATGGACCCACTCACAGCCCTACCCCTCCCAGCTCACCCTGATCCCTGATCAACGGGCTGCCCCTACAGCAGAGCATACAGCCACCGCGCAACCCAGCCGTGGTTCTGCCTGTTGCTTTTGCCACCCACACCCCTGGCTGACCCTCGCCCACCTCCACCCTAGCTGATCAGCAGTGGTGAGAGAGTGAGAACAGCAGCCAGCAGGTGTCGGAGGCTGTTGCCTGCATGAGGGGGCATTGGGCTGACTGGCTCTGCTTGCGGCTCCCCTGCCCGCGCCCCGTTCCGCCCCGTTCTGGCCCCCTGCTGCTGTGTTGGACCCTTGCCTGTGAGGGGGCAGATCACACACAAGCGGTCAGTAGGGGGCTCGCTCTTGCGGGAGCGGGAAGGCTTGCTGGGGCGCCAGCTGGCCTTTGCAGCGGCGGCAACCACCTGGAGTGCGTGTGGGTGTCAGGGCGAGGCTCAGGCCATAAGAGTGTGAACGAGGCACTTGAGGTGAGGAAAGGCAGGGAGGTAGGGTGGCAGGGCATGAGGGCGGGAGGTGGGCAGGGGTGTGAGAGAGGGGATCAGGGAGGTAGGGGGACAGGGCAGGAGGGTGTGGGGGCTGGAGGGCGTCCTCCACCCCAGCGCCCTGCTCGTGCAAATGCATGGCAACATGCCCAGCCAATAGCCTGGGCAGGCAGCTCATGCTGAAGCACAACTGTTCTTAAAGGCTGTTCAGAGCACTACTGGTGGCAGCAGCACTGTCGCTGTCCATGCTTCCACAGCTCACGTTCAGTGCATGCCGTCGTCCTAACCAAGGCCAGGATCAGGCCAGGAGTCCTATCCAAGGCAGACGGGCTGAAGGGCCGGAGGAAGGCAGGGGCGGGGTGCTCAATATGCTATAGACTGGCACGGCAGTCTCCTGCCCCATGCTGTTCATTCTCCCACGCTCCTGTGTAGGCAGCACCTGCCCCTGCTCCTGCCCCTGCTTACCACCCCCTTGCACCCCCTTGCACCATCCCCTCCCCCGTGACACTTTACTGCGCTCGCACCCACTCACCTTCTTGGACACGATCCCGCCTTTTGTCACACACACAGCCTGGCTGGTGCAGTCAAAGCTGTCCCCATAACGGCGCAAGAAAGCTCGAAGGGACTGCCCCAGGTCAAACAGGCCATGCCCACTCTGTTGCAGCGTGCAGCATAGCGTTGGTGGGAAGAAGGCAGGCACCAACACGTGAGCAAGGGGTGGGATGAGCATCCTGTGCCAAGCACATGGGCAGTGTAACGACGAATAGGAGCTCATGAGGTGACAACGTGCAATGCCTGTAGACTTACATGCAGGGTACAGGAAGGATCAGGGACAGGGTCGGGCGCTGGCTTGGGGGCAGGTGGGGTGGGTGGAGGCCTTTGGGTTGAGTGGGGGCCTAGGGCAAGGGATGGGCACTGGTGCACTGGGGATGGGGTGCTGCAGTGGGGTGGGGTAGGTTCAGGCAACATGGTATGCTGCCTGTCTCATCCACAGCCGATGTGGTGGGCAGGCAATAGTGCTGCCCTTGCCCGCTGCACACACACAAGTCCTTGAGATGACCTAGCCTGACCCTGCCTTGGCCTACGCCATCCTACCCCACCCTGCCTCCCTGCCCTCGCCCCCTGTCTTGCTCCTTGATCACATCGCCGTCTCCCCCCTCCCTGCCCCAGCGCTAGCACCTACTCCTACCTCCGACCCTCCCCACCTTGGCTTCCTCCTGCATGTGAGCTATGACCATGTTGCACAGGCTGTAGGAAGACAGACCGCCTTGGGCCACGTCATTCAGCCGGATGCTGGCGAGGTAGGTCTTAAGGACAAGCACCAGGGGCTTCAGAGGAGGGTATGCTTGCACCTGGCAGCACCAGCAGCAGCCCACACAGCACAGCCCTCAGCACCAGCACTCAGATGCAGGCCGCCACTGAGCAGGAGCTCATTGTGCTCAACAGGTGGGTTGAGACCCAGCCCTGAGGCAGTGGGTGTGGGTGCTGTTAAGCTGAAATGTAGAGGTGCCGCTGGGGTTTATGCTGAACGCCATTCTACCCTCCTCTGCAGCAAGCCTTGCCCACCTCACTCAGCCCCTACACCCCCTGACCTGCGTTGCCCTGTCTTGGCCTGCCCAGGGCGAGGGCTGCACCGGGTGCCGGCCACGTCCCACCCAGTCACACCAGGCTGTCACTGCTTGGGCCCCGTTTACTCTGTGGCCTACTGCATCTACCTGGGTCCAGCAGGCTATCAGGGCCTGCCTGGCCTGGCCTGGGTCAGGGGCTTGGCACCCGTCCTCTATGGGGTCGAGGAGGTGTCACAGGTCAGGGCAGCGACTCCCACTTGTTGCCTGCAGCCCACCTGCTGGGTCAGGAACTCAGCGACCTTGACGCCAGTGTCGTTGCTGATGCTGATGTCCACGTTGACAGAGTGAGCTCGCATCTGCAGGGCCAGATGCCAGAGCAGGAAAGCAAGCGTGCGTGCGTGTGTGTATGTGTGTGTGCATGCATGCATGCATGCATGGAAGGGGGCCACAGGCGGGGACAAGAGTCAGCAGGTCAGGATCAGGGTCAGGATCAGGGTCAGGGTCAGAGCAGTCCACCCTGGCATCGCCTCAGCTAGACCCACCCCCCAGCTACCCCTCAGCTACCTGCCTCATCCCAGCCACAGCAGGTCTAGCCCATCCAGCGTGCCAGCCTAACTAAGCCTCCTTGCATGACCTCCTCCTAGCCCAGGCCACACCAAGCTCATCCACCCTGCCACCCCCCATGTTTGCCTGGCCCAACCTTGATGATGGGGATGCGTGCTCGCGGTATGAGGGTGATCTTGGGCTTGGCCAGTGCCTTGCATTGCTGCAGCGCCTTGCTGAGAACACGCAGCTTTCTGGCTACACGCACCTGGTCCTCAGGGGCATACCCTGCAGCACCACGGCAGCTGCAGGGTCAAAGTGCTGGCTGTGGCTGTGGCGGTGGCTGAGCCTGGCAGGCGGCAGGGGCAGTCGACTCCTGGGTGATGGGTGGGTGAGGGGCGGGGAGGCAGCGCTGGGGCAGCTCTGGATGGAGAGGGTGGCTGGGCAGCAGCTGGCAGGCCATGGACTCCAGGCAGGCACCCATCATAATATGAGCATTGAGACAGCAGATGCATAAGCTGACTTGCGTTTCAATGTCATGCAACACACCCATGCCATGCACCCATGCCACATTGCATGCTGTGCCCCCCCCTGGCCCCCCGCACGGCCCGTCACCCTCACCCAAGGACCCTGACGCTTGTCTGACCCCCACTGCCCACCCCCACCTCCAGCACTCAAGCCTCCACCCACCACCCGTTGCCTTGTCAGGAGTCATCACACCCGTCACCACCATGTCCACATCAGATGACCAGGCGCTGAGCCCGCTGGCAAAGGAGCCAAACACCTGGCAGGCAGGCAGGCAGGCAGGCAGGCAGGCAGGCAGGCAGGCAGGCAGGCAGGCAGGCAGGCAGGCAGGCAGGTAGGCAGGTAGGCAGGTAGGCAGGTAGGCAGGCAGGCAGGCAGGCAGGCAGGCAGGCAGGCAGGCAGGCAGGCAGGCAGGCAGGCAGGCAGGCAGGCAGGCAGGTAGGCAGGCAGGCAGGTAGGCAGGCAGGCAGGCAGGCAGGCAGGCAGGCAGGCAGGCAGGCAGGCAGGCAGGCAGGCAGGCAGGCAGGCAGGCAGGCAGGCAGGCAGGCAGGCAGGCAGGCAGGCAGGCAGGCAGGCAGGCAGGCAGGCAGGCAGGCAGGCAGGCAGGCAGGCAGGCAGGCAGGCAGGCAGGTAGGCAGGTAGGCAGGTAGGCAGGCAGGCAGGCAGGTGGGCAGGCAGGTAGGCAGGTAGGCAGGTAGGCAGGTAGGCAGGTAGGCAGGCAGGCAGGCAGGCAGGCAGGCAGGCAGGCAGGCAGGTAGGCAGGCAGGCAGGTAGGCAGGCAGGCAGGCAGGCAGGCAGGCAGGCAGGCAGGCAGGCAGGCAGGCAGGCAGGCAGGCAGGCAGGCAGGCAGGCAGGCAGGCAGGCAGGCAGGCAGGCAGGTAGGCAGGCAGGTAGGCAGGTAGGCAGGTAGGCAGGCAGGCAGGCAGGTAGGCAGGCAGGTAGGCAGGTAGGCAGGTAGGCAGGCAGGCAGGCAGGCAGGCAGGCAGGCAGGCAGGCAGGTAGGCAGGCAGGCAGGTAGGCAGGCAGGCAGGCAGGCAGGCAGGCAGGCAGGCAGGCAGGCAGGCAGGCAGGCAGGCAGGCAGGTAGGCAGGCAGGCAGGCAGGCAGGCAGGCAGGCAGGCAGGCAGGCAGGCAGGCAGGCAGGCAGGCAGGCAGGCAGGTAGGCAGGCAGGCAGGCAGGTAGGCAGGTAGGCAGGCAGGCAGGCAGGTAGGCAGGCAGGTAGGCAGGTAGGCAGGTAGGCAGGTAGGCAGGCAGGCAGGCAGGCAGGCAGGCAGGCAGGCAGGCAGGCAGGTAGGCAGGTAGGCAGGCAGGCAGGCAGGCAGGCAGGTAGGCAGGTAGGCAGGCAGGCAGGCAGGCAGGCAGGCAGGCAGGCAGGCAGGCAGGCAGGTAGGCAGGCAGGTAGGCAGGTAGGCAGGTAGGCAGGCAGAGAGCTAGACAGCAGCCATCATCCATCCCAGCTTCCCCTAGGCAACCTCCTGTCTACAACTGTATACAACTGCTGTGGCGAGCCGCCTGTGTCCTGCTCTCTGCTCCCCCCCTGACCCAGTGTGGGCGAGGTAGCCTGCTGCACTCCTGCCCTGACCTGCACGCCACTGGCATGGCAGAGTGCTGGTAGGCTGCGGGCGCTGCTGCCCAGGCTGCCACATGCTGCCGGCTACCAGGGGGTGACTGCACTGCGTGTGCTGTGCAGCTGACCCGCCAATGTACATGTACAGTCCTGCCCTAGCTGCCCCAGCGGTGCCTATGTGTTGCCAGGGGTGCAGGGGTGGTCGCCAGGGGTGCAGGGGTTGCTGCACTGCCTGTGCTGTGCAGCTGACCGGCCGGATGTGCTCTGCAGCTCATCAGCCGGCTGCTTATAATCTGCAGCTCATAGTGCACCTACAATGCAACGGCTGCAGTCCCCTGCTCATGCCCCTGCTCCTGTAGCAGTAGCTGACTGCCCCGCTGCAGGGCTGGAATGCAATGGGGGCTGCACCTGACATACAGACCCTGCCCCCATGGGAGCTCTTGTGCAAACCCCTAGCTGCTGTGCTGTACGTGCCTGCACTTCCACGCGCTTCCTGTCAGGCAGGTTGGCCAAGACGGTGCCGCGCGTCCTGCAGGCCACCCCACAGGCAACACCTCAGAGCTGGGCACCCACACTGGCGGCCCAGCTGCGCACAGACTAACCACAGCTCCTTGTGCACGAGTGCGTGGCTAACAGCCATGGTGGCTTGGAGTGTGTGGTTACATTTGTATGTTAGGTTGGTTGTGTGATGTGTGGCAGTGTAGCTGTGTGGTGTCAGCGCTGTGCTATGCTGGATGTCATGGGTTGGCTGCCTCTGACCCTGACACATGTCTACCAATGGGCTGCAGCGGGCTCTAAACAAGCTGGGGCTGCTAATGTGGCTAACAGTGTGCTCTCAAGGCTGGTTGCTTGCTTGTCAATTACGCAGCAGCAAGTGGGAACAAGCAGCATAGCCCGCTACTAGAGCCTGCAACCTCTCTTCATCACTCACAACTCGATGATCTGGTTTTTAAAAAGCTGCTCCTCCGTTGTTGGCACAACGCGTGAGCAGAAGTCCAGGATGTTGTAGTGCAGGGGAGATAAAACTCCATCAGGATGCTTATCAAAAGCTTTCGGCGGTATCTGCGGCAGTACTGGCGAAGCTTTTTGGGGGGGCCCTTTCTGAGGTTTTTTCTTCTGTTTCTTCTTTGTCGCCTGAGGTTTCCCGCTGACGGCTGCCGACACTTGCACGCAGCGCCATTGGGAGCCGCTGACGGCAAGACGCGCCGACTGGCTGCATGTGCGCAACCCAGACTTGTTTAAGAAACTGGTGAACATAGCCTAACTCAAGATAGATTACATTGCGTTATGCAAGCGAAGCCATGAGAAATGAGAAGTGAGACAGCTGTCATCAGTTGATGACTCGCAAATGGCGCCAGGAGCTTCAGCTAGCCTCCCATCTGAGCTATGTCGCTACTACTGCCGCTGACGGCATTAAGAATCAAAGCTACTCCCTGTCAGGCACCGTACCGTTCTCCAGGTTGTCGTTTTGTGTAAGGTCAACTATGAGCTGAAGCAAAAGCTCTGATTTCACGAGTACAGGCAGCATGTACATGCAACATCTGGATGGCGCAGACTCTGTATTACACCACATGTGTAGCGGCCTCATGCCTCCCAGTGATGTGTGGTGTTGCCTGTGGCACCATGCAGAGCTGACCCCCACAGCCTTGCTCAGATCATGCATCCACAGCCCTCCCTAGCACTACTGAGAACCGCTGTGACGGGCAGCCACATCTGCCATGCCTTGTCCTAGCGCCCTCACAGCATGCTTGCTGAGGGTACACTCTTGCTGCTGCTGCTAGACCTGCTGCAAGGGGCTACAGCGGCTGCCGCCTCAACCAAAGATCAGCTTAATGATGATGACCAAGGTGTTCAGCAGGATGAGCACACCTGCAGTGACAAACATCCAGGGCCAGCAAACAAGGCCATGGCTGCTTCTGCTGCTGCTGCACTATTGCTGGCTGCTGCTGCGCTATTGCTGGCTGCTGCTGCGCTATTGCTGGCTGCTGCCACTGCTGCACTCGAGGACCTTTAGCCGGGCATGCGGCAGCAGCGCAATGAGGGGGTCAGCAGCGACATGGAAGCAGTGGCATTGAGGCGGCAGCGGCAGCAGCAGCAGCAGCAACAAAGGGACATGTGGCACATCCAGCATGACATCTGCCTGAACAGCAGGTCAGCAGTGTGAGCTGAAGCTCGTGTGACTACAGCCTGCTCCTGGCCTATGGCCCCAGCACCCAGCCTCTTGCCCCTGCCCCTGCCCCCTAGCCCCATGCATACACCTGCCAGCCATCCACTCACTCCTGAAGTACTGCATGGCGTGAATGCCACCAATGACTGACATCTTGAAGGAGTTGACGTGCCCCATCTGGCTGAAGCCCCAGCCCTCTGTAAGCACCAGCATGGGCACCTTGGCTGCTGGCCAGCAAGCAGACAGGCTGACGTGCAACAGCAGGGTCATGCTGTGTGCTGCACTCAATGGGGGGGAGCCAGGGCAGGCATTGGACACACAGCATGGCGTGCGTGGCATGGCGTGCGTGGCATGGCGTGCGTGGCATGACAGGAGACGAAGTCAGTCGCAGCTGCTTGATAAGGAATGCCTTGATGGCACATGGCTGTTGGCTGTGCTTGCCTGTGGCTGCCTGTGGCTGTCTCAGTAGCCTGCTGCCAGTGGTTGGAGGGCTCGGCATGGCACTTACTCCTCTCCAGAAAGCGTTCATTATTAAGCACGGCTACTCCATTCACCATCATCAGTCCCGCCTGCTTGAGCGTAGTTCAACGCTTGGTGCAACCAGTTGGCGCCCTACCCCCGCACCCGGCTGCCCATTCAGCTCACCTGCAAAAGAGTCCACAGCGTCATGGTGGACGCGCGTCAGCGGCGGTAAGCCCTCGCGCATCACTCTCAACTGGCAGCCCAGATCCCGACCAATTCGCGTCAATCCTCATTTTGAGTGGCCTTTAAAGGAGGCCTCAAACAGGGCGGGCAAAACCCTGCCGTCCCAAACCTCGAACATATCTCGGATGGCTGCTACCATGATCTTGGCGATCGCCGTGGCCCTGCTCGCCCAAGGATGCCGTGCCGCTGGGCCAATCACTCGGATGCCCCCTCCTGAGTAAGTAGAGCCAGGGCCGCATGCACCGCGCCAGCTGCGGCGATCCCCGATCCGTTGACGCGACATGCCTCATCTGGCGTACCGCCCCTTTCCCAGCGGGCCCCTGCCGGCTGCACCCCTGCCAGGCTGCGCCCCTGCTAAATGTCGCCTGCTGGCAGTTGAATGCTCATGCTCTGTCAAAACTATTATCCAAGGGCCCCATCCATGATTTTACGCATGTTCACCCTCACCTTTGCCTGTGACCTATTTGCAGCTTTACACCTCCATGGTTCTGCCACAGCATCAACTGCCCTCCTTTCACCGTTGAAAACGACAACGTGGCGGCTGACGTAGAGCTGAGGCGCTACGCCGCAGGTAATGGCCGCCCCTCCTGACCCCTTCTGACCGCTGCTTACCGCTGCTGCCCCCCCCCCTCCCATGAGGCTCCACCACAGCCCCTCCCGACCCTTTCCCCTGCTGCTTAGCGCGCAGTGCATCCGTGCAGCACCAACGCTGGTAATCTTCATTCTTTGACATCCTATGAATCAAACTGCCACGAGGATTCCAATGCTATCATCACATCACACCTCCACCTGCCATGCTCAGGCAGCTGTGGTCACGCTGCGCAGGGCTATGGGTGGCCACCAACATCAGCGACACCAGCTATGATGCGGCCGTGGGGACAGGCTTCAAGGTGTGACTGCAACCTCATCAGGGCACCAGGCCATACCCTGAACAGGCTCACCCTGCATCACACTCACATGCTCTGAACATCACACTCTTACCTCACTTGAGATGACCTGGTCGACTTTGGTTGCCTTGCTTTGTCACTACCCCGGCCCCTTGCCTGGCTGCCCCTGCCCCCTGCCTGCTGCCCCACTCAACCCCTTGACTACCCCCAGCCACAACCCAGCCCCCTCCCTGCCTGCCCTGACAGCCCTGCCTTACCACCCCTGCCCCTCCCCACCACCCCTCCCTTCTGCTGCTGCTGCTGCAGAGGCTGTTTGACTACATCTCTGGTGAGGACCCCAACCCTGTGAAGACCCTCCTTGCGGCTAGACCCCCAGCCGCCCCTCCCACCATCCCTTCCCTTCCCATGCCCAACTTGTTGCTGGGCGAGGCCTTTAGCAGTGCGCTCCCTGTGTGCTGGTGCAAGCTGAGTGCAGTCAGCAGCCGCCACCACGACCTTGCCGGCCTGGCTGCCTGGCGCAGGGGACAACGAGGGCAGCCTGAAGGTGGACATGACTGCGCCAGTGCGGGTCAGACTCACACCGGGGCCCGGCCCCTTCTGCAAGGACGACTTCACCGTCGCCTTCTACCTGCCCTGGACCCACCAGGTGACTCCCTTGTGAACCCACGCAGCTCCAACTTCACCATTAACTTCCAACTTCACCTCTACACCTACACCTTCACCTCTTTTCCTCCACCTTTACCTCCACTTCCATCTTCAACTTCAACGCCACTCCACACCTTCACCCTCACAGACCCCACACTTCCACACCTCCAGGCCTGTAGCCCCGCACCTTGAAAGGATCAGGCTGGTGGTGCTGGAGTCTGGGTAAGCCTGATGGCCTTGGAGCACTCCAGGCATGCCAGCTGTGGGTTTCCACCAAGTTTTTTTTTAACGCTATATATAGCGATCGCCAGCTGTGGGTTTCCACGCGCTGCGAGCCAGAAGGAGCTGCACACTGGCAGCCAGTGTCACGCTGCTGATGGCAGATGATGCATGGTTGAGCCTTTGATCCAATCACATGTCCTCCATGTGGCACCATACCCCTTGTGCATGAACAACCCCAAACATAACAGAGGGCAGGCAACTTGCACCAACCACCGCCAGCCAGCCATGCCAGCACAGCTTGCATGCCATGCCCCATGCCTCACCCGCTGCCTATTGCCGCAACCGCCTGAATGTTGATGGCCAATGGCTGGGCCTGCACTGGAAGTGCTTCATGTAGCGCCAGCCCCATTGTGCCTGTATCAACGTAAAGTAGGGCAGGCAGCTGGTCACAACCACCACCAAACACCAGCAGCAGACAACCTGGCCCATAGCCTGCCTGCAGCAGGCGCATGCGCCAATCAGAACAGCAGGCATGAGAGCAGGCCGCAGAGGCAGGGTCCTCCTGCTGGGTGGTTGTTGGTTGCAGGCGGGTGGCAAGGCAGCACCCGCGCCCAAGGACCCCAAGGTGTTCCTGCAGCGCAGCCCAGAGGCGGCGTACTATGTGCTCGCCTACTCTGGGTACACCACACAGTCCAAGGTGCTGGACAAGGTGAGCATGGCTGCTTGAGGGCGGGGGAGCGGGGGGCCGGGGTGGCTCACGGAGGGGGTGGCAGCCTGGTGAAGGTGGTGAGGGAGGGTGAGCTGGTCTCACTCCCTGGGTGGGGGTGCTGTGGGGGTGACTCTGGGGTGGAGGGGGCGTGAGGGGTGGAGGGTGGGTGGGGGCATGGCCAGGGTGGCGGTGAGGGCTCAGGGGGGTTGAGAGAGGATACGGTGAAGGAACAGGGCAGGGTGCAACGGCCTGGTGGTGAGATGGCGGAAGGGACCTTTGCAGCAGCAGCAGCAACTGCGGCCACCACAGCAGCGGCTCCTGAGGGCGCATCCCAAGGACCCCCATTGCCCCACCCACAGGCCAATGAGCTGTTGGCCAAGCTAGACGCGGCGAATGCTGAGTATGACGCTTCAGTCATTTACTCTGCGGGCTATGACTCGCCCTTCCGCCTGATGTGAGTGGCGCACGGGGTTGCATGGGCTGCATGTGCTGCCCCTGCCACGTAAGTTGGAGGCAGGCAGGCTGGGACCCTGCTTCCTGCCAATGCACTGCCCCTCCTGACAGTACAGCTGCCTGCATGCCTATGAATTCCTGCCTACCCGCCTGCCTGGCCCAATATCAGCAGGCTTGTTGGCACCTGTGATGCCACTGTCCCGCCAAATGTGGTCCCTGCCCAGCTTTGCCTCCAGGCCAGACCAGGGGATGTCGCTTGTTGTTGCCATGCTGGCATGCTCCCCAGCCATGGGACATCCATGCACATGTGGACCCTGAGCCTGACTCTGCTGGCTGCTGCTTGCCTCCCCGCAGCAACCGACACAACGAGGTGTGGGTGCCGGCAGGGCGGCCGGCACAAGGGCTGACCCGGGGCATCAGGGGACCTCTTCGCCTTAGCTGTTAGGAGGGCAGGGTGACCAACCAGCTGGCGCTGGGGCTGTGGATGGCTGGCCTGCAATTGGCTGGGTTACGATCTGCTGGGGAATGATGTTGATTGAAGGGAAGTTGTCACCAGGGTTCGATTACCTGCTTAGACCTGGGCAGTGTCGTGCCCGATGAGCAGTACAGCGGTAGTGAATTGTACGCTGCAGGGCAGTGTCGGCAAAGCTAGGCAGGGTAGGGCAGGGGATGGTATTGGGTTAACGTACGACGCAGTTGCGACAGGAGCGGAGTTGGAGTATTCGATGTACACGGCTGTAAACTGAATCCATGGTGGAACAGATGTAGAAAAAAGGTTTGATAACTCGACCCAGATTAGACCAGTTCCTTGAGCCATTATTTTCCTGCAGCTTCCATGAAGACATATAAGCCAATTGCCGTGTCAAGCGCCGTACAGGCAATGCAGCAACAGATGTGATGCAAATGTAACAGTGCGGGCGGTGAAATGAATCCTTACGATACCTTATGTCCATGCCTGATAAGTGTGTATGTCAATCAAACTGAAACTGGTTGCAACTAAGAGGTTGATGACATCAACATTTGTCCAGGGTCACCACTCTCACAACGCTCTACAGGGAATTCGCCCATTGCTTCATGCCGCCAGCATGTCCCACTCGCCCGTTTGACAGCACCGCGGGCCTGCGGGGCTGCGCAGTTCGTTTAACTCGTATTCGTACAAGCGGCCCTGCTGAGTTGCCACCGTCAGCGACACCTGCGCACAGATTGGCGCTGATGCACAAATTCTAGCAACTCCAGGTAAAAGCATGAGCACCCTTTGTGCGGCGGAACGTGCCAACAAAAGACATCATGTTGCACTCACTGAGGCTGGGTCCAAAGACGGGCTCAGGTCCGCGGCGCTGCCGGCCGAGCTCCCGGCACCATTTCGCTTGCAAAATATTGCGCATTGTGCAATCAGGCCTGCGCACGGCACTTTGATGGACGCGAGGCTCCGGCTGGGCTCCACCTACGGAGCGCACACCCGCGTCCCGCTCAGCCCGCGTCCCCTAGTGCGGCCGGCCCGCTGCCGACCCGCTGGCGTACGACGTGTCACGCACCATCGCATGCACCGCCGGCACCCGCGAGACAGTGGTCAACAGCTCCTGGGCGACGACCGCGACTGCCGCTGACACCCCAGCCGCCGCGGCGGCTCCCATACTCGCTGCGCTGTTGAAGGCAACGGCGGGCTGTTGGCTCCTAGCAGCACCAGGCTCTTCTAACCTGTGCCAGTGAAGCACATCTCCATACACACGGGAAAGCTGCAGGAGGCGGTTGGGACGTAGGCAACTGTCCCTCCACCAGCAAACTTCATCCATCCGAACTTTCGACACTGTATGCCCTCCCTGTGTGCTGGTGCAGTGTGTGTGTGTGCTGATGAAACCCTTGACAGCCTCATGCCCCAGGCCTGCCTGTCAGAACCATCCGCTGCGTGTTGTGGAAGACTGTGCTTGGCTGGAGGGCCCATCGCACAGTGCCAGCGGCAAGAGCCAGCATGCATCAGCATAACTCATCCAAGCAGCAGGAGCCAGGTGCCCCTCGTGATGTCTTGTTGGTCCCATTGTCAGTGTTGCCCCCAGGACCTGACCTGCCGCCCTCACCTGCCACCCTGACCTGCCGCCCTCACCTGCCACCCTGACCTGTGCCCCTGCCCTGTTGCCCTGGCTAGGCCCCTGCTGCCTGGCCCTGCACCTCCCACCTGAATATGTGGCAGGTGCCCCGGGTGCTGGCCACTGCCAGTAGGGGCGGCTCCATGCTCAGCGCGCTGAAGGCCAGGCAGGTGATGGTGGCGGGCAGGCTGCCGCGCCGCAGGCTGAACGCCCGGCAAGCACCAGGCAGCCTGCGGGGGCCAGGCGAGGGGACAGCAGCAGTAGGGGGCCAGGCCAGGGAGTAGGACAGGGTGTCAGCCTGAGCTTCAGAGTGGGGATCACCGCCCACAGCTTCCTGGGGGTCCTGGGGGCGGCTGACTGCTGCAGCAGGTCCCTCTACCCCCAAGCCCCTTCCCCCCCAGCCCCTCTCACCTCAGCTCCCCTCTCCCCCGGCTTCTCTCCCCCCTACCCACCAGCCACGGCCTCACCGCGTGACCCGGACGACCGTGCCTGTTTTGGACGCGCTGGCCAGCAGGCAACCGTCAGGGGACCAGGCCAAGAAGGTGAGGGGGGACCTGGGAGGGGCAGGCAGCCAGGCAGGGTCCAGGCTCACCAGCCCGCGCCAGCTGCAGTGGGGCCAGCTCCAGTGGGGCCAGCTCCCTCACTGCTGCCAGAGGGGCCAGGGGAGCAGAAGAAGAGTGAAAGCGTAGCTGCAGGTGTTCTGATGGGCTTGGCTTTGTAGCCTTTGCACCTCCGCCTTGCTCAGGCTTGCAGGCAAGAGTCTGGCCCAGTACATTAAGAGCAGGTCATCTAGGTGGACGCCTTGCAGGCCTTGCCCCCAGCATGGGTGGGCATGTTGTAGCTGCACCTCCCTTCTCCACAGCCTTGACAGCGGCACCTCACAACAGTTGTTGCCAGTTCGCACTCACACGTAGGGCTGTGACCCGCTGCTCAGCCCCGTCAGCACCATGACCAGGACCCTCCCGCTCACATGCCCTCCCCGGCAGCGCCCCAGGACAACAGTGGACCTGGAGTCGCGGCTGCTGGGCATCAGCTGCCAGACCTGGCCCTCACCTATGCGCCTCCACCTCACACAACACGCTGCACATGGGAGCACACGCGCTGCCGGGCGGCCAAGTGCTGCCCCCGCCGCCATCCTGACCTGCGGCACATCAGGACTGTGATGGAGGACTCCTGCCATCCTGACCTGCAGCGGGGGAGGGCACTGTAATGAAGGACTCCTATTCTACCAGTAATGCATGCTGCAAAACAGTTGATGGGTGTGTGTATTGACATCAGTTTTTGGATTGCAATCAGTTGTGATGCTATATAATGACTTGCTACACTTCGCCCCAATCTCTATTTCACCTTCTATCTGGTAAGCAGACATTTCACACAATCACACACACAAAATGCACCACAGTGTGGCCTGAACTGGCAACATCGCATGGGGTGAATGCATCTGCTCAGTTGTGGCTTCTGCCTCAGCACCAGCCGCAACAGCTTGACGTGTTCACCACCACAGCTTGACGTGTTCACCTGCCAGTGCCATGCGCTACGCAAGTGCCCTATCCTTGGTGGGTCAGCCACAGGCGGCATGCTCACCAACATGCTCAGCAGCCAGCCAGCCATACCCTGCTGCATGGACGCAACCTGCACTTGCTGCTGATGATGATCTAGGAGCCAAACATCCAGGATCCACACAGGTCTGGATGGTCCAGCCCCACCCCACGCCCCACTCCATGAATGCCATGCCGGACAGTCAGGGCAATGAGGACGAGGCACCACCACCGCCCAGTGGCTGCCAGGCAGGGTGGGTAGGCAGGGTGTGGGCCCCAACTATAAATCCAAGGGTATGAACCTATGCCATGTCACCTTGAGCTCCTTATGCTTTGGGATTGCTTCGCATCGCTAGACATTGGTCGTTGCAAGTTCGCCTTCCAAGATTTGTAGAGACACATTGCGCGGACGTGTTAGGGCAAGTATCAGCTTACGAAGGGTTATTGTTTGGCCTAAACCTCACCTCAACCCAGAAGATGTGCTCGCCTCGGAACCGTGTGCTTGGCGCAGTCGCAATCGCAAGCACACGTTTCCAAGGCGAGCACATCTTCTGGGTTGAGGTGAGGTTTAGGCTAGGCAATAACCCTGACTTAGCTGATACTTGCCCTAACACGTTCGCGCAATGTGTCTTTGCAAACCTTTGAAGGCGAACTTGCAGCGACCAATGTCTAGCGATGCGAAGCATTCCCATAGCATCCGGAGCTATAGATGCATTAGGGCGACACGGAGAAAACAACACTGGTAGGCTGGGTGTGGGCCCACCTGCCGGCAAGTCCCCTGACAGCTGAGGGCTGTGCCAGGAGGAGGGCGGGGCGGGGCCATGGGGGCGAGGCAGGGAGGAGGGGAGGGGCAGCGATGTCCCCAGCCCCCCCATCAGGTCATACACCCTGCACCACACACCAGATTAGGCTGGGGCCGCAGCCGGGTGTCAAGGTGGAGGGCAAGGTCAGGCTGGAGGTGCGGGTGGGCGCATGGAGGTGCTGGCTGTCGCTTTCTGCATTAGCATGCAGCATGCGACATGCAGCATGCAGCAGCTGCGTGGCCTTGACCGTCAGCAAGTAGCAGCAGGCTGGCTCTCGGGCCTGCGCTGTAAGGGTCACCTGAACACCCCTGAGGGCGTAGGCCCGCAGGGTAGCGCCAGCAGGCAGGGCGAGGAGCAGGCTGTGAGGGCCAACACCTGCAGTCAGGGGTGGGCCATGCGAACTCCACTTCATGCCAACTGTACCCAGCTCAACCTACTCCTGTCCATGCTGCTACCCCTGTTGCTGCTATTGCTGCCGCTGCTGCTGCCGCTGCTGCTGCCCCTGCGGCTGCCGATGATGGTGATGATGATGATATGGCGCTGATGGCGTTGATGTGGAGTACATGGTGGGTTGAGCCCAGCCACCACCAGGGCACAACAGTCCAATGGGAATCAATCTATAACTGCATGTGTCTAGACGAGCTAGGGGCAGGCAGAGACATTGTGACCCCCTGCTGGCCCCTAGCAAGGCAACACTGAGCCGAACACAGTATGGAGGACTTCAAGTTTCACATGGCCCGCTCCGACTCACCTGAGAGGAAGACCCTCACCTAGGCAGACATGCTATTGGGGTGGCAAATGCACATGGCCCACAAATACACACACACGCTCCTGCTTATCATCCTTAGCTCATTGAATATGTTTCATTACATGTAAAGGTTGAGCCCGCCCCGGCTCACCACCCTAAGGGTGGGCCTCAAACACATACATTGCCCTGACCACCCGCGCCCTGACGCGTCACTGTAGGTGAAGTCCCCTAAGCCACACTGGTCTTCAAACTACCGGTTTACCAACACGACCCGGCTCACCCCCCACACCCACATGCGTGCCCCCGGGGCACTGCTGGGCCCTCTGGGCTCATAAAACACTCTTCTTCACACCCACCACCACCCGGCTCACCACCGCCACCCCCACCCCCACCCCCACCCCCCGGCCATCCAAGTCACTGCCCTGCCGCACTCATGGCTCGACCCCCCCATGCCCGGCCCACCACCCCCAGGCGGTGAGAAACCCAACCACGCACGTCGCCTTGAATACACACGCCCCCACTTACCACCCCTGAGGTGAGGGTCTGCCGGTCACCGCCCTGCCGCAGGCATGGGGGCTGTGGGGGTGGGGCGGGCAGTCAGGCTGGGCCAGGCCCTCACCCACCTCCCTGGCCGTCCCCCTATCACTCAGGCTGGCCTCCCCTCCGGGTGTGTCTATGGTCTGCAGCAGCCGCATGCTGGGCAGCTCGTACACACAGGCCTGGCGCCGCAGCAGCACCACCAGTCTGCAGCAGCAGCCACAAGCCACTGTGGCCAGAATTGTGAGCAGCAGCAGCAGCAGCTACAGCAGCAGGAGCAGGGCTGAAGGACAGAAAGAAAGAACTACTCTCCCCCGAGGGAGCGTGACTGGACTTCTTTATTTGCTCCGTTTCCAAGTAGGCCGCCCTAGCCTGGAGGGGGACCGTCCCCTTACTCGCATTGGGAACTATTCCGTCGTTGTGGATCGGTCTCGCGACTCCTCATTTGTAGGTGTTACCCTTAACCTACTGAGCCACTAACCGCACGATGGGGCGGGATGGAGCAGGGCTACAGCACCCAGTCCTGCTGCTGCTGCTGCTGCTGCTGCTGCCTGTTTGGGCTCCATGACCCTTGCATGGCCCAAGCGTGGTGTCCCAGCCGCTCCCTCACCTGACTTTGTTCAGCGCCACGGCCAGGACAGAGGTGGTGAAGCCCAGCTCCTTCACCAGGCTGTTGCTGGCAGTGTCCCACAGCCGCAGCCAGCGGGGGCTCTGGCTGGAGGCTGCGCCCGCACCCACCAATGCCAGCAGGCTGGTGCAGAACAGCATTTCCGCAAGGCTGCAGGCCGGGCACGGAGCAGGGGCGTCAGGTGGCAGAGAGGGGGCGTGCAGGCTCCTGCCGTGTCCAACGACCTGTGACCTTGGACCTGCGCTGGGCCAAGTGTTGAGGTCCTGACCTGACGGTCCCGATGTCAAGGGACAGAACTCGGCGGTGGCCCTCCAGGCTGTAGATCGACACGCCTCGCGAGGTGCACATGCAGGCAAACGACGCGTCCTGGTTGAAGCGAACGGCGCACTGCGTAGCCATGACTGCTTGCTGCACTTGCGGCTTGTTGTCAGGACTGGCAGGATGAATTTGAGGTTTACACTATCACATAGAACCCTGGCACAGCTAACCTTTCCTTTCATCCCAACAAAACTCATTCAACAAGGAACAACATGTTGGACTGTGGGTGATCTCACTCAGCTACTACAATCAAGTTGTAGCATCCTCGTTCGCACCCTTGATGACTACCAACCCCACACCGGTGGCACTCTTTCCTGGGGCTAATCCCCCTGGATCACTGGGCACCTCATCAAAACTAACAGCTTGATGCTTTGTAAGGCTAATAGCCTGTGTAAACTACTAAGGCCTATGCATTGTTGCGGGCCCGACCATCAATGCCCCGCCGGTACTCTGCAGCCCGGTGCAGCCTCTGCCTGGCCTTGGGCAGCCGGTCATTGACCCTCTTGTAGCCCTGCTGGTACTCCTTGCCAATGGGGGGCAGGGCCTCCCTGTCCTTCCAGCTGCACAGCTCCGGGGGGCGCTGCATGCTCTCCCCAATGCGCTGGTAGTTGAGGCAGGCATTGGTGTCCCGGTCCAGCCACCTGCCCCATGAAGGGGCCTGGGGTGGTGGAACTGGGCCAGGTGCAGCAGGGAGGGGCTGGGCAGGGGCACAGCTAACTTTTCCTTAACGTCCTGCCAGGCTTCAAGGCTTCCCTCCAGACATTCGTCTCCTTCCAAACATGCCTAACGCGATGGTGGGTAGGGCCTGCCTGACATCAGGGTTAGCAGCAGCAGGGGCGCAGCATGAGCGCAGCGTGGGGAGCGGGGGCAACACGGGTGGCACCGCTAGATATGTTTAAGGGGGATGTGTGTGTGGGTTGGAGCTACTAGGGCTCTAGCTACAGGCATACACATCAGAATGGCTGAGCTGAAGTGGGCATTAGGCACACTAGCAGTAGCCTTTACATCAGCGAGCTCGCAGCCTGTGTTTAATCACAACTCATGCTTCTTTTGGTGTGGTGTGCCGCCCCACCCCACCCCACCCCACCCCACCCCACCCCACCCCACCCCACCCCACCCCACCCCACCCCACCCCACCCCACCCCACCCCACCCCACCCCACCCCACCCCACCCCACCCCACCCCACCCCACCCCACCCCACCCCACCCCACCCCACCCCACCCCACCCCACCCCACCCCACCCCACCCCACCCCACCCCACCCCACCCCACCCCACCCCACCCCACCCCACCCCACCCCACCCCACCCCACCCCACCCCACCCCACCCCACCCCACCCCACCCCACCCCACCCCACCCCACCCCACCCCACCCCACCCCACCCCACCCCACCCCACCCCACCCCACCCCACCCCACCCCACCCCACCCCACCCCACCCCACCCCACCCCACCCCACCCCACCCCACCCCACCCCACCCCACCCCACCCCACCCCACCCCACCCCACCCCACCCCACCCCACCCCACCCCACCCCACCCCACCCCACCCCACCCCACCCCACCCCACCCCACCCCACCCCACCCCACCCCACCCCACCCCACCCCACCCCATCAAGCTGCTGCGGCTGCTTCTGAGGCAGAATCCACGACTAAGCAGCTGCATACATCACGCAAGGCATGTTCTTGCTGCCCCTGCCCCTGCCCCTGCTGCACCCGCCCTTGCCCCTGCCCACCTTGCCCCTGCCCCTGCCCCCCTTGCCCCTGCCCCTACCCCTGCCCCCCTTGCCCCTGCCCCTACCCCTGCCCCCCTTGCCCCTGCCCCTGCCCCTGCCCCTGCCCCCCTTGCCCTTGCCTCCCTTGCCCCTGCCCCCCTTGCCCCTGCCCCTGCCCCTGCCCCCCTTGCCCCTGCCCCTGCCCCTGCCCCTGCCCCTGCCCCTGCCCCTGCCCCTGCCCCTGCCCCTGCCCCTGCCCCTGCCCCTGCCCCTGCCCCTGCCCCTGCCCCTGCCCCTGCCCCTGCCCCTGCCCCTGCCCCTGCCCCTGCCCCTGCCCCTGCCCCTGCCCCTGCCCCTGCCCCTGCCCCTGCCCCTGCCCCTGCCCCTGCCCCTGCCCCTGCCCCTGCCCCTGCCCCTGCCCCTGCCCCTGCCCCTGCCCCTGCCCCTGCCCCTGCCCCTGCCCCTGCCCCTGCCCCTGCCCCTGCCCCTGCCCCTGCCCCTGCCCCTGCCCCTGCCCCTGCCCCTGCCCCTGCCCCTGCCCCTGCCCCTGCCCCTGCCCCTGCCCCTGCCCCTGCCCCTGCCCCTGCCCCTGCCCCTGCCCCTGCCCCTGCCCCTGCCCCTGCCCCTGCCCCTGCCCCTGCCCCTGCCCCTGCCCCTGCCCCTGCCCCTGCCCCTGCCCCTGCCCCTGCCCCTGCCCCTGCCCCTGCCCCTGCCCCTGCCCCTGCCCCTGCCCCTGCCCCCGCCCCTGCCCCAAAGCCCTACCTCAACATAACCCAAGGGGTAGGTGGCTTCACTGGGACAAGAGGCATGAAGCTGTACAGCAAAGCTACTGGTATGGGTTCCAAACCTGGCCGGGCAACCAGTATTTAGCCACGTGCCACACTGCAAAAACATGCGCAAATTAAACCAACATTGGTCATTTTGTTTGAGCTAACACGCCTCCTAGTTGGCAAAGTAAGCCTCGACAGCGTAAGGTATGGATCACATCGACTTGACGGAGGTGGATGACGAGGACCCCGTCAACCCTGTTCACCTTGCGAAACGGTCGAAACCCGCAGCCTCTGCCCAACAGACAGCCCCCTCCGCGACGAATGGAGAGCTGCCTGTGAGTCCGCGGCGCTGTCCGCTGTCCCGCCATGTGGCGATGGCACCTCACTGAAGAACTCCATGAGTGTCACAGGGCGCCGCCCCCAACCCCATGAACGACCTCCTGTTCATCCTGCACCAAGAGCGAGCAGCCCGGCTGCGGCAGACCAGCCAGCCGCCACACAACGCACCAGAGCAGGCACCGCCTGACCCCCCGCCACAGACAGCCCACACTGCGTCACAGCCCACCGCCCATGCTGCACTCCAGCACCGCTGTACAGTCACAGCAAGCACCCCCGAGGTTGACCTCAGCAAGGTCCTGGGCCAGGAGGGCCCTCAGGGCCAGGGGCAGCAGACCAGGCAGGGTACCAGGCATCAGGCAGCAGACAGCGCCGCCACCACCTGTGGTGCGCCCACCCAGCCCAGGGACCCCTCCCCTGACTTGCCGCCCCCAGCTTCTGCAGCCCAGCGCATGCAGGTGCTACCAGGCTGGGCTGCCCAGCGGCACACCGCGTGGCTGGCCCAGCACCAGCTGCAGCCAGGCCCCGCCACGACAGCCACGCCTGAGCTGTCCATCTTGTCCTACAATGTGTGGTTTGAGCCCGTGGCGTTTGAGCAGCGCATGGAGGGGTTTGGGCGGCTGCTGCAGTCCCTAGGCCACCCGGACATCCTGCTGCTGCAGGTGAGGGCGTGGGCAGGGCAAAGGCCACCCTGCTGACTACCCTGCCTCCAAGTAACTAACTACTTACCCACCCTCCCCCTCCCCCTCCCCCTCCCCCTCCCCCTCCCCCTCCCCCTCCCCCTCCCCCTCCCCCTCCCCCTCCCCCTCCCCCTCCCCCTCCCCCTCCCCCTCCCCCTCCCCCTCCCCCTCCCCCTCCCCCTCCCCCTCCCCCTCCCCCTCCCCCTCCCCCTCCCCCTCCCCCTCCCCCTCCCCCTCCCCCTCCCCCTCCCCCTCCCCCTCCCCCTCCCCCTCCCCCTCCCCCTCCCCCTCCCCCTCCCCCTCCCCCTCCCCCGCACCCGCACCCGCCAAACACCCCCTCCCTCCAGCTTCCACCGCCATACCCACCCTCACCTTTCCCCAGCCTCTTTTCTCCCATCATGCGTCGGCATCCTCCCGTTCCATGGACCTTCTGCTTCAACTCTTACACTAGTGCAGCTGAAGGTGCCGAAGAAGGGACCATGTCATAACCTTATCACACTCTCACTCGTTTCTATCACCCATTGTGCTATCGCTCATCTTTCCGTGTTGTTGTCACACCTGTACCTGCAGGAGGTCACACATAACGCCCTGTTGGTGTGGAACAGGGCAGACTGGCCCAGCCGCTACCAGTGGCCTGCCATGCCCTCCCCTGACATGGCCTACTTCACGCTGCTGGCCTACCGCAAAGACAGGGTGGTGGCTGACTCCGCCGGAGCCTATGCACAGCGCCAGCCCCTGCAGAGCATCATGGGTGAGGGCAGGCCTCCTGCTGCTGCTCCTGCTGCTGCTGCTGCTCCTGCTGCTGCTGCTGCTGCTGCTGCTCCTGCTCCTGCTGCTCCTGCCGCTGCTGCTGCTGCTGCTGGTGGTGGCCACACGCTCACAGAGCCTTCACTCTGCTGCATGCATGCAGCACAGGTGAGGCATGACGGTGTAGTGGCCCTGTTGCACCTACATGCAGCCGGTCCTCGTGTGGTCAGAGCCGCTGCACAGGCACTGCAGATGCACGTCGTTCGCATCAGTCACGACCATGCTCCCTTCCACCACATGCTGTCCACCACATGATGGACTCAACACCATGTTCACAGTCCCCTTGTGGCACCTGCGGCGCTAGCACTTGCTGCCAGATCATGACGCCATCTGCCTCTACCCTACGTCCAAACTTCCACCCGCTGTTCTGCAGCTTGCGTTTGTTGGTGGAGCGCTGCCAGCAGGGCAGGCTGTTGGCCAAATACAGCAGATTCTTAGTCAGGGTAGTCAGCCCCAGTGCAGCGAGCAGCATGGTGCCACCATGACTGGGTGAAGGTCCGCTGTCATGTCCTTGCACCCACACATCACTGCAGGGGTGGGGGGTGCTGGGGTGGTGCCAGTGCAGGCCGAGACGTGCTGAGCCTGCGGTGCCGGCTGAAGGATCAGGGCAGCAGCTGGCCGCCCCTCCTGCTGGCCGTCTCTCACCTGGAGTCACCCACAGGTCGGGACAAGGTGGGTGGAGCAGTGGGCAGGCTGGCTGGCGGTCAGGGTGGTAGGTAGCAGGGCAGGTCGGCAGGGCAGGCTGGCGCAAGCTGCGGTGTGGGTGGCTGTGGCGGGAAGGCAGGCTGGGTGGTGGTCAGGGGGGCAGGCTGGTGGTGTGTAAGGGGGCAGGCTGGTGGTGTGTAAGGGGGCAGGCTGGTGGTTAGGGTTAGTTAGGCTGGTGGAAGCCGCGGTGAGCATGAGGGGCGGGTGATGGGATAGGCAGGCAGGCTGCGGGTGAGGGTGCGGGCGGGCTTTGATTACATAGCCAGGTGGCCTCTGGGTGCAGGACTGCCTCCGCCCCCCTGCTGCTCTAGCCCCCCTTGCCCCTGCACAGCTGGTGTGGGCCCCCCTGCCTGCAGGCTAGCAAACACTTGGAGGTCAGGCGGCACCAGCTGCAGCAAGGCACAGCGCTGCTGGAGGAGCTGGCTCAGACACCAGGAGCAGGAGCAGCGGCAGCAGCGGGGAGAGCGGGCCACAGCCAGCAGCCCGGGGCCAGTGAGCAGGCAGCAGTGGATGTTGTGTGGGCTGGGGTAAGGAGGGAAGGGAGGGCAGGCAGGGAGAACTGGATGCCTGCCATAGGTCAACCGCACCCTCCCACCCCACCCCTTTCACCCCGTGCCTCCCTCCCGTCCCCACCCACCCCTCCCATCCCTCGCACCCTACCCCTCCCACTCCACCCCGCCCCTCCCACCCCCTCCTCCTTCACCCCTGCCGCCTGTCCTTGCTGGCAGGACATGAACTGGATCAATGACATGGAGGAGCCGCCCTGCCTGCCGCCTGGCTGGGTAGACGTGTGGCCGTGTCTGCGGCCCCAGGACCCGGGCCTGACCTACAACTCCCGCCTGCACCCCATGCTCAATGCCAGGTACCCAGGCGCACGGCTGGACAGGTGAGCAGGGCAGCCAGGGGGCTGGAGCAGCAGAGCTGGTGACCTCTAGTAACCTGGGGGCAAGGCTGGACAGGTAAGCAGGGCAGCCTGGAGGCAGGCTCGTACGTGGAGCCTGCTGTGTCCTGTCCTGTAGACTACACACGTGCCTCTATGCCAGGCCAATCTCCTTAGCACAGCGACCTGACATGCCATCATGTTTACTTATGGATGGTATGATGTCGGAGGCCTAGCTGTTACGGGATACCGTCGGTCGAGGCTGGGTCGAGATATGAAACAGAAATGCAAACGGATGTAAACAGAAATGTCGAGGCGCAGCTTAGTGAATAGCGCTATCCCTCGACATAACGAACGCGAGGCGAAAACATTGTTCAAAGCGTAGCTCGCATGGTGATGGAGCTTGCACGGTGAAGCTCGAAGCAAGGTTTAAGGAAGCTGCACGCACGCTGCACGCTGCACGCTGCACGCTGTTCCAATGATTGAGGTCATTTCGCGCATTTCGTTAGAATGCCAGCGCCGACGCCGCGGCCCTTCTGGTATTCTACGCGATATGATGTGTGAGGCCCATCGTGTGTCGTTGACTTGAGCTGTCTAAGTACTGATAAGTAGCAAACTGACATGTCATCGTTTTCATGTGTAGTGT
This sequence comes from Haematococcus lacustris, assembly GCA_030144725.1. Taxonomy (NCBI): domain Eukaryota; kingdom Viridiplantae; phylum Chlorophyta; class Chlorophyceae; order Chlamydomonadales; family Haematococcaceae; genus Haematococcus; species Haematococcus lacustris. Next base: position 5,559,942 of record JASKMD010000012.1, on the reverse strand, counting down.
CTTGTAGCAACCAGGTCTGGTATGTCGTCCAGGGTCTTTTGTGTGGTGAACCAAGCCAGGCTGTGGGTGTGGGGCCACAGCGAATGAATTGCAAGGGGCTCAGTGAAAGCACAACAGCATAAGCCTCTCACTGGCCCTGCCCTGGTACCCGGACAGGTCTCAGGGACTTTCTAAACTTGCTGGGATTTGCTGGGGTCACAGGAGTGCCTGCCAGTGCTGTTGCCCGTGCTTGATGGACGCTGCTGGCAGTATCAGCATGGGGCTCCGTGCTCTTGACACCAGGCAGCAAGAGGTGGTGGTGGGGTCAGTGATTGTGAGGGGCTAGCAGCAGCAGGCCTAGCCGGGCCCAGTGAATCAACCAGCTGCCACAGTGGTGGTTAGGTTGTTGGCTGTGTGCGGGGTGGGTGATGGTGGTGGTGTGTGTGCTGCATGCAGGGCGTTTGCTCGTTTGCACTCATGGCAAGCTGTGAGGTGTGAGCTTGTTGGCACGCAGGTGAGCCGTAGGCAGGCGACGGGCTGGCTGGGTGACGGGCTGGGTAGCTGCTGCTGCTGCTGCTGCTCTGTCTCCGTGGCTGTGGGCAACAGGGTGCTACACTACAGCTGGTCTGGTACCTTGAACCCGCCACTAATGGTCATCACTACACCCCATTGCCCTCATCACCCTCGCCGCCCCCACCCCCACCCTCATCGCCACCCTCATCAACATCACTTTCCTCACCACCACCAGTACCCCCAACTGCATTGCCACCACCATCACCAGCACCACCCTCACCCTCACCATGCGTGGATCAGACCAGGGGTTGTGGCCAGTGGGTCCACGCTGGGCACTGTCACACTCAGGCAGGTACTGTCACACTGTCACACCACCCCCTTACACGTCACACCCATGTATGCACCACCCCATTCGAGTCATGCAGTCCACATCTAATCAGCCTCCATGACCACACAGCCTCTTGCCCTCCACCTGCGGCTGAGTGACCTCATGCGGCTAGGATGCGTCTCTTTTAGCCTTCTGCCCTCCACCCAGTATGAGGGTCTGTGCGGGGGCTGCTGCTGATGGCACCTTGGCCCGGTGTGCGGCCCCTGCCTCGCAGCCCCTCAAGGGCGTGGCGCCTGTCCTGCACAAGGGCAAGGTCTGCCCCGTGCTCATCTCCGACCACTTTGGGCTGCTCCTGCACCTCAAGCCGCTGGCCCCAGGCCATGCGGGCCGCACCACAGGCCTGGCCAGTGCCGACCTGCCTGCACCGCGGGCCCTAGCAGGCAGGCAGGGCAGCCAGGCCGCAGGCAGCCAGGGCGCAGCCCACCTGGCAGTTCCACGGGGCTTGGGCGGCTGCCAGCACCCCCAGCTGTCTGGCCAAGCCGGCAAGAGGGTGCGGGAGGTGCTGGTGCTGGATGACGGGGATGAGTGAGGCGAGTGTGGCGGTCACAGGGCCAGGGGAAAAGGGGGAGAGGGGGAGCGTGATAACAGTGATGTGGCCAGAGTGGTCAGAGGCGCACTGCCTTGCCTTGCCTAGCCGGCGGGCGCGCTGGCACCTGCCCCCCAATGCCTGCTCCCCTGACGGCTGCTCCTCTCCCACTTTCTTCCCTGGCCGCTGCCTTGTGGTGCCCGGTGGGATCCTCACCATCTGCCGCCTGGCCTCACCAGCATGCTAGCGACACCCCACCCCACACACATGCACAACATCACAAGCAGGCTATTGAAGGGTGTGGGGTCACCCCACCCTCCGTGACGGGGCCCTTCAGGGGGCTGGGTATCCACCAGCAGTGAGGCTGTGGGATTGGCGGTGGTGGGGAATGGTGCGGGGGCAGCGAGTGTGGCCCTGCCATGGGCCGTGAACAGGCCAAGGTGGTTTGGAAGTGAGTTAGACTCAGTCATAGAGGCAGCCCAAGTTCAGCCCACCGTCACACCTCCTGTGGTTTATGATGGTTGCACAAAAGTGATGTACACTACAACAGGGCTAGCGAGAGGCTTATAGTGTGACGTTGCCTGGATCGACACCCTATTTGTCATGAGTGAACTATTAAATAGTCATCATAGCAGGCATTCGCGAGGTGGTGTTGATTTGGTGAGTTTTGGGAACCTGGACCAGTATCAGATTGCTACAGCCCTCCTGCTACTCCAGTACTCCTCAGGATGAGCCTCATGTACACCCTGCAGACATGGATTAGCCAGGGCACTCGCTGCCCACCAGGCTCAATCTGTCGCCGTATTCCCACTTGGAAGGAGTTGAGCTCAAAAGAAGTAGCCATGTCAGGTATATAGGCTGATAGCTACATGAGCCTAAAAAACCCAAGTCTATGGTCATACCCTCACCGTCACCGTCACTAAACCGTCAGGCGTGTCAGTTGTACAGCTGACCCTGCAACTAAGGTACGCCTATGGAATTCTAGGTGGCTCGGATTCCTAGAAGAACCTAGAATCCTAGGCTAGAAAACAAGGATTGTAGGCTAGAAGAAAAACCTAGAATCTAGGCTAGAACCTAAATATCTAGGATTGGAATTTCAGGTTGGCCGGTCGTTCCGTACCTGCAACCCACCATGCCTCTGCCGACCTTGTGACGCAGAGGCTTACACAACCCCGAGAAGCGGGATGTCAGACTCAGCACATGACGCTGCGATCCACGCAAGTAGTAATGTTCCGAGGCGTAGACGACGAAAGGATCAGCCTGGGGCGAAGCTAGCCAGCGACTCGGCCAGCACACCAGGGCCAGTTCTGTACCCTTTTGGAGAACTACCCAGCTACTTGCAGGACAACGAGTTCATCCAAACAGGCTATCGATACGACCTGCCAGTGAAGGACACTCTCCGCTCCTTTTGGACGCTGCACAACGAGTCAGGCAACATTTGGACGCACTTCTTAGGTGAACGCTCGTCGTCTTTGGTTTAGTTCATAGCTGGCATCGAATATCTGCTCCCTTATGAAACACCAGGGCTCTGTCTGTGCATGCAGGCTTTCTCCTGTTTGTGTGCATCACAGTTTGGGCAGTTCGCACTCCCCCTGCGCCCTTGGTGTTTGCCAAGCCTCACCTAGACCAGCTATGGCACAGCGTGCGTGGCAACGTCCAGCACCTTGGAGAGAACCTGCAGCACAGCCTGCCGCAGCTGCAATCCGTGCAGGACGTGGTTCATCAGCTGAGAGGTTCGCTGCACACCGGCGTGCACAGCATCCACGAGTCAGTCCACACCCTCCAGGTCAGCAGTGCAGCCAGCAACAGCGTGCTTGCCCCGCGCCTTGCATCACCAGGGATGGCATAGCCAGTGTGATGAGCACATGAAGACGATGACGCTCCTGATATAATCAGCATCATTAGCACCATCAGCTGGCTGCCGCTGCCTTGAAGGTATTGCCAGCCAGCCAGCCAGCCAGGAGATGCTGTACATCAGCAGCTGGCCCCTTGTCTGCTACTATCCCCCTCTCCCAGCACCTAGGCCCTCAACCTTGAGCCTTCATTGCAGTCGAACACACTAATAGGCTCATATATACTAACACCTGCTGATACCTACTTATAGAGAGGCGATGTCACTCACTCTCCACTCCCAAAGGGCACTCCGACCAAAGGGGCCAGGGTCCGACCAAAGGGCCCCCTCTCCTAGCATGACCCTAGTCCAATCCACAGCTCCACCCTGACCTTATGGGCTGAGGCTGCTGCTGGTGCTGGTGCTGCCCAGGAGTCACTGCACGGCCTGCAAGACAGCGTGCAGGCCCAGGCCGCCTCCCTGGCAGCGGGCCTCACAGCCAGCCCCCTGGTGGCTAGCCTGGTGGCGGAGGGCAGCGCAGCGCGGGCAGCCCTAGCGCACCGCCAGCAGCTCATTGTGGATGCGGTGCGGCACCTGCTGCTCTGGCCCACAGCACGGTGGGCGCTCAGGGGGATGCCAGGGGTGGCAGTGCACAGGGCGCATAGGTGCAAGCTACACTCAGGCCCACACTGAGGTCGCTCCATCAAATCTAGTGATGTGAAGGAGTCATGCTGTCATCTGTCCTGCACTGTCATAGGGTCATAGGGTGCCCTGGCTCTGAGCCCAACACTCCCCCCATGCTGCAAACACCTCACCCTCACCCTCACCCTCATCCTCACCCTCACTGCAATGTCCGCTCTCCACCCTCCTAGGGGGCCTCCCTACCAGGCCGGCCACGTCCCCTTCTTTGTCCCGCACCGCTGCCTTCTCCCACTTCCCTGTGCCTGCCGGTGCTGCAGGGCAGCTGTACTGGCTGTGCAGTGCATGGCCGACACCTTGCTGCATTGCCTTCCTTCCACTGGCCGTGCGGTTGTGCTGATTGCAGGTGGCCGGTATACGTGTTCTGCGCCGGCGCCATGAGCTGCCTGCTGCTGTCCACAGTCTGCCACCTGCTGGGCTGCTGCAAGGTGAGTGGCTGCTGGCACCGGCTCAGCTCAGCTGGCCTAGTCACCTTCCCCGCATGGAAGGAAGAGGCACATAGAGTCCATTGAGTGGCGGCCGCAGGGAAGGGGTCGGTCTGAGGGTTAGGGTTAGGGTGGGTTAGGCTTAACCCACGCTAACCCTAACCTTACCCTCTGAGCAGCCTGACGTACCCATGGCACCCCTCCTTGCTACCCACTCCCCTGATGCCTCACCTGCTTGTGCCGCACCTTCCCAGCTGCAGCCAACCCGGGTCACCTTAACAAACACCTACCCTCCCCCTACCTCGTCCACAACCCACCAATGCTCTACCACACACACACACCAGTTAGCTGTGGACCCACCGTTCTGCCACCACCATGTTGCCACCGCCATTGCCCAACATCAGTGAAAAAAATGTGAAGAGACCCCCCCCCCTAGTACTAAACAATGTCAAGAGGTGCACCTCCTCAGCTGCAGTCCACACACTCGGGGTCCTCCTCCCTTTCTCCCTCCCCTCTCACTTGATGCCCAGCCAGGGGACCAAGCTGGAAGATGAGCTCACCGCCCCTCCAGCATGCAGCTGCTGACGCGGGAGGCCAGTCAGCCGCTCTGGGTCTGGCTTCACATGCACACAAAGGCCTCCGCCTCCTCGCCACCCACCCACCCTAGCTTCCCTCAGCATTTTGACCCCCTGGTCGTGCCCCCCAACACTCACCCTCCCATCTGACCTTGCGCCGTGTGTGTTGCCTTGCTGCCGCCCCTGCCTGTGCGCAGCAACACATCTCCCTCATGGTGTGGCGCTTTGACTACGTGGGCATCGCGCTGCTCATCGTGGCCTCCTTCTACCCGCCCATCTACTACGGCTTCATGTGCCAGCCCGGCTGGGCTGCGCTGTACCTGTCTGTCATCACAGCGCTGGGGGCCTGCTGCGTGGCCGTGTCCCTGCTCAGCCGCTTCCAGACGCCCCAGTGGCGGGCAACGCGGGCGGGCATGTTTGCAGGTGGGGGCAAGTGCATGTTGCATGTGTGTGCTTGCATGTGCATGTGCCGAGTCATGGTGTGGGTGCAGTGCCAGATTGTAACTGGGCCAGTGGCAGCCAAGGTGGAGGGAGAATGTGGCCTGGGCCATGAGCCCTGCATGGCCCTCCACTGCTGCTGCTGCTGCTGCTGCTGCTATGGATGCTGCTACCTCTGCAAATGCTGCTGCTATGGATGCTGCTACCTCTGCAAATGCTGCTGCTATGGATGCTGCTGCTGCTGCTGCGCCCGCCGCTGCTTCCACCGCTGCCACCGCTGCTGCTGCTGCTGCTGCTGCTGCTGCTGTTGCTGCCGCTGGCGCTGGCCTACCCTGTCAGGCCTGGGCCTGATGGGCATCATCCCTGTGCTGCACCAGCTAGCGCTCAACTCGCATGTGTGGCACGTCAGGGCGGCAGTGGCCCTGATCGCCATCATGGGCTGCACCTACCTGGTGAGAACCGGGTGGGGGTGGGGTGGGGTGGGGTGGGGTGGGGTGTGTGTGTGGGGGGGGAGAACCGAGTCTGGTGCAAGCTCAGGCCCAGGTAGGGGTGAGGTAGGGGTCAGGCAGGGGTCAAGGCTGGCAAGGGTCAGGGTCAGAATCAGGTTTCAGGGAAGGTTTCAGTTGAGGTGGGGTGACTAGAGGGTTAGCCTGCTGAGCCTGTTGGGCTTGGCCCTGGTGGCAGTGGCAGTGGCAGTGACAGTGGCAGTGGGCGCTGTGTGGCAGTGACGAACAGGGAGGCGCTCAGCCTAGCCAGCTGCCAGGCCCTCCCGCTGGCCAGGCCTGCTGCAGCTGTGGCTGCTGCTGCATATGACCTTGGTCGTCAATGCAACTGCTGCTGGCTGCCTTGCCCTCGAGCGCCTTGCCCCCAGCTGACCCGCCTGGACTGCTTTGCCCCAGAAGCTGTTTGGACTGCGCTTGGCTGTGCAGTCAGGAGCTGGCATCTATGCAGCGCGCATCCCTGAGCGCTGGTTCCCCGGCAAGTTCGACATCCTGCTGCACTCCCACCAGATCTTCCACTGTGGGTGCAGCTGAGAGGAGGCAGAGGAGGGGGCTGAGAGGAGGCAGAGGAGGGGCGGAAAGGCAGGGGAGAGAAGGCTTGAGGGCGTGAGGCCAGGTGTTGGGAGCAGCAGGGGCAGGGGTCTGGGTCTGGGTCAGCAGGCGGCAGGTTGACAGCAGTCAGTGGTCAATCAGTGGTGAGTCAGTGGTGGGCCCTGCGCAAGGGCAGGGCCGGGTGTGGTTGTAGGATGGACAGGAGCAGGGCAGCCGCCTGAACCAGGGTCCAGTGCAGGGCAGGGCTGGGCCTCAGCACAGCTATTAAGGAAAATATGAGATTCAAGAATGCCACCGCAGCAAGAAGCTTCATTGCTGAGCCAACCCAGTTGGTTGTACCACTAGCGGTCAGTTGGCCTAGGACCAACTGCCAGCCTGCCTCATCACCCCCTGGCCTGCCAGCCTGCTTGCCTGCCCTCCACCCCCCACCTGCCTGCCAAACTGTACGTGTGCCTGGCCGTGTGCAGTGGCTGTGGTGTTGGGGGCGTATGTGCACTGGCGCGCCGTGCTGCTGCTACTGCAATGGCGTGACGCCAGCGGGGGCTGTGCGGTGCCGGTCACTCACGGGCCGCTGGCCTCAGTGCTGGCGGAGTTGAGGGCGCTGGGACATGAGCTGATGCATGTGGACCAGGTGAGGGCGGGAAGGGTGGGGCCAGGGAGGGGGATGGGCAAGGGAGGGGGATGCAACGTAGAGGGCAGGCAGGGGCGCCGGCTCCCCTGTCCCTCCCTGGTTGCCTAAGTAGGACACCTGCTGGCTGCCTGATAAGGGGCTGGGGGCAGGAGGTTGCAGTAGGGTGAAAGGGTGTGAGGGGGAGGTACGCAAGATGGCCCTGGGCCTAGTCATCCAGCTCAACCTACCCTTTCCGCCCTACCCCTATGACACCCAGCAAGGTCGGCTGCGCCTCACTCTATGGCCCTGGCCTCACTCTTGTCGAATGAATGGTGTCAGGAGTCGTGGCAGGACAGGGGCACATGCACCACACAGGCCCCATGCATGCCCATGTATGCCCATGTATGCCATGCATGTCCATGCATGCATCATACTCCCCTGGGTTCAGGTGTGGGAGGGGCTGAGACACGCTGTGGCCGACCACCTGCTGAGCGGCTACTCCATGGCTGGCTCAGGGGCTGCCTCTGGGCTGCCAGCAGCCATGACCGAATCAGCTGTCATGTGACCCCCCGTTCAGGGCAGTGGTAGGCCTAGTCTACTATGGCACTACACGTATGGCTGTACCTTTATGGCTGGCACATATCCATATTGGCAGGAAACACAATGCAGGCAATGAGGAGTTCATCTATCAGTTGACAGGGACCTGTGGTGGGAGAACAGGCTGGCAGGAGCTGGTATCAGCAGCTGGCTCCTCCACTGGGCACCCAGGGAGGGCAGTGGGACCGCAAGCAGCTGCAGGACCCTGACCCTCATGACGTGGCCATGGCTGTATGCAAGCAGGCTACCCAGGGGCTGTGCTTATAGGGGCACAGCAGGAGTTCTCCCAGCAGGATCATGCAGACCAGGTCATGGTGGCAGTCAAGGGTGGATGTGAAGGGGATGGGCATTTCATGGCAAATGCTATTTATAGCGCAAAGAAAAGTCGTGAGCACCACCTACAGTTTGAGAGCTGCATGCCGTGAGCAAGCTATGGCAAGGATGACGGTGGGAGCTGCACACGAGTCACATTTGGCAGTAATGTAGCGCCGGCCTCCTTATCTTGCTAAGCCACTGAGTGTGATCTGCGTGGAACTGAATGCATCGAGTGCTTCGCTTTGTTCATGTCCAAGAACTGTTTTTGGTTCGTTACATTAGTTGATGTAATGCATCGGCTGCAAGGTTGAACGATGACAGTGCGGCTGTGCGCCTGCGGAGGTACTGTATGGCTGGACGTTCGTAGCGGGCGTATTAGGGCGCCACCGGTCAGAACACCGCGACGCCACCACGCGCGATGGGATGCAGTAGAGGAAGCAGTGTCGACCTGAATGATCATGACCAGCAGGGCCTGCACCCCGTGGGGGTTCTACGTTACCGCCGCTTGCGTCTAGAACGGCCCTGCATAGCACCGTCCTGCCGAGCGCGCGCCGCCACCCGGCGCGTCATGCCGCCGCAGCCACCGGCTCTCGTCTCAGTTATGCGTTGTCAGAAAGTCTGCCCGGGAATCGAACCCGGCCTCAGATCACCGCACCACATCACACATCACACTTCACTTCACCTCGGGAGGCCATCTTTATTGTCTCAGCATCACATCATCACGTAACACTGAGGCTCATAGCAACTGCACCGGGAGAGCGTACAAATAATTAAGAGCAGGGCAAACTATAAGATGATAACTAACACCGCCCACAGAACGAGACAGGGAATGGACTACAGCGAGCACTGGTCCCACACTACAGCTAGTAATGGGCCGTCGCCTTTGCCGTGAACGCGCTCAACGTCGCCTCCTCTTGCTGCTTCCAAACTAGACTTGCATTGTAGTCGCCCAATACTCACAACGGACCATGGTTGGTACCCCGATCGGGTGGGTGCAGCAGCGGGCGTGACGGCAGGCTGGCGTAAGCCGCTCACGGTGAGCGTCGGCCATGCATGGTCTGTTGCATGTCGGTAACCCATCGCGGGGGTCCCGCAGATTGGACGAAACGGCGGCCTGCCTGCGAGCAACGCATTAGCACGCATACTGCGCGCCTGTGCCTTGCGTCTGCCTGCGCCCACCGCGGGCTCGACGCAGCTTGACGTGGCGTAGTGCTCAGCACCGACAGTACCCAGCAGCAGGGTCTCAAGCGAGTAGGGCTTGAACCTAGGTGCGTTGCTGGCAGCAGCATTGCCTCTAAACGCATCGCCACGATTTGACCACCCGATCGCGGATGACCTGTGGCACTGCCCCTACTGGCGTGTCTAGCCAGAGGGAAGATGGAAGCCAGGCAGTCAGTGCAGCCTCTGGGGTGTGGGACCACGCGGTCTACCAGCCACACGGTTTTGCAGACAGGAAACACCTTACAGCCAGTGAAACAGCAAGCCAGGCCAACAAAACGTATTCAACAAGGAACAACATGTTAGACTGTGGGTAATCTCACTCAGCTACTACAAACACGCTGTAGCATCCTTGGTCGCACCCTTGATGACTACAAACCCCACACCCGTGGCACTCTTTCCTGGGACTAATCCCCCTTGGCCACTGGGCACTAGGGCATAGCAAAAACAAAGGAAACAGCAAGCCAGACTACTGCTACCCATCCACCCACTGCACCCACTGCACCCTGCTATGTCCAAGATAGTCACAGGCACTCGTCACGCGGACTAGTGTCACCATGTCCTGAAAATAATGTCCTGAATAGAATATTCCAGGCGCCTGGCATGGCTCATGCGGCGCATGCACCTGCATCTATAGAGCGGCACAGAGCCCCCACATAGCCACACACACCACCTATGTGCATTTGATTCATCGCTGGCAGGCGTGCAGCGGCATGTTCAAGAAGCACATGCCAGCCCTGGGCGTGGAGGGCAAGGTGTCAGGGGCTGACCGCAAGAAGCTGCGCAGGTGTGGATGCCTGCTGCTGCCCCCCCCCTGCCTCCCCCCTCCCCCCTCCCCCCCTGACCCAGCCCTACTACCTACCAGGCTCCTGGCTGCTGTCCACCCTGTGCACCCTGACTGCCTGCTGAGGGGCCCTGGGAGCTGCGGGTGCGGTGCAGGGCGCTGGAGAAGCTGTTTGTGCAGCTGACTGAGGACAGCCTGGAGGTGAGGGCAGCCCTCCCCCGCCCAGCCCTCCCACCTCCGCCCCCTCCCCCTCTCAGCCCTACTCCACCCCAGCCCTACCCCACCCCAGCCCTCCCACATCCAGCCCTTCGCCCCCCCTCCCAGGCATTGCTGTGCAGCTGGTGTATAGGCAGGGGCAGTGGCAGCGGCAAGGGCCGGATGGCAGGCGGTGTGTGGGGTGGGCAGGGGTGGGCAGGGGTGGGCAGGGGTGGGCAGGGGTGGGCAGGGGAGAAGGGTCATTGAGCCAGGCTGCCATGCTGGCAGCCTCCATGCGCTGTGTGCTGCGCTGTCAGCCGTGCCCCTAGCTGACAGCTGAAGCGGTGGCGGCCATCACCCTAGGCGTCAGGGAACCGCTGAGCCCCCCCCCCTCCAGGCCCCCCCCCCTCCAGCCCCCGGCCGTGCCCCGCAGCCTCCAGCACCAGGCTGTGCCCGTGACCGCCAGCCTTTGGCCCCCGCCCCACCGGCCATCACCCTGGTTGAGCCCCCCCCCCCCCTCCAGGCCCTCCCCTCCCCTCCCGACCCCTGGCCAGCCTTTAGCCCCACCGCCTGCACTGCCCCTGGCCACCTTGCTGGCTGATGGCGGTGATACAGTGCAGCACCTAGGAGCGGGCGGGGGCAGCTGGGCAGGTAGGGCAACCCGCCCTGCTGCAGTGGCCGTAGGGGCAGCACAAGCTGGCGGGTCTGGGTAGGCTGGTAGCCAGCAGCCTATAGGCAGCACATGAGGCTGCCGTGAAACCCCCACCAGTCAGTACAGCTGGCTCCCAGCCCTGAGCTCAAGCGTGCAAGGATTGTCAACACATGGCACATGGTTCATGTATTATTCATATAGGACAGCATATGTAGGATAACATATGTATACATGTATTATATTATGTCCTTATTAGATAGCATTTGATTAGCATTCACACCACTGCTGATAGCGGAGGGAGCAAGTGGAGCGTGTTGAAGCAGTATCTGCATGGCGTGAGACACAGCTACTCAGCGTGCATGCAAGCTGTCCTCAGAGGTCCTCACGGCGCTGTCAGCAGCGACCCAAGCGGTGGTAGAGCTGTGCCAGCCCTGGCCTGACCCAGCTGAGGGGCATGGCAGCGCACTCTGCAGGCGGTGCTGCCCAGCAAGGCCGGGGACCTGGTCATGGTCAAGCTGGCGGCACCCAGGAGGGAGGTAGGCCGCCCCCGCCCCTGCCCCTGCCCCTGCCCCTGCCCCTGCCCCTGCCCCTGCCCCTGCCCCTGCCCCTGCCCCTGCCCCTGCCCCTGCCCCTGCCCCTGCCCCTGCCCCTGCCCCTGCCCCTGCCCCTGCCCCTGCCCCTGCCCCTGCCCCTGCCCCTGCCCCTGCCCCTGCCCCTGCCCCTGCCCCTGCCCCTGCCCCTGCCCCTGCCCCTGCCCCTGCCCCTGCCCCTGCCCCTGCCCCTGCCCCTGCCCCTGCCCCTGCCCCTGCCCCTGCCCCTGCCCCTGCCCCTGCCCCTGCCCCTGCCCCTGCCCCTGCCCCTGCCCCTGCCCCTGCCCCTGCCCCTGCCCCTGCCCCTGCCCCTGCCCCTGCCCCTGCCCCTGCCCCTGCCCCTGCCCCTGCCCCTGCCCCTGCCCCTGCCCCTGCCCCTGCCCCTGCCCCTGCCCCTGCCCCTGCCCCTGCCCCTGCCCCTGCCCCTGCCCCTGCCCCTGCCCCTGCCCCTGCCCCTGCCCCTGCCCCTGCCCCTGCCCCTGCCCCTGCCCCTGCCCCTGCCCCTGCCCCTGCCCCTGCCCCTGCCCCTGCCCCTGCCCCTGCCCCTGCCCCTGCCCCTGCCCCCGCCCCTGCCCCTGCCTCCCTGTCCGTCATGCTCCAGTCATCATCAAAAGCGATTATCAGACCCCACCAGCACCTAGCACCGGCAAGAGCTAGGGCGCTGCCCCTCCCATCTCACCGTGTTTGCCTGCATCTGTTTCACTGACGGCGCCCCACTCACTAAGCCTAGGGTCACACTGCCGCTCACTCTTCCAGTGAGGAAGAGGAGCATGGTGAGGGGGCTGACATTCGGGCTATGACCGCCATGCTGCTGCTGCTGCTGATGATGATGATGATGAGGCGTGTGGGGTCAGTTGCTGCCAGGTGCTGTACCGCCTGGACGGCTGCCCCCTGTTCATTGACATCAGCGGCAAGATGGAGCTGGTGCCAACTGTGTTTGCGCTGTGGAGGGTAAGGTGGAGGGGGAGGGGGGGAGGGGAAGGGGGGAGGGGGGAGGGGGGAGGGGGAATGAAGGGGGGGTAGGGGGAGGGGAGAGGGGGAGAGGAAGGTGGAGGGGGAGGGGGGTTGGGGCGAGGGGGGAGGGGATTTTCACCCTAGCTGTGACCCTGATCAATGACCTGCTTCAGTCATAGTCAACACGGCAATGCTGGCAGCAGGAGCCATTGCTGCTGCCCCCCACTGCCCCCCCCCGCCCCCCGCTGCTGCTGGCACTGTGGTGTCAGTGCAGGCACCCACCATGCTCCCGCAGCTGCATGTGAAGCACTCAGCCGTCAGTCAGTTCCTCGTGGGGGGTGCCGACCTGATGTTGCCAGGTGGGGGAGAGCAGCAGGGGGCCAGCAGGGGGGCCGCCAGGGGGTGTCGGGGGGGAGGCAGCAGAGGGAGGGTGGGGTGGAGAGCGGTAGGGAGGGGCAACAGTCGCTGCAGGGGTCTTGTCCGTGTAGCTGCTGTGGTGGTGGTGGAGGGCGGCAGGGGGGGCGCACAGCATGGCTGCCTAGTCTGGCCCAGGCCCAGGCCCAGGTCGGGGGGCAGCGCTGCACCTGGCCAGCAGTGGCTGAGGGGGGTGTCAGGTCATGCTGCGCACACCTCTGGGGTCAATACTGCTAGGCAAGCGTGGTGGTGCAGATCCTTCCCCCCTCCCCCCTGCCCCCTCCCCCCCTCCCCCCTGCCCCCTCCCCCTCCCTCTCTCCCTCCCTCCAACCTTGTGTGTGTGTGTTGCACAGGCGTGCTCATCCCGCCCTCAGGCCTGCCAGCCTTTGAGCGCGAGCAGCTGGTCAGTGTGAGTGTGCCGGGCAACCCCTGCCCCCTGGCGGTGGGCCAGGCGGTCATGAGCAGCCAGGATGCCCTCAGCCGCAAGGCAGGCAAGCTTGTGGAGGTGGTGCAGGTGAGGCCCCGCAGCCACACAGCTTGTTGAGGTGGTTCAGGTTGTTGAGGTGGTTCAGGTTGTTGAGGTGGTTCAGGTTGTTGAGGTGGTTCAGGTTGTTGAGGTGGTGCAGGTTGTTGAGGTGGTGCAGGTTGTTGAGGTGATTCAGGTTGTTGAGGTGGTGCAGGTTGTTGAGGTGATTCAGGTTGTTGAGGTGGTTCAGGTTGTTGAGGTGATTCAGGTTGTTGAGGTGGTTCAGGTTGTTGAGGTGGTGCAGGTTGTTGAGGTGATTCAGGTTGTTGAGGTGGTTCAGGTTGTTGAGGTGGTTCAGGTTGTTGAGGTGATTCAGGTTGTTGAGGTGATTCAGGTTGTTGAGGTGGTGCAGGTTGTTGAGGTGATTCAGGTTGTTGAGGTGGTTCAGGTTGTTGAGGTGGTTCAGGTTGTTGAGGTGATTCAGGTTGTTGAGGTGGTTCAGGTTGTTGAGGTGGTGCAGGTTGTTGAGGTGATTCAGGTTGTTGAGGTGGTTCAGGTTGTTGAGGTGGTTCAGGTTGTTGAGGTGGTTCAGGTTGTTGAGGTGGTGCAGGTTGTTGAGGTGGTTCAGGTTGTTGAGGTGGTTCAGGTTGTTGAGGTGGTTCAGGTTGTTGAGGTGGTTCAGGTTGTTGAGGTGGTTCAGGTTGTTGAGGTGGTGCAGGTTGTTGAGGTGATTCAGGTTGTTGAGGTGGTGCAGGTTGTTGAGGTGGTTCAGGTTGTTGAGGTGGTGCAGGTTGTTGAGGTGGTGCAGGTTGTTGAGGTGATTCAGGTTGTTGAGGTGGTGCAGGTTGTTGAGGTGATTCAGGTTGTTGAGGTGGTTCAGGTTGTTGAGGTGATTCAGGTTGTTGAGGTGGTTCAGGTTGTTGAGGTGGTGCAGGTTGTTGAGGTGATTCAGGTTGTTGAGGTGGTTCAGGTTGTTGAGGTGGTTCAGGTTGTTGAGGTGATTCAGGTTGTTGAGGTGATTCAGGTTGTTGAGGTGGTGCAGGTTGTTGAGGTGATTCAGGTTGTTGAGGTGGTTCAGGTTGTTGAGGTGGTGCAGGTTGTTGAGGTGATTCAGGTTGTTGAGGTGGTTCAGGTTGTTGAGGTGGTTCAGGTTGTTGAGGTGGTTCAGGTTGTTGAGGTGGTGCAGGTTGTTGAGGTGGTTCAGGTTGTTGAGGTGGTTCAGGTTGTTGAGGTGATTCAGGTTGTTGAGGTGATTCAGGTTGTTGAGGTGATTCAGGTTGTTGAGGTGGTGCAGGTTGTTGAGGTGATTCAGGTTGTTGAGGTGGTGCAGGTGAGGCCCCGCAGCCACGCAGCTGACAGGTGTGCTGTGGCAGGCAGCTGGGCAGACTGGGTAAGACCCCCTGCTGGTCACGCAAGCACCCTGACGGCTAGTGCTTCATCTGTTACTGCGGTTGCTGCGGCTGCTTCAGCTGACCCCTTCCCCCCCCTTGCCTGCTGCCTGCTGCCTGCTGCCTGCACCAGGCCTATGGGGATGTTCTGTGGAGTGGTTTGGGGGGCAGAGCGGTGCCCAATGACGGCTTCCTGGCCTCAGGGGTGGTGCCCTTAGGTGCCGGGGCGGAGGGCCTGGACCCCAGCAGCTGCAACACTGAGCCGTTTGACCTGGCTGGAGGGGAGGGGGGCAGGGGGGATGAAGGGGGGGGCGGGGGCGCAGGGGCAGGGGCAGGGGCAGGAGGGCAGTGGGGGGAGCGAGCACAGTCCTTCGCAAGACTCAGAGCAGCTGGGCACAGCAGCAGCAGCAGCAGCAGCAGCAGTGGCCAGTGGTTTGTCGTGCCTGGAGGTTGGTGGGCATGAGGCAGTAGGGGGGGGAAGGGGAGGGGGAGCAGACACGCAGCAGCAGCCGTCAGCAGGGGCGGCAGGGGGGCCTGAGGACATGGACGACCTGCTGGAGACAGTGCTGCTCCAGGTGGGGGGGCAGGGGTGTGCAGGGGGGCAGGGCGGCAGGGGGCCGGGGGGGGCCGGCAAGAGGGGCGGGGCTGGGGGTAGGGTGGGGGCGGGGGTGGAGCTGAGGGTCGGGGCAGCTGCAGTAGTGTGTGTTTATGCCTAGGTACCTGCATGAAGGGAGATGGCTCGAGGTGGCTGTGGGTAGGGGGGTGTCAGGGCTTAGGTAGGCGCAACAGGTTGATAGGTATGATGAGTCTTTGGGTCTGCGCCTGAGTCTCAGTCTCAGTCTCAGTCTGAGTCTGAGTCTGAGTCTGAGTCTGAGTCTGAGTCTGAGTCTGAGTCTGAGTCCATGAGGCAAGGCAAAGCAGGCATATGAGATCATGAAAGATGTCCGTGGATAAGAAGCAGCAGGTTCTGCCCCCCCCCCCTGCTGCCTGCTCCTGCTTTGGCAGGCCCTGCATAAGAGCGTGAAGGACGATGCGCTGCCGCTGTCCAGCAGCGTGTTGTGGTCGCAGCACATGCAGCCCGTGCGGCCCGCCAGCAGCACCCTGGACCTGAAGAGGAGCAGGCACAAGAAGCTGAGCAGCCTCCTCAAGGTGAGGGCGGGGCGGGGCGGGGCGGGGCGGGGCGGGGCGGGGCGGGGCGGGGCGGGGCGGGGCGGGGCGGGGGCGGGGCGGGGCGGGGCGGGGCGGGGCGGGGCGGGGCGGGGCCTGCGCAGTCAAGCAAGCTGTAGGCTGCTGTCCCCAAGGTGATCAGAGCCCAGTGTGAGGGCCCTGCGCCGCCTTAGACCTCAGCGGGCTGGGGCACGTTGCAGGGGGCCGCCTGAGCTGTAGCCTGAGCCTACAGGCTGTCCCGTTGCCAGTAGGCGGGGGTCAGGGGGTGTGTCAGGTTACATGGTCAGCACCAGGGTCAGCTGACTAGCAAGACCAGGCCCGAGGCCAGCTAGAGGGGGTCAAGACGCTGCAGGCGCTGCTGGGGGCTGTAAGCTCGGCAGGGGAGGGGGAGGGGGGCAGGTGTTGACGACGGGACGTGAGGATCCATATCTTCCCTTTGTAGCTGTAGTCTGCTGCTGCTGCTGCTGCTGCCCCTGCCGCTGTCCTTGCCGCTGCCCCTGCCGCTGCCCCTGCCTTGCCTGCGCAGGCTTACGCAGGCAAGGGTGGGCTGCTGGCCCTGAAGGAAGACAAGAAGACGGGGGACCAGGTCATCACCGCCATCAACAGGCAGCACCCGCTGTACGAGCAATACAAGTGCGCTGCTGCCAGAGCCTTCAGGGGCCAGCAGGCAGGACTGAGGGCGGCTGGCTGAGGCTAGACCCTCCGGCCCTGAACCCCGGGCCAACAGCATGCATGCAACCATGACCATGACCATGACCATGACCATGACCATGACCATGACCATGACCATGACCATGACCATGACCACGACCATGACCATGACCATGACCATGACCATGACCATGACCATGACCATGACCATGACCATGACCATGACCATGACCATGACCATGACCATGACCATGACCACGACCATGACCATGACCATGACCATGACCATGACCATGACCATGACCATGACCATGACCATGACCATGACCATGACTATGACCATGCAACAGGAGGGGGCTCCGCTCAACAGAATAAAATCACACTGTAACTGTAACACAAACTCTGAGCCCCTCTAAAGAGTTGCAGCCCTGCGCCCCCAACGTGGATATCAGGCCATGCAAGGAGAGGGGAGTCAGCATGTCAGGACCAAGTCATCCTCAAAGGCCTTAATGCTTACCTACCTGCTTCCCTTAAGAGGGGAGGTGCAGTCCAGGTGTCTCCAGTGTCAGGCTCCTGGCCGCTTGAAGCCTGGCTCTGCCTGCACTGCCTGCCTGTTGCGCAGGCCATACCGTTCTTCCCTTTCCGCAGCCGCTGCTGCCGCTATCAACGCCGGTGGGGGCGGTGAGGGTGGGGGTGGTGAGGGACTGGGCGTGGAGGGCGGGACGCCCGGGGGGTGCAGCCAGGCTCTGGTGGTGGAGGAGCTGTGGAGGCCTGGCAGGGAGCTGAAGCCGGTGCTGGAGGCGGTGGGCCTGGGGCCTGACGGGCTGTACACCGCAGCGGTGGGTGAAGGCCCAGGTAGGAGGGAGGGGTGGGCAGGAGGGGTCCCAGGGGAGGGGGAGGGGGAGGGGGAGGGGGAGGGGGAGGGGGAGGGGGAGGGGGAGGGGGAGGAGGGGAGGAGAAGGAGAGGAGGGGGATGGGGGAGGAAGGAGGAGTAGGTTTTTGAAGAAGAGTGAGTTGGAAGGGGCAATGGTGGGGAGGTGTGTGTTGAGGAGGAGGGTAGAATTGGCAAACCATGCTGTTGCTTAATTTATGTGTTATATGCGTGCTCCATTGTTTGCGCCCCTCCCCACGAAGTGCGTCTTGATACGCAACAACCATAACCCCCTAGAGGGGAGGAGAGGCCCAGCAGCCTATTGGCTGAAGGCTTGAGCAGTGTACCCCCCCTAGGCCATTTAGGGCCTTGCTAGGCAGTGATGGGGTGCTGCTGCTGCAATGCACACTCCACCATGCTCCCAGCACACCATGCGGCCTAACTGACTCAGACCTAACTGACACAGTCCAAACTGACTCTCCTAACTGACACAGTCCAAACTGACACAGTCCCAACTGACTCAGTCCCAACCAACTCAGTCCCAACTGACTCAGTCCTAACCAACTCAGTCCTAACTGACTCAGTCCTAATCAACTCAGTCCCAACTGACTCAGTCCTGCCTGGGGCTGTGCAAGCCTTGTCACATCCCATGGCCCGTGTGTTGAGACTGCCCGGCTGCTCCGCTGCGCTGCAGCAAATCCGCGAGGCTGGCTTTGCGTACGTGAAGGCAGCCGGCCTGGGTGAGAAGAGCTGCGACCCTCAGAGCTTGCAGCTGGACGTGCTGCTGTGTGACGCCCTGTTCCATGGAGTGAGTGTGTCCTCAGCCCAGCACCAGCACCAGCACCACCAGCGGTGGCGGCAGCAGCAGCACCAGCAGCACCAGCAGCAGCACCAGCAGCACCAGCAGCACCAGCAGCAGCAGCAGCAGCAGCAGCAGCGGCAGTGGCGGCAGCAGCACCAGCAGTGCCGGCAGCAGCATCAGTGGCAGTAGCAACAGTAACAGCAGTGGCATTAGCACCAGCAGCAGCAGTGTAGGCAGCAGCAATGTAGGCAGCAGCAGCAGCAGCAGCAGCAGCAGTGGCATCAAGGGCTGAGCAGCAGTATCTGTGCGGCAGGGACATGCGGAGCCC
Source organism: Haematococcus lacustris (assembly GCA_030144725.1). NCBI lineage: Eukaryota > Viridiplantae > Chlorophyta > Chlorophyceae > Chlamydomonadales > Haematococcaceae > Haematococcus > Haematococcus lacustris. The sequence goes on along the minus strand of JASKMD010000012.1, from coordinate 5,541,514 downwards.
TAACACCTCATAGACCACAGGCAGAGCAAGCACAGCAGCAGCAGCAGCAGCAGCAGCAGCAGTGGCGCCCAGGAGGGAAGAGGTGGCTAGTGGTCTGCTGTCGTCTGCGCAGTTGATCAAGAAGGGTGAGCTGTACCCCACACACCTGGCCAAGGCTGACCTGGCGGCCGCCATGACAAGGCGCTGCTCCGCCCAGGCAAGCCAGCTGTAGCAGGCCTGGCTGAGGGTAGGCCTGGTTGAGGGCGGGGGCTGGTTGCCTGATGGAGGGTGTATGGCTGAGGGGGAGGAGGGGGAGGTGGAGGGTGTGGCTGTGGGCCGCCAGGCGTTAGAGGAGAGGGGTAGGTACATGGAGGGGGTGGTGTGGAAACTGGGTGAGTCTGGACTTTTCTTGAGTCTGTTGAGTCTGTTGAGTAAGGAGGCGGTGACACCCAGGGCAGGAAGGGTGGCAGCAGGCTTCCAAGCCTGCTCCTTAAAGTTGGCTCCTGCCTGCTCCTTGGAGTTGGCTGACGGCTTCAGCGGTGTAAGCCACCTGCTCCTTGGAGTTGGAGACAGAGGGCACTGGTTGCCTCCTTGGACCCAGGGAGATAGAGGGGGTGATGTGGGCAGCCTGGCCGGCTGGGGTGGGGAGAAGAAAAGGCGGATGCTGCTGTCAAGGGTCGGGTGCAGGATGTTCTGATGCTGGCCCCAAACCGGTTCATCACAACCTTGCGCATGCCTTACTTAACTGTGTTGCTTGGCGTTCCTCAACTATTCCACCTCTGCCTCATCTCCATGCCAGCTGAGGCAATGTGGGCCGCACTGTCGACTGGGCGCTCTGCCTGGTAGGATGCGATGAGGAGAAGGGAAGGTGGCTGCTGCTGTCACGGATCTCTCCGGATGTTTTGCCAATGTTTCGTGACCACATGGCACCGCCGGCCTATAATGTCGTTGTACTTGCGCACATCGTCCTTGCGGTAACGTGTGTGCAGCTGCCCATCACAAAGTTATCACTTGGATGGTTCGTTTCGTATGCATTGTTGCACATCAGCGGAGGTGTGTGTGTGCAAGCGCTATAGGGCATGCCTGGCTGCAGGTGCGCATACAGCGGGGCGCCCAGAGCCTGATCAAGAAGGGCTCAGTCCCGGCCATCAGTGTCAGCGTGGTGAAGCGGCAGGGCAGCAAAAAAGTGACCAGAGTCGTGGGCATGGAGGCTTTCTTGGTGAGCTTCAGTGCAGGGGTCAGGGGTCAGGGGCGAGATGGCAGGAGGGGGCGGAGGGTGAGCACGCTAATGTGATCATCATGCATGGTGGTATGGCACATGGCGCTCACACTCTATTCCACGGCCATTATGAAGTAAGCATGCTCCTTGTGTCGGGTGCTACCTGTGCGGCCAGGTGTCGCCTGAGGAGCTCGCAGCTGAGTCCCAGCGCAAGTTCGCAGCGTCCAGTTCTGTCAATGAGCTGCCCGGGAAGAGTGGGGGCGTGGAGGTGGTGGTGCAGGTGGGTGGCAGCAGCAGCAGCAGCAGCAGCAGCGAGGGAGCAGCTGGGTGATGTCCATTCTGGTCCCTGATCATGTTGAGGCTGCTGACAGTATTGTCAGCCTGGGTCAGCTCAGCGAACCTGTACCCTAAGCTGGTCAAAACTAGGGATATGTCAATAGTGAGGGGATTTGGAAAGACCTGTGTACTGGCACTTGTCCGCTGGGCTTACGAGGTGCTGTCATGTCTTGCTTGCATGCAGGGCAGCGTGGCAGAGCAGATGGCTGCTTTGTTGACAGATCGCTACGGGGTTCCAAAGAAGTATATCAGCGTCAAGACGGAAGCGTAGAGCACTGGGAGGGGCAGGCGGTGTCAATTCGATCTTCATCTCGGACAGCATGCAACATGGCAACACACATTTCTACAAGAGGTCCTGACCTCGGGCGCTCCCAACATTCAAAAAATGACAGGAAACTGACCCTTGGCAGTCGGACGGCTGTAACTCTGCACTCACTGCGCCAAATGTTATGCTAGATGATTTACAATGTAGCCAACCCGGCCAGCTACCTTCCACCCATCCAGAATAGTTTTACACTCAGTAGGTCGTGCACAGCAAAGCATCAAAGTTGGTGATTCAATTTTCAGCCGTTGCGAAGCATGCAGTCATCGCTACGACCGCCCGCGTCGCTTAGGCTGCTCTACGCGAGCATGCGCGTCGGCAGCAGCAGTCGGATCGGAAAGCGGTTGCGGGCATGTGGCAATGAGCCCACTTCCCCCCATAACTAAACGGCAATGCCACAGCTCGGCCATTTGGACTCACAACATGCTACTTACTAGGTTAAGCTCCTCTAAGACAGTGTTACAAACGCTCATACTCAGACAAGCCAAAAGCTCACTTTGGTCGGTGACCCCCAACTCCCTTAGCCGATCTCAGGACCGGGGCCATGCAGTCAGACACACAACTCCACACCATGACCGAATCAGGACTCGGCTCCTCTGAGAGTTACACTCCCCTACATGCCATCCACCTGCGTGCAAAGTTTCATAGCTCAACTGCCACTCCACAGCCCCGTAGCCCTGATTCTGCTTGGAGAACATGATGTCACTTTAAAGATGTCAAACTGATAGAGGCCTGGGCTGTTTAACGTGCGATTTGTTCTAGTAAATGCGCCAAGGGGTCAAGAACAAACATTTCGTAGCCATTTTTCTGTGAGTGCAGCGGGTGCAACACAGTGGAGGACACAGTGGAGGAGGGGGGGTGTAACCCGGTGATACCTTAGTGTGCGCCGACCCATATGGTGTATTCGGCGGAAGCGAGTACGATTATATGTTTCATTCACCCCGTCTAGGTGCCCTGCACGCCCGGCAGGCATCGCGATGGGTGTTTGCCGGACATTCCATGTGTGCACAACCCGCTCACTGCGCCAGATAGATGGCGCCATAGGGATGTGGCTCACCGTCCCAAGGATACCCGTCTCGCCGCTGTGATTTGTTCGCGGGCACATGTGGCAGTACGCGAGCAAAGACTCCAATGGCTTGCGCTGATGGTCAAATGACACGCATTGATTTGCAGCTACCAATGTGACAAACGCTATCGAAAACGATACAGTATTGTGAGAGTACTTGCATGCATATTACCAACCCCATGTTGGGAGCGCCTGACCTGACCCCCAGAGGGGTGGTCGCCGGCTGACCTCGCATCTGTCACCATCATCACCACCACTACTATGAAGCGGTGTAAATCATTCTGACTTTATCGTCAAACTACAGATAGCAGACATACAGATGTGAAGAAGAATCATAGTGAGCTGTTGCCCGGTCATAGGAGGCTGTAGTGATGCCACAACATGCCTGGCAGCTGAAGGCAATGGCCCGCCACCTGCGCATGAGCGCCCTCCCTGACAGTGTTTGGTTCCAAACTACAACGTTGCTGGTGTCTCTGAGCAGCCCCCTTATCCCTCACTAGGGCCTCCATTTGAGCCGGACCAGTAGTGGCCACTAGCAGCCACTAGCGGGAATACTAGGGACAACTAGTGGCCCGACTCAAATGGTGTCAATGGGCTGTGTGGAGTATACCCTCTCTACGCAGCCAGCTGCACCACAGAGGTAGCATGGGCCACGTAGGTCAGGTTAGCCCCCATGACAGCCAGGCCAGTGATGCCTGAGCTGCAGGCTTGAGGAAGGCGCTGGCTGCCGGCACACGCACTGGTATCACCGCCAATGACAGTGAAGAGACCGCATGAGCGCTGGATTACGCCGATGGAGGTGCGCCCGTTGCCCAGGTCGTTGGTCATGAAGATGTCCCCGGTCTGGCCGTCAGTGTCAAGGAAGTAGCCTGGCCGCAGCCTGGCGAACTGCACATCACCCTCCCTCACCTGCAACACATTAGCACCATGAGCGCCTCGCAGCATCACAGCCACAGTCAGAGGCAACCTGCCGCATCAGCTGGCGACGGACATGGGTGGTGCAGTGGGCCTTGCTAACAACCAGAGCACAGAGCAAAACATGTGCCTGATATGCACCGGATGCCTGGAGGCCGTCATGTGCACTTGAGACATGCCATCAAAGCTCTTGGAGAGGGCTTGCCAACAGGGCAAGTATCCTGATGCCAGCTGCTGCTAGGGTGCTAAATCCACGGCAGGCAGTCAAGCAGGCCACGTACCCCGCAATCTCCAGCCACCCCCCAGAGCGTGGTCACGTTGTGGTCCGGTAGGCTGATCTGGTCAGGTTGGATCAGGTTGGATCAGGATAGAACAGGTGAGATCAGGTGAGTTGAGACCAGGTGAGATGCGACCAGGTGAGGTGAGGTGAGGCGAAGTAAGATCAGTGGAGGTGAGTTGAGGTTGCTCCAGGTCAACCAGTGTGGCAACACACAGGAGAGTCAGGAACAGCCATCTCTAGTGCTCAAATGACCAGTCCAGGTTGTGCACATAACGCACAGACAGCATTTGGAATGGTGCAAGACCAGGCTAGACAGCAGCAAAACAATAGCACAAAGGCAGGCACCATGTGAAGGCAGGCACCTTTCTCAAAGTACAGCTTTGGGCGTCCGTCACAAGTAGCCCGCCATCCATGGGGTCTAGAGCACACCTGCAAGCACAGTGCGTGACGGTGGTGTTTGCACAACAGCTTGCCCCTGGTGGCATGCTTCCCTGGTAGCCAGATGCATGCCAAGCCCACCATACACACGTTGCACCTAGCATGGGTGAGCATGCAACTCCTGTCTCCTATACAAATCCTACACAATAGGCATCTGTCTAACCTAACACAGCCATGCTAGCATACAACGGCACCCGAGGCACACGTACGTTGCCAGGGAGCCAGCACTCAATGACCAGTCCATGAAGCTACTAGCATGGCTAACCACCCTAACCCTAACCCTAACCCCCCAGCTGCCTCCCCACGAGCATGGCTAGAAGCAGGAGGTAGCAATGCAAGCAAGCAGCAGTCACGTGAAGCTGCCTCAACGACCATCGCGTAGCAATGCAAGCAACTGGGACGCACCCAGTGATGGCCTGAAACGTGGAGTTTGCCGGAGCTCCATCAGTGCTGCCACTCTGATACGCTGCAGGCAGCAGGTCCAGTACACTGCTGGCATGCACAGTGTAGAGACTGACCGAGGTGATCATCCCTATATGACACATCTTGACGTGGGAACCAGCACAGGGATCCCGCCTCAAGGGTGGTCACACAACTGCCTCTTGTCTGCTCCTGTTGCCTGTCATGACATCATCAGGGGGTGATGTGTGTGCTGCTGATTCACACTGCTGTTGACATGCTCCCAGGCCTCATTGACCAGCTTACATGCCACGTGCTGCCAAAGAGAACGAGAACCCTAAGAACCCTATGATCCGTGCTATGCTGGTGGCTGTGCTGGTGCTCTGCCAACAAAGGGCAAGGAGTGCCCAGGCTTGGGCTACAAGCGACTGCAAGACCGGCCACTCAAGGCTCAGCAGCAGCAGCAACAGTAATGTGCCCCCCCTTAAGCAGCAATCAGCGTACATCAGTGCATGTTGTCATGCCAATCCTAGGTATAGCCCTGTTACACGGGTTGGGCAACAGTGTAGGTGGCAGGCGCCCATGCCATGTGTGTAGCAGGTACTCCACGCAGACAAAACACCACCCTCAGCGAGGGGACCTGGTTATGCCTTTGCATTTGCACTTGTTGCCCGCAGGGCTGTTGAACAGCTGACGCCCCAGCTTAAGCATACACATGTGAACACTGCTTGTGACCACCAACAGCACGGGGACAGCCCAGCTTTGTCCCACCTTCCCCCGCTGCGACGCCCGCCTCACAGGTGATGACGTCCAGCCAGGCCACCGTCCTGAAGTAGGGCGCGTAGAGGCGAGTGGGGATGACCCAGCTCATCCTCAAGCTCCTGGCCAGAGCTAAGAACAGGGGTGGCTGCATCAAGGGCAGCAGGGAGCGGTCAGCACGCCAGCTGGGATCAAGGAATGTCACCCTGGGCGTCTGTCCCGCCAGCAGGGCCTATGCAGCAGGGGTTCAGGGGGTGGGCGCCCACACCACTAGGGGAACCCCTTGCAAGCGCCGGTGGGAGGAGCCCTTGCTGCTTCAAGCTTCTGCATGGCCATGTGATGCTTGCTGTAACCCATTGTATGACCAAAGTGGCAAAACGTTGGCCCAGCTGTGGGCTCACCTGGGTCAAGTTACACGCGAGGGAGGCTTGTCCGTAGCCTGGCCCTGGCAACAGCGGCACCTGCATTTATCGCCACACACTGCCAACGTAAGAAAACGGTGACACAGCCACAACACAAGCCACAGCCCAGTCCAGCCCAGCAGCTGGTTGCCCCAAGCCAATATAGCTTGCCAGCTGGACGGGCTGAAGGGCCACCTCAGCTGCTGCCGGGTTGCTGCCTGTCTGGGTAATGCTAGGGGTCCTCCAGCAGTCACCTGGTACACCAGAGCAGTGCCTCCAGTGCCAGCAGCGAGCACATACGCCGTAGAGTTGTCAGGGCTGATCGCTACAGCCCTGCCAGCTGATGGCAGGGGAGTGCTGGTGATGCTGAAATCCGTGGTGTTCATGATCACAAGCAGCGCTTGCGCAACGTCCACTGCCAGGAGCCTGTGACTGCCTGGGACAGCAGCAAGGGCCTGCAGGTCACGCGAGCAGCCAGTGTCAGTGCACTGAACTGAGTTTGGACTGCGCTTGGCAAGAGAAAAGATGTGTTTGCCAGCTGCTCAAGAGGTGCAGAGTTGAGATATTGATGGCGGGACTGAGCAGGAGAAGTTGAGCTGCAGTTCAGGGCATGAGTGTCAGCCCTGCAGGCCAGCATTGCCTCCGAAGCTGGGTTAGCGGGTGTCTGCTGGTCTGGTGAATGTGGTCTGGTGGGCTTTGACCACGAGCCATCCCAGCAGAGGCTTCTCTGCCAGCTGCTGCCCACCAGGCCCCTTCCCCTTCCCTGAACCTCTAACCTTATTGACTAGTCACACACCACCCAGCCATCCGCAGGCACATCCCATGTGATGCATGTCCATAGCTTATGTGTACAAGCTAAAGCACGATAGACTGCTGGATGACTACTGGTGGAGTAGCCACTAGTGGAAAACGAGTCTGCCAGACAACTGGTGGCAAACGAGCTACCAAACACGAGCCTTGCAGAACGATATGTGCAGAGATGAGACACGCACTGGGGCAGCTCAACCCACATGCAGGTAGGTGAAGCGGGCTGCAGGCCCAGAAGCATCTGTGGTGTTGCCGACCTGGTCACTGCCAGCCACTATAGAGGCAGCCCTGCGCAACAAAGCCAGCAATGCAGGGGCGCATAATGGCACATTTAGTGACATGCGGCATGACCATGGCATGTACCTCGTGACTAGACAAAATAGCTTGCACACATTTAATCCATAGAAGAATAAGAAAGAAGAATAAGAAGAAGACCGCCCCCATTCACCCTTCCAGGCCAAGGCGCCAGCTCCATGCATCCATGTGAGCAAGCCATCACACTGCCTACTGATGAGCTCTGGTCATCATGACATGGCATTCGCTGCATGTGAACCTGATGAACAGCATGGGCTGGGGGCCACTCACCAAGTGCGAGCAGGGGGTGGTGGTGGTGGTGAGGGGGGCTCGGGAGGCTGCGGGGGGGGACTGGGGGGGCTCGGAGGAGGAGGGTGTGGGAAGGGAGGGGGAAGCCTCGGGGGCCTAGGTGGGACCCTGCAGCAGGCCAGCCTGGCACCAGTAAGGCCCTTCCCAGCAGGCCTTGGCTCGTGCGCAGGTAATCTGTGCTCTGCCTGACCTGCAGCTGATGCTATCTGATGGAAAGCAGCTTGCTCTTCCCTGTACTGCCCCCATCCTTTGGGTGTTTCACTGTCTGTTGGTTAGCTCAAGTGTGATTGCCATTGGTACTAGACCAAGGGGATTGGCAGACACAGGTGGTTTGTTGGATGTGTGTGTTGATGCATGGCCACGCCACTCACCCAAGGGCAGCCCGCGGGGCGCGAGGTTGTGACGGGGGAGGCCTGCGCACAAGAACGCAACACTGTACCTTACTCAACACAGCAGAGGTCATCATGCACCAGGGCCGCCACATGCTGAGGGCAGGGGCAAGATGTTCGCATGAGTAAGCTTAGGACAAACAAGCCTGAGATCATTTGGATGCTGGGGAGTCCAAGGCGTGTACTGTACAAGATCGGTACTGGCCTGGGAGGGGGTGAAAGCGATTGTACGGGCACCACAATGCAGCCTGTTATGTTGTAGTCCCTCACAAACCTGCAGAACAACGCAAGGAGTGTTATGCAGGCGGCACATGAGCACAGCTTGGTGCAGCTGACACTGTTGCCGTCCTGCTGCTCACCAGGCGCTGCTTGTGATCAGCTCACCCAGGCAGTTCTGTGATAGAATAGTGCTAGCGTTCACTCGGCCTGCACCCCTGCACATGGCAAGGGAGTAGAGGGCCCCTTGCTTGGATGGGAGGGGAGTTTGGCAGTGGCATAGCAGCACTATCAACTGACCAGCTGCTAGAGACGCAGGAGTCGATGATGAGTTGTGTAGTGGCTATTGGGATCATGTTCTGGGGGATGCGAGATACTCCTCTGGGCCAACCCATCATCTGTGGTCCAGCCCAGATGTCTCGTAGCAGAGTCATTCCTGGAGAAACCCTCATAACATTTGAAAAGGCAAGGCTACTCTGCAGGGGACACCAGCAGGCAACATACTAACCCAGGCCCAAGCACAGACCCAGGTGGTGCAAAAGGCTCACCTGGAGGATGAGGTTCCTCAAGCTAGGGAAGAGCACAGAGCCTAGTGGACTTGTCCAGAAGCTGGGGGAGAGACCGCCAGAGATTGCTTGCTCAACGAGGTCATCAATCTCCTGCCTGGTGCGGCTCATCGCCGCCGCAACCTCAGATGATCCGTTCGATGTTACAGGCGAGTTGGAGAAGAGGATAGCCCTGAAGTCGATGTTTATTAGGGCGACTTGCACTGACGTAAAGTCATCGCCGAGGGCGCAGCTGATGCTGGCGCCTGGCAAAGACGTTGCGCTGTCAGATGCTGTCGTCAAGCGGCAGCATAGCGCAAACAGCACGGCCAAGGCTCCGGCAGTTACTGTCATGGGCTGTCGGTCAAAGTGGTCAAACCAGGGCGATGTGGCTGGACAGCATCACGGGTGTTGCAAATGTCATCTACGACATATATGTCGGAAACCTGCACCCATAGGCTGCAAACCACATTTGTGTAGAAATGTGTGTCCGCGGACGTTATGACGGCTGAGAGCACGGCTCTGAGCAGCAAGCAGCTCGGCACGCATGCGACGAAGTGCATATAGATGCATCCCGTGCCGTGTCCGATAAACTATGCCCTGTCAGCAACGCCGCTTGGTAAAATGAGCAGCCGCCGTGCGAAGCATCTGCCGGTGTGGAAACGAGACAGAGTCGCGTTTAAGGATACATAAGGAACGACTGGCATGCCATAGTTGAAGTTGAAGTTGGCAATGCAAACGCTGTGTTTGCCGAAGGTCAACTAGTGCCGGGCTCACTTGACCAACGTCCTCTACGGCTTGATGAGTGACGCCGGCATGCTGGGGGTGCTGACGGAGCAGGGGGTCACCTCCTTGCCAAAGTTCAGGAACGGTGCCCTACCTGACCCAGCGAAGCCGGGCCACTACATTGAAGGGCCTGCAAACAGCAAGGTGAGTGCTCCTTGCAGTCAGGTACCAGCCTTTGCTCAGTCAGTTGCCATGTGTGTTGTCAACTGCCTTGTGCCTGCCTTGTGAGCCTTCAGCCAGCCTTCAGATGAGGTGCCTTGGTGGTGTTTATGGTGGCTGCAGGTGGCCAGCCGGTGGGATGCATTGCTGCCTGACCCTCGCCGCCAAAAGCTCGCCAGCCCCAAGCACAGATTCGATCAGGTCGTGCACACCGATGGAGTCGCCATCAGCGTGATGTTCCTGCGGCCCAAGCCTGCAGCGCCACCCGCAAAGCTGCCGCGGATGAGCAAGGGCATGGGCGCAGTCAACCCGCTGGCCCACCTCCACGCGGAGTGGCTGGGCGTGGACCCGGGCAAGACGAATATGGCCACGGTGGCGCACGAGGAGCGCAGCGCCGACGGCTCAGTGGTGTCCGTACGGCACTGGACGCTAACCGCCGGGCAGTACTACCGGGACAGCGGCATTACACGGCAAGCCCAGGCGACCAAGACGTGGCTGGCCAAGGTGAAGCCGCAGCTCACAGCCCCGTCGCGGGTCAGCAGCAAGCCCAGCTCGCTGGCCTCGTACCGGCGGTTCGCCGACACCGTCCTGGAGACGTATGACGCCATGTGGGCCGAGGTCTCAAAGAAGCGCTGGGCCAACGCCAAGTTCCGGCTGTATTGTGGCAAGATGCGCGTGGTGGCTTCGTTCTGGGCCAAGGTAAGGCCCAATAACCCTAACCCACGAGCTAGGCAGCAGCCAACTAAAGTCAGCTCACCTAGCCAGCTGCTGCTGTTGTTGCCTCTGTTGCTGCTGCTATACCTGACCTTACACATGTGTGCCACTGTGTGCTGTACCATGTGTGGCTGCAGGTCAAGAAGCAGGCACAGAAGCTGTGGCCGGACCGCATCCTGGCCCTGGCCTATGGGGCAGCTGGCTTCAATGGCAGCGGCACCATTGGCTGCAGGGGTGTCCCTGTCAGCCAGATGCAGAAGGAGGCAGTGAAGCAGTTCAGGCCAGAGCGTGTGGTGCTGGTGGACGAGTTCCGAACCAGCCGGGTCAGCTCAGCCGACAACACCCCCAGTGAGACCCTCCTTGACACGCCGCCTGAGTCCTTCAGGTGAGGGGGTTGAGGATAGGGGGTTGTTGGCAGTGTTGGGAGGTGGTGGAGTCAAGGTGACTAGGTAGGGTCAAGATGAGACATCTTACAAATTGTCCCATGTGTCCATGCAGGTGGCTGCGGCCAGTGAAAAGCATGGCAAAGCGTTCCCAAGTCCGGGGCCTGATGTGCTTAACAAGCATCAACAACATCACCAGGTAAGCATTGACCCAACCCTCCACATGTGCATGACATGAGCATATCCCACATGCCATGACACATGAATTGACGTCATGCATCTTCCACACCCATGTGCAGGTTCTATGACCGGGACGTGTCAGCCGCGCTGAACATCCGCCGCTGTGCAGTCGGCCCAGGGCCTCGTCCCACTGAGCTGTGCTACTGGACTAACCGCCCAGCCATGCCAAAGCCAGGCCAGCCAGGCCAGGAGTGGGTGGAGATAGCCGACAAGCCCCTGTTGCTCAAGTGGCAGCGCCAGTTGCAGCAGTAGCCAGCTACAGCTCAAGACAATCCCAACAATAAAAACAATGAACCCCTCACAAAGGGGATGTGTGTGGCGCAGGCACAGGCACTGGCACAGGCACACACACCAGAAGGCTGAGCTGAAGTGGGCATTAGGCACACTGTCAGTAGCCTTTACAATGATGCGCTCGCAGCCAGGTTCGATTCCAACTCATGCTTTATTTTGGTATAGCATGAGGGCTGTAGGGTTCAGGAGTTGGCATGCCATAGCTCTTTCCTACGGCATATGGCATGGGAAGCTTGGCTCATCTCACGCATGTTTCAGTGGTCCAGGCTTGGGAAAGACATTGGCATTCAGTGGGCAAGTATTTGTTACATGGGTTTGCATCAGCGAGTTTTCATGACGACGTTGATGACGCCAGGCATTTAATTGTCGGCACTACCACAAGCTAGAAGCGGTCTCAACTAAACCTGCCTGTACGAAACCCTTAGAATCTTAGGGATGAGATCGGGGCCCAGCCTGTCGCCTCATGGATCAAGCAGGTTTAGATACATCGCAATGCCAACATCAGCCCCTCCCGACGTGATGTCATGCGGCTGTATGTGTCACGCATGCGGCCCTCACCCTGAGCCCATGCTGGTCATTCCATGAAATTGAAAGACTAGTGGCCTACCTAAACATCCCACTGACTCGCCAGATGACTGACTCAGCCAGCCCAGCTTGAACCATTTAGGCCGCCAGCCGTTCGGCTGCTTGGAAGCCCTCCCCCTTTGAAACTTTACGGAACGCACTTCAAGGCTAAGATAAAGTATAAGAGTGAACAAAAGCCCAAAAGGAAAGCACAAGTCAGCAAACCACCCAAGCTACCTTCCTGCCAGACCACATGCAGAGGCCTGGTCTACCAGTCTACCGGTCTCCAATCTACCCCATACAGCTGCTGCTGCTGCTGCAGCATAGTTGCTGTTGCACTGCTTGGCTCGGCATCGCTGCCCTAGCGGACTGTGCATTGTTGTTAACCTGCTGCACTTGCAGAGGGCCTACGACTGTTGTCAGCACCAAAAAGCGAGACGAGCACAGGCAGCTGAGCTGCAAGCGCAACAGCTGGCGGCATGACAACACTGCATCCAGCCAGCTGAGCTGGCTTCTCAATGAGCTGCAGATGTTGCGCTGCCCGCATTCCCAGCTGGCTGGAGTGTGGTGAAGTGTGACCACAGCAGCCAGGAGCACAACTTACTAGAGGCAGGGGCAGCGGTGGAGGCCATGGCGGGAGGCTGCTGCTCCCCAGTAACTCTAGATGTGACCTCTGCCCCTGACTGCTGCAAAGCAGTGAGGACCCCCTCCTGGCCTCCACACACCGTGACCTCACTCCTGCACCCCTCCATGCTGCTGCTGCTGCTGCTGCTGCTGCTGGCACTGCTGGGGCGCCGGCTGCTGCTGCCGCTGCTGCTGCGCTGGCTGCTACTGCTGCTCTGAGGACACACGCCAGCAGGCGCCCCTGCAGTGTCCCCACACACTGCCATGTCGAAGCTGGACCTGTCATGACCCCGCGTGGTGGCAGGTGCGGGTGCAGCAGCAGGAGGAGGCAGGCCATGGCCATGAGCTGTAAGGCCATGGGCTGTGGAGGCAGAGCAGGGTGCTGCAGAGGCCGTGTCCCCTGACCTGCCCTGGCCTATGTCTGGCTCACCGCCAGCTGCAGGCGAGCTGCCTCCCCACATACCATAGCCCAGCCCCCACCAACTGCTGACCCAGCTGGAGCTGCTGCTGCTGCTGCTGCTGGGCTGCTGCTCTGCACACTGGCCTGGCTTCCCCTCCTCCGCTGCCTGGCCACTGCACTCCATGCCACTGCCTTGGGGCGGCTGCTCCCTGCGGCAGTGCAGCTCGCCTGCCTGCTGCACCAGGTCTGGTGGGGCACAGGGGCAGGCGGGGCTGGACAGCAGCACTGTAGTACTGCCGGCCGGCCTGCCTGCCTGCTGCACCGGCACGGTTGGACACGAGTAGGGCTCCAGCTGCTGCCCGGTCTGCTCTACCTGCATGGGGCCTTGGCCCTGGTCTGCCCGGCCCCCCAGCTGAGGGTGTTGGGGAGCTGGCTGGAGCATGCCAGGCGATGCGGGAGAGGAAGCTGCAAAGAAGCTGCTGGTTTGCTGCTCGATACCACATGATGGGACTTGGCAGCAGGGGCGAGGAAGGGTGGGCATACCAGGGTAGCTGGCCATTGGCGGGTAGGTGGGGCAGAGCTGCGGAGCGCCCTGCACCCCCCACCCATGGCACGCCTGCTGCTGCTGCTGCTGCTCCCCTGGGCGCTGGTAGGCCCTGCCAGAGGGGTAAGGCCGACGAGGCAGCTGCCCCGGCCAGGAATAGCTGGCAGTCAGGTCTATGGAGTGTGCATAGGGCGCTGGGGCAGGGCTGGGGCTCCCTCCCCTGACTGCCCGCCCTTGCACGTCCACGACGTCCTGCTCCATGGCATGCGGCCTCAGCTCCATGGCCTGATCAGGCAGTTGGGGCTGGCCACAGCTGGCTGCCTGGGTCTCAAGCATGGGGGCCCCCAGTGGCGCTGACTCATCATCCTGCCCCTGTATGCCAGCCTCCCGCCGCCACTCTGTGTGACACTGGCGGAGGCAGCTGAGCGCTGGCTGGCTGTGTGGGCAGGCAGGGCCTACATGCTCAGCTGTCTGGGGCAGGCCCAGCAGAGGGGCTGGCCAAAGAGGCAGGCTGCCACCCCGCTGGCAGCAGGGGGCTGCTGGAGCAGGTTGGGAGCAGGCGGTGCAAGCGCCTGTGGCCTGACCCCACCCTGATGGCTCATCCACAACCCCTGGCTGCTGCTGCGGCTGCTGCAGCGGCTGCTGCTGCCCCTGCTGCTGCCCCTGCGCTTCACAGGGGTGCCAGTGGCAGCGAGGGTGAGGTGCAGGTGACCCTGCGGCTGCTGCTACTCCTGGGGCTGCCACTGGCACTGGGAAGGAGGGTAATGATTGTGGGCCTGTTGCTGGTAGTGGTGCCGGCATGGCAGCAGTGGGGCAGCAGGGCGCATGAGCAGGGGCGACCCGGGAGCGCAGTTGGGGGTGTGACAGCACCAGCAGGTCCTCATCTGTCCCGAATGCACAGCGGGCATCGTCCAGGGCGCCAGGGCTTAGCCTCAACTCAGGATAAGGGCTGGCAGGGTCCCGGACAATGTACTCCTGCAGCAGCACCACCACCACCATCACCAGCTGTCCTTGGTGGCAATGTGGGTTTGCTTAGTCTGTCAACTGCAACTCCAGCTGAGGAGGTCGTTGGGGTGGCAGCCAGCTAGGTGAGCAGCTGAGCAACTGAGGCTGTGGGCTTGTAGGTTTGCAGCTAGGCGGCAGGAGCTGGCTTGGTTGCAGCTGGGCCTGGGCAGCCACTGGGCAGCTGGGCCTCAGCTACCGGTCACTCATCTCGCACCCTCCTTCCTCTCAACATCCACCTGCCCCTGGTGCCACTTCCACCAACCCCAGAGTCACACCCACACCCACATTGCCTCTGGCGCTGGTGCCGCACCAAGCCCTCACACCCCTCACCTGGGTGCTGCCGTCCCACCCCACTATCAGCAGGTAGTGGCCCGTGTAGCCCAGGCCCGCCACATACGCGCCCCCCAGGCCACACAGCGCGTAGGGCAGGCAGGCGTCTGCTGCGGCCAGCCAGGGCTCCAGCTTGCGCTTGTCCACCAGCACCAGCAGCAGGCTGTGGCGGCTGGCCAGCGCTGAGGTGAGCGCGGGGCAGGGCAGGGACAGCTGGGACAGGGTGATGCCAGCGGGGCCGGCCTCCAGGAACAAGCGGCTCACCCGGGCTTCGTCGTCCTGGCCAGAGGACAAGGCAACAGCAGCAGGCAGGCAGCAGCGGCACCCAGGCAGCAGCAGCGACAGTGAAGTGGTAGCAGCAGTGGGTCAGCAGCAGAGGCGGCAGGCAGGCAGCTGGAGCCGCCTTGTGGGGCATTAGCTGGAGCCGCCTTGCCGCAGCCGCGCCCGTAGCAGCAACAGCAGCAGTAGCAGCAGCAGTAGCAAGAGCAAATTATCTCACAAGATGAACGACCTGCGCTGGGTGTCTTTGCACGGCCTGCCTGTGGGCAAGTCGCTATGACAGCAAAGCAGGACGCTATATCTCAGCTGCCCCACTGTTTTGAAATCATGTGGCAGCTTCCGTGCATGCACCTGTAGCTCACCTGCATGTTAGCCAGGTAGAATGTTTCGTTGTGGAAAGCCGGGTTTGGACCCAGAGTGACTGTATGGAAAATGACCCCAATTCCGAAGCGACGCAAGAGGTGGGCTAAGTCCACTGTCCAGATGCTGTACGCGCACAGAGCATTGCCAATTCTGTGTAACAGCCAAGAAGTAAGACTGGCACAACCATACCAACTACTTACCTCGTCACTGGGCAGATTTGGCGAAGCAGGCCATAGTCTACTTGGGTATAACCTACCGCGTGAAGCACCATCAAGGCACAGGCTAACCCACAATCCCTGCATGGACGTGAAATTTGCTGGTGACCAGCTGCGGACGCAGCATGGAGAGGCGCACGCCAGCTCACCAACTGTACAGCTGACGGACATGCGGGACTTGGTACTCGATGGAAGTTTGGCAAGCGGAGCAGACATTCGTCCGCGAATGTGAGAAGCTGGCTCCTTCCGAAGATGCGTGGCACTGTGCCCATTTCATTGGACTGGTGCTAGGGCGAGGGTGTTCCCCATTCATTTATCCGACGCTTAACTTGAAAACCCTCTTAAACTCCTCACGACACCAAGCGATGGCTGTGACCAGCTGTCACCCACACCTCCGAACCCCCCTCTGGCCCAAGAACCCTTGTTTCTATTTTCGTAACGAAGGTAACTAACTCCAACTTCTGCTGGTCGCGTCCCATCTAAGCGAGCCAGAAGCACGGCAAGGCAGGCAGCTACTGTAATCATTCCGTGTAAGGCGGGAACGCTGCCTTTTGCGAAACCAGGACAAAGATGGTGGGGGGCGTCTCACCCTGGGATGCATTTCTCTGAGTCAGCTCGTTTAGGCAGCGTAAAAGCGTCAATTCTTGCTTTGCAGGGCAACACGCATCCTAGCAAAGCTGGGCCTCCCGCAGATGACCTCGACAGCAGCCAGACATACCGGCCTTCGCCCCCTATCAGCCCGGGATCTCCTCTCACCTACAGCCCGCAGATTCCCATGGAGCCCATTGCCAAAGTTGAGGACGCAATATCTCGCCCCAGGGTGGAACCAGAGTACCAAGGCTTGGCTGGATGGGGTCCAGCCACTCCTAAACTAGTGCCTGTAGTCATCGTCTGTAAGTGCCAGCTCAGCAACGCCAACACCCCCTGGCTGTGGGGTGCTTGTGCGCAGTGTGCCAACACTGCTCTTCCTTGATGCAGGGAGCCACGGCGGTTCGCATGTGGAGGTAGAGGGGTCCTTTGACAACTGGTCCACCCGCCAGTTGTTGCAACGAACGGGCAAGGACTTCACGATTGTCAAGCTACTCCCGCCAGGCGTCTACCAGGTGCTTCACTAATGCCTAGCTTCGCTTGCATTGCTGCTGTTAGCAGCCACAGGCACGGCCACCAACACACAGTAGCCACTGCTAGCTATGTAGAGCATGCACCAGCGGCAAGTGCTGGAGCAAGTATACACAGGTGAAGCAGCTGGTGTAAACACAGGCCACCAAAACAACTAGGGTAACTATGTGCATGCAGTGCATGCTGTCCCATGGCTGCAGTACAAATTCATTGTTGACGGTGAATGGAAGTACGACCCCAACCAGCCAGCCATGTTTGATGAGATGGGCAATGTGAACAACATGATTGAGGTGCATGAGTACGTGCCTGAGAACCTTGACAGCCTCAGCGGCTTTGAACCACCGCCCTCACCTCCCTCCAGGTGAGGCCGGGCCAGGGCTGGGCCTCCTCACATTTGGTGCACTCTACCAGGCAGCCCTCGGCTGTCGTGCTGGTGCAGCTGCCCCCACAAGCTGAGGGTGTGACCAGGAATGAGACCAGCATCAGGGTCACAGGGCAACAAGGAGGCTGGACAGCTGCTTCCCAGCCCTGGGCCAGGCTAGCCTGAGCACTACCCCTAACCCTCACCCCAACCCTCCACCCCTAACCCTCCACCCCTAACCCTCACCCCAACCCTCCACCCCTAACCCTCACCCCAACCCTCCACCCCTAACCCTCCACCCCTAACCCTCACCCCAACCCTCCACCCCAACCCTCCACCCCTAACCCTCCACCCCTAACCCTCCACCCCCAACCCTCCACCCCCAACCCTCCACCCCTAACCCTCCACCCCTAACCCTCACCCCAACCCTCCACCCCTAACCCTCACCCCAACCCTCCACCCCTAACCCTCCACCCCTAACCCTTACCCCAACCCTCCACCCCTAACCCTCCACCCCTAACCCTCACCCCAACCCTCCACCCCTAACCCTCACCCCAACCCTCCACCCCTAACCCTCACCCCAACCCTCCACCCCTAACCCTCACCCCAACCCTCCACCCCTAACCCTCACCCCAACCCTCCACCCCTAACCCTCCACCCCTAACCCTCACCCCAACCCTCCACCCCTAACCCTCCACCCCTAACCCTCACCCCAACCCTCCACCCCCAACCCTCCACCCCCAACCCTTCACCCCTAACCCTCCACCCCTAACCCTCACCCCAACCCTCCACCCCTAACCCTCACCCCAACCCTCCACCCCTAACCCTCCACCCCTAACCCTCACCCCAACCCTCCACCCCTAACCCTCCACCCCTAACCCTCACCCCAACCCTCCACCCCTAACCCTCACCCCAACCCTCCACCCCTAACCCTCACCCCAACCCTCCACCCCTAACCCTCACCCCAACCCTCCACCCCTAACCCTCACCCCAACCCTCCACCCCTAACCCTCACCCCAACCCTCCACCCCTAACCCTCACCCCAACCCTCCACCCCTAACCCTCCACCCCTAACCCTCACCCCAACCCTCCACCCCAACCCTCCACCCCTAACCCTCCACCCCCAACCCTCCACCCCCAACCCTCCACCCCCAACCCTCCACCCCTAACCCTCCACCCCTAACCCTCCACCCCTAACCCTCACCCCAACCCTCCACCCCTAACCCTCACCCCAACCCTCCACCCCTAACCCTCCACCCCTAACCCTCACCCCAACCCTCCACCCCTAACCCTCCACCCCTAACCCTCACCCCAACCCTCCACCCCTAACCCTCACCCCAACCCTCCACCCCTAACCCTCACCCCAACCCTCCACCCCTAACCCTCACCCCAACCCTCCACCCCTAACCCTCACCCCAACCCTCCACCCCTAACCCTCCACCCCTAACCCTCCACCCCTAACCCTCACCCCAACCCTCCACCCCTAACCCTCCACCCCTAACCCTCACCCCAACCCTCCACCCCCAACCCTCCACCCCCAACCCTCCACCCCTAACCCTCCACCCCTAACCCTCACCCCAACCCTCCACCCCTAACCCTCACCCCAACCCTCCACCCCTAACCCTCCACCCCTAACCCTCACCCCAACCCTCCACCCCTAACCCTCCACCCCTAACCCTCCACCCCTAACCCTCACCCCAACCCTCCACCCCTAACCCTCACCCCAACCCTCCACCCCTAACCCTCACCCCAACCCTCCACCCCTAACCCTCACCCCAACCCTCCACCCCTAACCCTCACCCCAACCCTCCACCCCTAACCCTCACCCCAACCCTCCACCCCTAACCCTCACCCCAACCCTCCACCCCTAACCCTCACCCCAACCCTCCACCCCTAACCCTCACCCCAACCCTCCACCCCTAACCCTCACCCCAACCCTCCACCCCTAACCCTCACCCCAACCCTCCACCCCTAACCCTCACCCCAACCCTCCACCCCTAACCCTCACCCCAACCCTCCACCCCTAACCCTCACCCCAACCCTCCACCCCTAACCCTCACCCCAACCCTCCACCCCTAACCCTCACCCCAACCCTCCACCCCTAACCCTCACCCCAACCCTCCACCCCTAACCCTCACCCCAACCCTCCACCCCTAACCCTCACCCCAACCCTCCACCCCTAACCCTCACCCCAACCCTCCACCCCTAACCCTCACCCCAACCCTCCACCCCTAACCCTCACCCCAACCCTCCACCCCTAACCCTCACCCCAACCCTCCACCCCTAACCCTCACCCCAACCCTCCACCCCTAACCCTCACCCCAACCCTCCACCCCTAACCCTCACCCCAACCCTCCACCCCTAACCCTCACCCCAACCCTCCACCCCCAACCCTCCACCCCTAACCCTCCACCCCTAACCCTCACCCCAACCCTCCACCCCTAACCCTCACCCCAACCCTCCACCCCTAACCCTCCACCCCTAACCCTCACCCCAACCCTCCACCCCTAACCCTCACCCCCTAACCCTCACCCCAACCCTCCACCCCTAACCCTCACCCCAACCCTCCACCCCTAACCCTCACCCCAACCCTCCACCCCTAACCCTCACCCCAACCCTCCACCCCTAACCCTCCACCCCCAACCCTCCACCCCTAACCCTCCACCCCTAACCCTCACCCCAACCCTCCACCCCTAACCCTCACCCCAACCCTCCACCCCTAACCCTCACCCCAACCCTCCACCCCTAACCCTCACCCCTAACCCTCCACCCCTAACCCTCACCCCAACCCTCCACCCCTAACCCTCACCCCAACCCTCCACCCCTAACCCTCACCCCAACCCTCCACCCCTAACCCTCACCCCAACCCTCCACCCCTAACCCTCACCCCAACCCTCCACCCCTAACCCTCCACCCCTAACCCTCCACCCCTAACCCTCACCCCAACCCTCCACCCCTAACCCTCCACCCCTAACCCTCACCCCAACCCTCCACCCCCAACCCTCCACCCCCAACCCTCCACCCCTAACCCTCCACCCCTAACCCTCACCCCAACCCTCCACCCCTAACCCTCACCCCAACCCTCCACCCCTAACCCTCCACCCCTAACCCTCACCCCAACCCTCCACCCCTAACCCTCCACCCCTAACCCTCCACCCCTAACCCTCACCCCAACCCTCCACCCCTAACCCTCACCCCAACCCTCCACCCCTAACCCTCACCCCAACCCTCCACCCCTAACCCTCACCCCAACCCTCCACCCCTAACCCTCACCCCAACCCTCCACCCCTAACCCTCACCCCAACCCTCCACCCCTAACCCTCACCCCAACCCTCCACCCCTAACCCTCACCCCAACCCTCCACCCCTAACCCTCACCCCAACCCTCCACCCCTAACCCTCACCCCAACCCTCCACCCCTAACCCTCACCCCAACCCTCCACCCCTAACCCTCACCCCAACCCTCCACCCCTAACCCTCACCCCAACCCTCCACCCCTAACCCTCACCCCAACCCTCCACCCCTAACCCTCACCCCAACCCTCCACCCCTAACCCTCACCCCAACCCTCCACCCCTAACCCTCACCCCAACCCTCCACCCCTAACCCTCACCCCAACCCTCCACCCCTAACCCTCACCCCAACCCTCCACCCCTAACCCTCACCCCAACCCTCCACCCCTAACCCTCACCCCAACCCTCCACCCCTAACCCTCACCCCAACCCTCCACCCCTAACCCTCACCCCAACCCTCCACCCCTAACCCTCACCCCAACCCTCCACCCCTAACCCTCACCCCAACCCTCCACCCCTAACCCTCACCCCAACCCTCCACCCCTAACCCTCACCCCAACCCTCCACCCCTAACCCTCCACCCCTAACCCTCCACCCCTAACCCTCACCCCAACCCTCCACCCCTAACCCTCACCCCAACCCTCCACCCCTAACCCTCCACCCCTAACCCTCACCCCAACCCTCCACCCCTAACCCTCACCCCCTAACCCTCACCCCAACCCTCCACCCCTAACCCTCACCCCAACCCTCCACCCCTAACCCTCACCCCAACCCTCCACCCCTAACCCTCACCCCAACCCTCCACCCCTAACCCTCCACCCCCAACCCTCCACCCCTAACCCTCCACCCCTAACCCTCACCCCAACCCTCCACCCCTAACCCTCACCCCAACCCTCCACCCCTAACCCTCACCCCAACCCTCCACCCCTAACCCTCACCCCAACCCTCCACCCCTAACCCTCACCCCAACCCTCCACCCCTAACCCTCACCCCAACCCTCCACCCCTAACCCTCACCCCAACCCTCCACCCCTAACCCTCACCCCAACCCTCCACCCCTAACCCTCACCCCAACCCTCCACCCCTAACCCTCCACCCCTAACCCTCACCCCAACCCTCCACCCCCAACCCTCCACCCCCAACCCTCCACCCCTAACCCTCCACCCCTAACCCTCACCCCAACCCTCCACCCCTAACCCTCACCCCAACCCTCCACCCCTAACCCTCCACCCCTAACCCTCACCCCAACCCTCCACCCCTAACCCTCCACCCCTAACCCTCACCCCAACCCTCCACCCCTAACCCTCACCCCAACCCTCCACCCCTAACCCTCCACCCCTAACCCTCACCCCAACCCTCCACCCCTAACCCTCCACCCCTAACCCTCACCCCAACCCTCCACCCCTAACCCTCACCCCAACCCTCCACCCCTAACCCTCACCCCAACCCTCCACCCCTAACCCTCACCCCAACCCTCCACCCCTAACCCTCACCCCAACCCTCCACCCCTAACCCTCCACCCCTAACCCTCACCCCAACCCTCCACCCCTAACCCTCCACCCCTAACCCTCACCCCAACCCTCCACCCCCAACCCTCCACCCCCAACCCTCACCCCTAACCCTCCACCCCTAACCCTCACCCCAACCCTCCACCCCTAACCCTCACCCCAACCCTCCACCCCTAACCCTCCACCCCTAACCCTCACCCCAACCCTCCACCCCTAACCCTCCACCCCTAACCCTCACCCCAACCCTCCACCCCTAACCCTCACCCCAACCCTCCACCCCTAACCCTCACCCCAACCCTCCACCCCTAACCCTCACCCCAACCCTCCACCCCTAACCCTCACCCCAACCCTCCACCCCTAACCCTCACCCCAACCCTCCACCCCTAACCCTCACCCCAACCCTCCACCCCTAACCCTCCACCCCTAACCCTCACCCCAACCCTCCACCCCAACCCTCCACCCCTAACCCTCCACCCCAACCCTCCACCCCCAACCCTCCACCCCCAACCCTCCACCCCTAACCCTCCACCCCTAACCCTCCACCCCTAACCCTCACCCCAACCCTCCACCCCTAACCCTCACCCCAACCCTCCACCCCTAACCCTCCACCCCTAACCCTCACCCCAACCCTCCACCCCTAACCCTCCACCCCTAACCCTCACCCCAACCCTCCACCCCTAACCCTCACCCCAACCCTCCACCCCTAACCCTCACCCCAACCCTCCACCCCTAACCCTCACCCCAACCCTCCACCCCTAACCCTCACCCCAACCCTCCACCCCTAACCCTCCACCCCTAACCCTCCACCCCTAACCCTCACCCCAACCCTCCACCCCTAACCCTCCACCCCTAACCCTCACCCCAACCCTCCACCCCCAACCCTCCACCCCCAACCCTCCACCCCTAACCCTCCACCCCTAACCCTCACCCCAACCCTCCACCCCTAACCCTCACCCCAACCCTCCACCCCTAACCCTCCACCCCTAACCCTCACCCCAACCCTCCACCCCTAACCCTCCACCCCTAACCCTCCACCCCTAACCCTCACCCCAACCCTCCACCCCTAACCCTCACCCCAACCCTCCACCCCTAACCCTCACCCCAACCCTCCACCCCTAACCCTCACCCCAACCCTCCACCCCTAACCCTCACCCCAACCCTCCACCCCTAACCCTCACCCCAACCCTCCACCCCTAACCCTCACCCCAACCCTCCACCCCTAACCCTCACCCCAACCCTCCACCCCTAACCCTCACCCCAACCCTCCACCCCTAACCCTCACCCCAACCCTCCACCCCTAACCCTCACCCCAACCCTCCACCCCTAACCCTCACCCCAACCCTCCACCCCTAACCCTCACCCCAACCCTCCACCCCTAACCCTCACCCCAACCCTCCACCCCTAACCCTCACCCCAACCCTCCACCCCTAACCCTCACCCCAACCCTCCACCCCTAACCCTCACCCCAACCCTCCACCCCTAACCCTCACCCCAACCCTCCACCCCCAACCCTCCACCCCTAACCCTCCACCCCTAACCCTCACCCCAACCCTCCACCCCTAACCCTCACCCCAACCCTCCACCCCTAACCCTCCACCCCTAACCCTCACCCCAACCCTCCACCCCTAACCCTCCCCCCTAACCCTCACCCCAACCCTCCACCCCTAACCCTCACCCCAACCCTCCACCCCTAACCCTCACCCCAACCCTCCACCCCTAACCCTCACCCCAACCCTCCACCCCTAACCCTCCACCCCCAACCCTCCACCCCTAACCCTCCACCCCTAACCCTCACCCCAACCCTCCACCCCTAACCCTCACCCCAACCCTCCACCCCTAACCCTCACCCCAACCCTCCACCCCTAACCCTCACCCCTAACCCTCCACCCCTAACCCTCACCCCAACCCTCCACCCCTAACCCTCACCCCAACCCTCCACCCCTAACCCTCACCCCAACCCTCCACCCCTAACCCTCACCCCAACCCTCCACCCCTAACCCTCACCCCAACCCTCCACCCCTAACCCTCCACCCCTAACCCTCCACCCCTAACCCTCACCCCAACCCTCCACCCCTAACCCTCCACCCCTAACCCTCACCCCAACCCTCCACCCCCAACCCTCCACCCCCAACCCTCCACCCCTAACCCTCCACCCCTAACCCTCACCCCAACCCTCCACCCCTAACCCTCACCCCAACCCTCCACCCCTAACCCTCCACCCCTAACCCTCACCCCAACCCTCCACCCCTAACCCTCCACCCCTAACCCTCCACCCCTAACCCTCACCCCAACCCTCCACCCCTAACCCTCACCCCAACCCTCCACCCCTAACCCTCACCCCAACCCTCCACCCCTAACCCTCACCCCAACCCTCCACCCCTAACCCTCACCCCAACCCTCCACCCCTAACCCTCACCCCAACCCTCCACCCCTAACCCTCACCCCAACCCTCCACCCCTAACCCTCACCCCAACCCTCCACCCCTAACCCTCACCCCAACCCTCCACCCCTAACCCTCACCCCAACCCTCCACCCCTAACCCTCACCCCAACCCTCCACCCCTAACCCTCACCCCAACCCTCCACCCCTAACCCTCACCCCAACCCTCCACCCCTAACCCTCACCCCAACCCTCCACCCCTAACCCTCACCCCAACCCTCCACCCCTAACCCTCACCCCAACCCTCCACCCCTAACCCTCACCCCAACCCTCCACCCCTAACCCTCACCCCAACCCTCCACCCCTAACCCTCACCCCAACCCTCCACCCCTAACCCTCACCCCAACCCTCCACCCCTAACCCTCACCCCAACCCTCCACCCCTAACCCTCACCCCAACCCTCCACCCCTAACCCTCACCCCAACCCTCCACCCCTAACCCTCACCCCAACCCTCCACCCCTAACCCTCACCCCAACCCTCCACCCCTAACCCTCACCCCAACCCTCCACCCCTAACCCTCACCCCAACCCTCCACCCCCAACCCTCCACCCCTAACCCTCCACCCCTAACCCTCACCCCAACCCTCCACCCCTAACCCTCACCCCAACCCTCCACCCCTAACCCTCCACCCCTAACCCTCACCCCAACCCTCCACCCCTAACCCTCACCCCCTAACCCTCACCCCAACCCTCCACCCCTAACCCTCACCCCAACCCTCCACCCCTAACCCTCACCCCAACCCTCCACCCCTAACCCTCACCCCAACCCTCCACCCCTAACCCTCCACCCCCAACCCTCCACCCCTAACCCTCCACCCCTAACCCTCACCCCAACCCTCCACCCCTAACCCTCACCCCAACCCTCCACCCCTAACCCTCACCCCAACCCTCCACCCCTAACCCTCACCCCTAACCCTCCACCCCTAACCCTCACCCCAACCCTCCACCCCTAACCCTCACCCCAACCCTCCACCCCTAACCCTCACCCCAACCCTCCACCCCTAACCCTCACCCCAACCCTCCACCCCTAACCCTCACCCCAACCCTCCACCCCTAACCCTCCACCCCTAACCCTCACCCCAACCCTCCACCCCCAACCCTCCACCCCCAACCCTCCACCCCTAACCCTCCACCCCTAACCCTCACCCCAACCCTCCACCCCTAACCCTCACCCCAACCCTCCACCCCTAACCCTCCACCCCTAACCCTCACCCCAACCCTCCACCCCTAACCCTCCACCCCTAACCCTCACCCCAACCCTCCACCCCTAACCCTCACCCCAACCCTCCACCCCTAACCCTCACCCCAACACTCCACCCCTAACCCTCCACCCCTAACCCTCACCCCAACCCTCCACCCCTAACCCTCCACCCCTAACCCTCACCCCAACCCTCCACCCCTAACCCTCCACCCCTAACCCTCACCCCAACCCTCCACCCCTAACCCTCACCCCAACCCTCCACCCCTAACCCTCACCCCAACCCTCCACCCCTAACCCTCACCCCAACCCTCCACCCCTAACCCTCCACCCCCAACCCTCCACCCCTAACCCTCCACCCCTAACCCTCACCCCAACCCTCCACCCCTAACCCTCACCCCAACCCTCCACCCCTAACCCTCACCCCAACCCTCCACCCCTAACCCTCACCCCTAACCCTCCACCCCTAACCCTCACCCCAACCCTCCACCCCTAACCCTCACCCCAACCCTCCACCCCTAACCCTCACCCCAACCCTCCACCCCTAACCCTCACCCCAACCCTCCACCCCTAACCCTCACCCCAACCCTCCACCCCTAACCCTCCACCCCTAACCCTCACCCCAACCCTCCACCCCCAACCCTCCACCCCCAACCCTCCACCCCTAACCCTCCACCCCTAACCCTCACCCCAACCCTCCACCCCTAACCCTCACCCCAACCCTCCACCCCTAACCCTCCACCCCTAACCCTCACCCCAACCCTCCACCCCTAACCCTCCACCCCTAACCCTCACCCCAACCCTCCACCCCTAACCCTCACCCCAACCCTCCACCCCTAACCCTCACCCCAACACTCCACCCCTAACCCTCACCCCAACCCTCCACCCCTAACCCTCACCCCAACCCTCCACCCCTAACCCTCCACCCCTAACCCTCCACCCCTAACCCTCACCCCTACCCTCCACCCCTAACCCTCACCCCAACCCTCCACCCCTAACCCTCACCCCAACCCTCCACCCCTAACCCTCACCCCAACCCTCCACCCCTAACCCTCACCCCAACCCTCCACCCCTAACCCTCACCCCAACCCTCCACCCCTAACCCTCACCCCAACCCTCCACCCCTAACCCTCACCCCAACCCTCCACCCCTAACCCTCACCCCAACCCTTCACCCCTAACCCTCACCCCAACCCTCCACCCCTAACCCTCACCCCAACCCTCCACCCCTAACCCTCACCCCAACCCTCCACCCCTAACCCTCACCCCAACCCTCCACCCCTAACCCTCACCCCAACCCTCCACCCCTAACCCTCACCCCAACCCTCCACCCCTAACCCTCACCCCAACCCTCCACCCCTAACCCTCACCCCAACCCTCCACCCCTAACCCTCACCCCAACCCTCCACCCCTAACCCTCACCCCAACCCTCCACCCCTAACCCTCACCCCAACCCTCCACCCCTAACCCTCACCCCAACCCTCCACCCCTAACCCTCACCCCAACCCTCCACCCCTAACCCTCACCCCAACCCTCCACCCCTAACCCTCACCCCAACCCTCCACCCCTAACCCTCACCCCAACCCTCCACCCCTAACCCTCACCCCAACCCTCCACCCCTAACCCTCACCCCAACCCTCCACCCCTAACCCTCACCCCAACCCTCCACCCCTAACCCTCACCCCAACCCTCCACCCCTAACCCTCACCCCAACCCTCCACCCCTAACCCTCCACCCCTAACCCTCACCCCAACCCTCCACCCCTAACCCTCCACCCCTAACCCTCACCCCAACCCTCCACCCCTAACCCTCACCCCAACCCTCCACCCCTAACCCTCACCCCAACCCTCCACCCCTAACCCTCACCCCAACCCTCCACCCCTAACCCTCACCCCAACCCTCCACCCCTAACCCTCACCCCAACCCTCCACCCCTAACCCTCACCCGAACCCTCCACCCCTAACCCTCCACCCCTAACCCTCACCCCAACCCTCCACCCCTAACCCTCCACCCCTAACCCTCACCCCAACCCTCCACCCCCAACCCTCCACCCCCAACCCTCCACCCCTAACCCTCCACCCCTAACCCTCACCCCAACCCTCCACCCCTAACCCTCACCCCAACCCTCCACCCCTAACCCTCCACCCCTAACCCTCACCCCAACCCTCCACCCCTAACCCTCACCCCAACCCTCCACCCCTAACCCTCACCCCAACCCTCCACCCCTAACCCTCCACCCCTAACCCTCACCCCAACCCTCCACCCCTAACCCTCCACCCCTAACCCTCACCCCAACCCTCCACCCCTAACCCTCACCCCAACCCTCCACCCCTAACCCTCACCCCAACACTCCACCCCTAACCCTCACCCCAACCCTCCACCCCTAACCCTCCACCCCTAACCCTCACCCCAACCCTCCACCCCCAACCCTCCACCCCCAACCCTCCACCCCTAACCCTCCACCCCTAACCCTCACCCCAACCCTCCACCCCTAACCCTCACCCCAACCCTCCACCCCTAACCCTGACCCTGGCCCTGGCCCTGAGCGCAACCAGGGCTGCTGCCCTAACCATGCCCCCTGACCTCATGACTTCACAGCTACAGCCACAGCCGCCACCGCTGTGGGTCACCCTTTCCTTGCCTGGTTTCCCCCCCCTGGGTGCCGCAGCTACAACTGCCCTCCCCCGCTGGCTGAGGACTACGCCAAAGAGCCCCCCGTGATGCCCCCCCACCTTCAGCTCACCCTGCTCAACGTGCCCCCCGCCCTAGACGCTCAGGCAGTGCTGCCAAGGCCCCAGCATGTCATCCTGAACCACCTGTACTGCCAGGGGTCACGGGGCCAGGTGGGTGCCCTGCCCTCGCCTTGATCTAGCAGCTCTCTAGCAGCCAGCCCTGGCTGGTGGGCTGTGGAGGAGGTGAAGGTGGATGTAACATAGGCGTTGGGCTGGCAGGTGGCAGGTGGAGGTGTGATTGGGGTGAGCTGGTTCTTATGACCCTGCCAGGTGACCTGGCGCTGCTGCCGCTGCTGGACACTAGCCAGGGATGGAGTCGTGCCTGTTTACTGACTCTCCTGTGCTGCTGTTGTGATCCCCTTGCTGCCCTTGTGCTCCTGCTCCCACCATGTGGGCACATGCACATGCACTTGTGTGTTTGTGCATGCAGCATGTGAATGCCCTGGTGGTGGGTACTACGCACCGCTACAAGTCCAAGTATATCACCACCGTGATCTACAAGCCCAAGAGCAGGCGGCCAGCCGACTCCCTAGGAGCTGAAGCGCGCCAGGGGTCAGCCAACTGAAGCAGCTCTAGGCAGCGCTCTAGGGAATGGCTGTGTAAGGGAGCAGCTGGGGCTGCATTTTGCGCATGGACAGCCTTCAATTTCCCAGTTCGCATTTCTGCCACACCATGGTCGACCCATGTGCCACGTGCCCATGCAAGGTGTGGTCTGGCTTCATGTCGCTTCACGGGAGGTGCTGCCTACAGCGCGTTTCCAATGCACGGAGAAAAGAGAAAAGAGATCGGAGAGAAAGAGAAGAGAAAGAGAGAAAGAGACAGAGAAAAAGAGATCGCCGCCAGCCCATGTCCCTCTAACTGCCGCCAACGGTCCGGATCTCTTCTCTCCCGTTTCCAATGCGCGGAGATAGAGACGAATAACTCTCCTAGAGTGAGCTCCATTTCATCTCTTTTTCTCCGCTAGCGTCCTCCAGGCCGACCCCCCAAGGAGAAAAAGAGATGTGACCGAGAGATGTGACCTTTTGCACCGGAGCCGCAGCGAGAGCTGGGTTAGGCTGGGCGACAGCATGTTTCTCCAGGGCATCGCTGTGACGCCCCAATGTCCCGTTGCCGCTTCTGCGTCGCCACCTAAGCCGCAGGAGCTGATGAAGAGGACAGATGCCCAGGAGATGGTCCTCGTCCGTATTATTGCTGAGGGCGCATCAGCTGAGGGCGCATCAGCTGTTTGACGAGCACCGCAATTTCAACGCGGAGCAGTGCCATAGAGAGTTGTAGCCCCCCGGAGCATACTTAGCTAGTCCCGCTAATGCGGAGAGTGCTTGACTAGTTAGCCTGATAAGCCCCGCAGCCTGACTTGCACGACTGACTTGCACGGCGCACTTTGTGCACTTGCGCCTGCGATGCTCGACGCCATCATACCTGCCACCATCCGAACGGGACAATTGCGTCCTTGTTCCCATACCATATGAAAAGATCGCCCCCAGAACTACAGCCAACCCCCAAAGCTACAGCCGACCAG
Source organism: Haematococcus lacustris (assembly GCA_030144725.1). Taxonomy (NCBI): domain Eukaryota; kingdom Viridiplantae; phylum Chlorophyta; class Chlorophyceae; order Chlamydomonadales; family Haematococcaceae; genus Haematococcus; species Haematococcus lacustris. The sequence goes on along the minus strand of JASKMD010000012.1, from coordinate 5,511,778 downwards.
CCATGGCCTGCTCCAAGCACATTTACATCATGGCGGTCGTGTTAAACATTTACCGGGTCATGCTCTACTGCTGCCGCTACTTCCGCTGTAACCGCTGCTGCTACTGCTATCCATGTTGCTGGGCAGCTCGTGTGTAGATCAATGAAGGCGTAGGCGGCGGCTGGAAAGTGGACTTCCATGCATCTCTTATCTCTTTTCTCCGTCCATTGGAAACGCGTTTGAATTCATGCACATGGGCGATCTCTTATCTCTTTTCTCCGTCCATTGGAAACGCGCTGTAATGCTAACCAGCTGGTGTCAGACATGTCTTTTAATGTTTGGGGGGAAGGAGGGAAGATGAAATGCGCTCTTGCTACCTGGGCCTGACCAAGGACTTGCTGCTGAGTCGGTCAGCTCCTTTGTCCCTCACTAGGGCCTCCATTTGAGCCGGACCAGTAGTGGCCACTAGCAGCCACTAGCGGGAATACTAGGGACCACTAGTGGCCCGACTCACTTGGTGTCAATGGGCTGTGTAGAGTATACCCAATGCACATGGACATGGTGCACGAGTGCCTCGTCGGACATTTTCCCCCCCGTCGATCCCGCCTCGATCGTTGACCGATGAGGGGGACCGACGCCGGCTACTATCGATCCAAAATCTCGATGGGGTAGGCTGTCGATTCGATGGGGGTATCGATTTTTGTGATTTCGAGGCATGATCGAGGCATGTTTCAGGCATGTTCGAGGCATGTTTGAGTCATGTTCGAGGCATGTTTGAGGCAGTTTCGAGTCGGCTCCATCCATCGATTCGATGGGGGATCGATGCAGGAAACTCATCGATGTTACACTGGCTTATTGCCAAAGCACAAGGGCAAGCTGCCAAAGTACAAGGCCTAGTGCCAAAGCACAAAGCCTACATCCAAAGCAACAGGCCTGCTGCCTCGATATTGGGCATGCTTCTAGGACTCAAAGCCTGCTGGTCATGCCATGCAGTGTGGCACTAGTACCCTTGTGAGGTGCGCCCTGTGGGCTCAGCTGTAATCCGCTGTTGGTTGGGCTTCATCAATGACGAGCTGAACGGGTTGGGTTGGAACCCTGACAAAAACAATGAGGTGACCTGCAAGAGGCAAACATGCCATGCCGTCGGTCAGCCATGTCGCAAGTCTGGCACCCATCAAATGCCCTACAGCCATGGTATTGCAACACTTCTTGATCAATGGTGTGGGGGTGGGTAGTGTATCTCATGGCTTGGCTGTCCCTTTGAGAGAGGGATGGGATGGGTCATTGTTGTGTGTGGGCATGGCATGGCTAGTGAGGGTTGTGTTGGCTGCTACTACTAGCGCTGGCTCCAGGCTGCCCGCTCCAGGCTGCCCGATGGGGTTGGGGGGAAGTAGACGGGGTTGCGGACTGGTGGTGGTGGTGGGACAGCAGAGGGACGGAGGAAGAGGCCAAGGGGCAGGAGGCCAGCTGGGCTGGGCTGGGCTGGGCGTCAGCCACTTACCGGCAGGTGGTTAGCCTTTCTTAGGAGGGGTTAGGGCAGGCAGGAGAGGGAGAAGAGGAATGAGATTGGGCAGGTAGAAGAGGGACAAGAGGGGGCTTCCTCCTGGCTGCTGGGTAGGGTAGGGAGGGGACTTCGATGTCGGGGGAAAGTGAGGGGGAGGGGGGAAATGGGGGCGTAGGAGACTTGGAGGTGTTGATGATGGGACAGGGTAGGGTTAGAGGGAAGGGGCAATGGGATTGGAGTGTGACTGTTAGACCTGCAGCAAGCAAGGGGCATGCTTGTGATCAACAAACCAGGACATGCATGACTAGAGGTGGGCAGGCTGGCCAAACACCTCAACAACATTTGCACTCACCTTAACTCTTGGCTGCTGGCATCCTCCTGCCCCAGTATGGCTGCCCCTCTTTCGCCTCCAAGCTACGGCTCTTGGCTGCGTCTCTAGGCTGCGTTCCTTGGCTGCTTGTTGGCTCCTGGCTGCTGCTCCTGGCTGAACTTGGCTGCTGCTCTTGGCTGCAAGGTTGGGTAGAGAGATCAGCTGACTCCTGACTGTTTGCGCCCTTCCACAACTGCCAACACCTGCCGGGGAGGGCCGGGGAGGGCCGGGGAAGGGAGGGGAGGCTCCTGAGCTCTCTTCTGGCTGCTGGGAAGGGTAGGGAGGGAAGGGTAGGGATGGGGTGGGACAGGGTAGGGAAGGGGGAAGGAGGCAAGGGGCAGGAGTGTAGGCGTCAGACCTGCAGCAAGCAAGGAACGTGCTTACAGTGAGGCTGGCACAACATGCTAGCAGGCTGGCTGTCACGTGTTGCATGACATAGGCACTCACCAGCTGGCATAGGGCACTCGCCGGTTGAAGGCTGTTGCCAGATTGCCGGCGAGCATGACAGGCAGGTGCGATGACAGTGGTGGAAGGCAGTTGCGATGAAGTGGGGGAAAGCAGGTGCGATGACAGACAGGGAGGGTCAGTGGGGGACGGTGACGGGACGGGACGGGAAGGGAAGGGTGTGACCAGGGAGCCACATACATGCAAAGGGCTAGCCACTCACCGTCTACTGGGAGGAGGGGGGGGGGGGGATTGTGTATGCTGAGGACCCTTAACTGAGAGGCTGGGAAAGTGACAGGGAAGAATGATGAGGACCCTTCACTAGGTGGGAGGATGAGAGAGTGACAAGGAAGGGAGCTGCAGGCGGGATGTTTGGAAGGTGGCGGTAGTGGTGGCGACTGCTATGTCTGGTGACAAGACAAGTCCTGGTTGTAGCTCATGGCCACAACTCCACATTACCACAAAAGCTCAAGCACTTGCACAAGCAAGAATATGCGCTGAGAAAGCATGACACCGCATCCCCGTTCATCGGTACCACGCCGTCGCAGACGCATGGATGACAGCGTAGCTAGCTGTCTGTGTGGCGCTGTGTGGTCAGGTTGGCTACGTTAGCTGTGAGCGGGGCTGCGAGGCTGCGAGGTTGCAAGTCCAGATGGGCCGGGCAATGGGATTGGAGATGCTGGCTGCGTGGCCATTTGCGACGTCGTGGGGCGTGGAAGCTGTTTTGGGATGTTTTGGGGCCAAGTTGGGATGAGTCTCTCTTTTCCTGTAGCACACGCTTACACTGCCCTCTGTTGGGGGACTCGGCAGCTTTCAACCAGCTTTGACCGCCTTCGACCGCAACCGACCCTGTTGCGACGACCCCATCGATTCTGGGACAATTGACTGGCTTCGATAACCCGGGGGAAAATGTCCGACGCAGCTTCGATCGCTTTCAACCGCAATCGATCCCATTTCGATGACCCCATCGAATTTGCGACAATCGACGGGTTTCGATACCCCAGGAAAATGTCCGACTCAAATTTCGATCAGCTTCGATCGCCTTCGACCGCAATCGATCCCATTTCGATGACCCCATCGAGTTTGCAACAATCGACAGGTTTCGATGACCCGGGGGAAAATGTCCGACGCTACCACCTACATTCTTGCCTGACCCGTCAGAGCTATAGTGTAGAGTTGGCATGAGAAACATGCGCTGATGTAAGCTGAATGCTAAATGGGGGGGCACACTATTGTGCCTCAACAGGCTGCTGCTGCTGGTCAGGATGTCCCAACATGGGGTTGGTAATCTTCATGCAAGTACTCGCACCAGAGTGCACCGATTCCGGTAGCGTTTGTTGCATTGGCACCTGCGAATTACTCCGCATCTACTGGCAAGCGGCGCGTTAATCCTTGCATCAGAGTCCATGCCGGCGCAAGCGAGCGCGAACACACCTCAGCTGCTCACTATCGATTGTTCTGGTGGTGAGTAGCGGCACCAATGAGCGAACTGCGCTTGGCATCGAGCCGGAAGTACAATCACATTACAGCCCGCCAGGCTCGCTCCGCGAGCCTTTTGTTGGTGCAGGCGATGTTGGAGGGCCATCGCTGGGCATGTGATGTAGCGACATTGCTGCAAATGCGGGAAATGTGCGTCTCTCTCTCGCTAGTCACACAGGAAAAGGGACCCTCGTTAACAAAATGGCATGTTGTGAGCTGACCACTGTGACTTTCCAGTTTTTCGCTACATAACTCTGTTCCTTACTCAACGCCACAACTGCTGGAGAAGAAAGCATGGCAATTAGTTGATCAGGCCTGCTTGAAATGACATTGGCGTGACCCGACTTTGCCTTGCAGGAATGATTAGCCCATCCGACCCTGCCCATTGCAGCCCCCCCCCCTCCCCAGCCCAGCATCGCCTTCCTACCTCCGCTCACCCCCTCCCAACCCCAGCCCGGCCCTCCAACCCCCCCTCCCACCCCCTCCCAGCCCCCCCCTTGCCCTCCCACCCCCGCCACCCCCTCCCAACCTCAGCCCCGCACTCCACCCCCCCTCCCACCCCCTCCCAGCCCCCTCACTGCCCTCCCACCCCTGCTACCCCCTCCCAATCCCAGCCCCCCCCTCCACCCACCTCCCCCTCCCTCCTTGTCCCGGCCTTAGCAACTCCAGCCCACCCCAATGGGGCGCAGCCGGCGGGATGCCCACCTTCATGCCCTGAATAATTCACCAAGAGCTGGTTATCTGCACTGCCCTACCAGCTCTTGGCACATGGGAGAAGCATAAAGAGCACATGGGAGAAGCATAAAGAGCAAATAAAGAGCATAAAGGCTGGTGCTGGTGCCGCCCCTGACCTGCTGCCCCCTCCTGCTGCCCCCCCCTGGCAGCAGCAGGCAGCTGGTGCTGGTGCCGCCCCTGACCTGCTGCCCCCTCCTGCTGCACCCCCCTGGCAGCAGCAGGCAGCTGGTGCTGGTGCTGCCCCTGGGCTGCCCACCCCTCCTGCTGCACCCCCCTGGCAGCAGCTGGCAGCTGGTGCTTGTGCCGCCCCTGACCTGCCCCCCCCTCCTGCTGCACCCCCCTGGCAGCAGCATGCAGCTGGTGCTGGTGCTGCCCCTGGGCTGCCCACCCCTCCACCTGAGCAGCAGGGGGTCAGGGCGGAGCTGGACACAAGCTCGACACGCAAGCGGAGGGCGGGCGGGAGGGATCGGACCCAACATATCGAGCAAGGTAACGTAGCAATGGCCTACACACCTTGAGTGGCCTTACCGAGTGGCCAGGTAGTAGGTACTACTCACGAAGCGGTCAAGCAATGCAGCAGCCTTGTATACTTCCGAGCATGGGTGGAGGGGCGTCGTTACATCGGTTTGACGTGCCATGTGCATTGCTTTGACTGCGGCGACTGTCCCTGACTGTTTGCAGAGGCTACTGGGCCACGTCGGTCGCGGCGGTCGGTCGCGGCGAGGCCCGCTTGAGCAAAACTGGCATGAATTTGAATGTCAAGATTTGAGCCGACATAGCACTTAGCACACTGCACAATATTTATTGTGACAAGCTGCACCGCATAGCTGACAGAGTCCTCTATCCAGGGATGTGCGAAACATAAATAGAAACCACGTGGCTGGGACGCGGCGTCGTTTTGATTACCAGGGGTCGGTTTCCTATCATTTCCTGTCATTTTTTGCTAGTTGGGGTCGCCTGACTGCTGGGCCTTGGGTGGCTTGTCTCGCAGCCGCTTGTAGCCCAGGCCTGGGTACTCCTTGCCCATGGCTGGCGGAGCTCCTTGGTCTGGCCAATTGCACAGCTCCAGCAGCCGCCACTTGCTCTCCCCAATGCGCTGCATGCTCAGTGCTGCATTGCAGTCCCTGTCAAGCCACCTGCCTGGCTGTGGCGCTGGCTTGGCTTTGGCAGCCTTGCCCTGGGCCTTGCCTGTGCCCTTGGTGGGCTGTGCTGCGTTGGAATAGGTGCTCGAGAGATGTTAGGGTTGCACATCCGGTGCATTATATACCCACGTAACAGGCTGGGTGTGCTCCGCTGCCTGCTCAGCCTTGGTGCGCTTGCTGCGCTTGGCTGGCGGGGAGTGCTAGGCCCTGGCTTTGAGGCTGCTGGCGGTGTGGCTGCCCGGCTGCTGCATGGGGCCCGCTAAGCCGGTCAGTCTGCTGGACGATGGCAGTCTACCGCCGGTGGGGCCAGGTGCAGACCATGTCACGGGGACAACTGATGACGATGACGCAAACAACTGCCCCCCTTTGTAGCTTGTCACGTGATAGGGTGTCCTGATTAGACGTGATGACCAGATGAGCTGTCAGCTGATGGGACAGGGATGTCCCCTGCTGGGACGCTAGGCCAACAAAAGTTTTAGACACAACAGTGCACAACAGAGGGTAGGATGCAGACCTAGATGATTCTTAGCCCCATCAAAATCCTAACATAACAGTGAGCTGCAGGGGGTGGAAATTCGGATCATGTAATTCACACTTTTCCCTGTGGGCATGCCTACAGCTGAAGGGATCCTCATCCCTCACAACCCAACACATTCCCTTCCCCAACACAGAAGTTGGCCTCGCAGACTGCACTGCGCAGACGAAAAAGCTAGGCAACACTCCTTGTAATGCAGGACATTTGCACGCTAATGCACTGCCCAGTGTGAGCCAGCCAGTCAGTACACAGGCGTAGCGGTGTCCATGATCCACATCGTGCCTACTATGGCCACCTTGGCCAGCAGCTGCTGGAGGCCACTGCCACATTGGCCTCACGTATGACGCCATGCAGATGACGCAGCTGTACAAAGCCATGCACACTTCCCACTGCTTGTAGCAGTCACAGCCTGCACGTTGCCAGCAAACCAAAGGCAAGCATGCAGCTTGGCCCAAAACGTATGTTGGAGTCCAGAACCCAAGTTGGCAGTGTCAGCAGAGCCTTGGTGCTGGTGGTGGTTGCGCAATGGGCACTTGGCAGCCCCCTTGTCCCTCACTAGGGCCCCCATTTAAGCCGGACCAGTAGTGGCCACCAGCTGCCACTAGCGGGATTACTAGGGACCACTAGTGGCCAGATTCAGCTGGTGTCAATGGGCTGTGTGGAGTACACCCATTGCACATGGACATGGTGCACGAGTGCCTACCACCTACACTATTGCTTGACCCGTTAGGGCTATAGTGTAGAGTCGGCATGAAAAACATGCGCTGATTGTAAGCTGATGACAGCTCAGATATGGGGGCACACACTACTGTGCCTCTGCAGGCTGCTGCTGCTGGGCCTTGGGTGGCTTGTCTCGCACCCGCTTGCACCCTAGGCCTGGGTACTCCTTGCCCTTGGCTGGCAGAACTCCCTGGTCTGTCCACCAGCACAGCTCCAGCGATCGCCACCTGCTCTCCCCAATGCGCTACATGTTCAGCGCTGCATTGCAGTCCCTGTCCAGCCACCTGCCTGGCTGTGGCGCTGGCTTGGCTTTGGCAGCCTTGCTCTTGGGCTCAGCTGCCTGCTCAGCCTTGGTGCACTTGGCAGTCTGGCAGGAGCAGGTGGGGCAGGCCCCCCTCAAACAGCGCACCTGGTTGCACTGGTCACTGGTACCAGAGCTGGGATCCTTCAGCCAGAATCACATTGAGACCAAACAAAAGTGAGCCGCTGGCCGACACTATGGCAAGCACCAGCACCGTGTCCATGAGCGCCTGCACACAGCACCAAGCTCATGTCTGGCCATGACAGCGTGGCAGTACGACACCATCAGGTCACAGACAGAGGTGTGTGGCGTCTGTCCATTGTCTGTGCCTGTGCCCTGTGAACAGCATCCTCCAGCTCATGCTGTCATCCCACCTTTTTGGCCGTGGGCCATGTTATCAGCTGCGCCTCTTCTATTGCACCCTGCACGCATGTTCTCCAGCCTACTGCATGCTGCATGCTGCAGGAGGCATGGGAACACGAGGCATGCAGACCTGCACTAAGTTGGTAGGCTCTGAAGCCTGTGGTGCGCGCTGCTGCTCCCGCCTCAGCTCTACAAGCCTCTCTACTTGCTTGTCCATGGCCTCCGTGTCCTGCAGGCAGTCCGTGCCCTCACTGAGGAAGGGGCGGGCGAGGGCTGCAGTGGGCCGCCCGTCTTACAACGGAGGATAAGGAGCTGCTAGCCGTATCGCTTGATGTAGGCTGCTGCCTGTTCTCCGCTCGGCAGGCAGTCCCTGACGGGATTGCAAGCCGATGTCTTCTTATAAAACCGCTGGCAGCTACTGGCGTCCTCGTAAGGCGGCATGCGTGGGCCATATGTCCAGAAAGCTAGGCCTGTTATCGAGCCTCGGTGCTTCGCCGAACATGCCCACCCATGCAAGTTAGGCTGTTCTCACATTAGACCTGTGATTACGCTGCCGGTGATTCTGCGGATTCCCCAAGCTTAGTTGCCAAAGACTTGAGCTACGTCTTTATTCCCGCCCCCATACTAATTTGGTAGCTTGGTGCAGCAAGGTGATCCTTGTACTAATGCCCAGGACAGAAGGAAAAGTGCGTTGGTACGAAAGGGAAGAGTGCCTCTTCCAAGCAGTTCTCAAGAGTACAGTTATCAATTGCTGGCCAAGTAGTTAAGCAGAGCAAATGCCAGACCCGGTGACTTCTACCTCCTCTACACATACATGAGTGTATATGTGGAAGGCGAGGGAATTTGATTCGACAGGGAGTAGTGGAGTAAAAGCCTCTGCCAAGCAGCCCCCTTGTCTCTCACTAGTGCCTCCATTTGAGCCGGACCAGTAGTGGCCACTAGCAGCCACTAGCGGGAATAATAGGGACCACTAGTGGCCCCTAGTATCTAGGGCTTGTCTCGCAGCCGCTTGTAGCCCAGGCCAGGGTACTCCTTGCCCTTGGCTTGCAAAGCTCCTTGGTCTGGCCAGTAGCACAGCTCCAGCGGCCGCCACCTGCTCTCCCCAATGCAGCGCTGCATTGCAGTCCCGGTCTACCCACCTGCCTGGCTGTGGCCCTGGCTCGGCTTTGGCAGCCTTGCCCTGGGCCTTGCCTGTGCCCTTGGTGGGCTGGGTGGGCTCCAGTGCCTGCTCAGCCTTGGTGCGCTTGCTGCGCTTGGCTGGCGGGGGAGTGCTGGGCCCTGGCTCTGAGGCTGCTGGCTGTATGGCTTCCTGGTCCACCTGCCCTGCTGGGGGCGTCCAGTCTGCACGCCTGGTGGATTGCTCATGGTCCAGCTCCTCCTCACAGGGCTGCTGGCCATTCACTGCTGAGCTGACCCGGGTGGTGCGGTGCTCATCCACAAGCACTACCCTGCCCCGCAGCTGGTCTGAGCCCCTGGGCCTGCACACCACCTCGCAGCAGGCTCGCAACACCGCATCAGCACCCCACCCACTCCCGGTGCCATTGCTAGCTGCACCAAAGAAGACCACCAGCTGCTTGGCACGCCCATCGCGCTCCATGGATACCTCCGCCATGTCCTTCTCCATCTACAGCCATGCACACAATGGCTGACATGGTTGCACCAAGTAAAGCATGGCTAGTCAACTACTCTTTCACTTCATGCCCAACCAACCACCTCTCAATCCCTTACCCTCCTTCCCACACACCCACCCTCACCTGCTTGAAGAACTGCTCCAGCGCCCGGCCCTGGGCTCCGTACAGCCTCAGCCGCTGCCGTGCCCACTTGGGGTCCCAGTACACCTCCCACACCGCGTCCCAGGTGGCCAGGTGACAGTGATGTGCTTCATATTGGCCTCCAGGAAGTGCCGGCTGAGCTTGCTGCTGCCAGGTGCTGGAGGTGGGGCTTGATGGGAGCCAGCCACCGCTGGGTGTCACAGCGGGAGTTGTTCAGCCCGCTGGCATGCTTCACCTGGCCCTTGGTTAGCTTCCATTGGGCCAGCCGGTCTGCCCGCAGCTGCCCTGTCGCCGGATCCCACACCCCTCAGGCTGCACTGACTGCCTGGGTGACGCCGTGGTCGATGCCCACCCCAATTTGGGTGGCTGGATCAAACACAAACTCACGCTGCTCAGCTATGCCCTTGCCTATGCTGCTGCTACACTTGGGCGGCTGTTGCTGCTGGCCGCAGGGGGTGGGGCAAAACAAACAGTGAAGCGATGACCCGAAGCTGGGAGTGAACCTCGGCCCGGTGCTGGAAATGCACCATCAACGTCCGCTTTGTCTTCTTGCAGCCGCGCAGCACAGTGCCACCCGGGATTTTGATGAGCAGCCAATAGAGCGCGACCGGACGTGTGTTAACCGTTAAACCGTTTTGTTAAATTCGGCCGCTTGGTCGTAATACGAGTCATCTTTTGCTGTCGTTCTGGTCGCGACACGGCAATGCACCCAGCGACTCTATGCAAGCAAAAGTGGCTAGTGAGACGCAGTCCCAGGGTAGCAAAAGGGGTATGTTAAAGATTTGCTGTTTAGCTGTTGTTAAACCCAAAACATCAGGATGTTAAATCAACCGGTCGTGCTCTAGCAGCCGAGCACTATTAACATTTTGACAGGCCAAGACACGATGCGGGGACACACGGCGGGGACGGTCTTTTACCTGGCGCCTCTTCGTGTTCCAGCCATTCCGGCGCTCCTGTCGTTGTTTCCCTCGAGGGGAACTAGATGCTGCGATGAAACCAACAGGAGCGACGGGTGCTTACACAGCGCAAAACTCACGTAGCTCACAGTCGGCTAGGGACACGAACCTTTCAAGTTTCAGCGCCGGGCCCTTCTTTTGCTTGGCGTTGCCCTTCGTCTGCTTCTTAACCATCACGCGATGTGCATCAAGACGGGCGGTGGCGTTTTCAAACAACTTGGGTTTCCTGAGTGCTTCATGGAGTGATGCTCATCTCACCATGGTCCATGGCACAGGGGAAGTAAGCGGTGCAATGCCGGTTGAAAGTCCAGCTGGCCGTCAGTGATTCAGCCAGGCCAGCTTAAGCCGTCAGTCGCCAAGCAGTCTTTCAGCTGGCGGAAGCACTAATATGACCTGCTCCACTGAACAAGCTCACCATCACGGTCATATGGAACTATGTGCGCCTCACCAGGTAATCCTTGCCTGAAAGGATAGTGCACATGGGACATTTTGTATGTGGGATTTGCACACTTATGTACAAATCTATAGCCTGCCCCCGGCAACCTAGCATTCAATCAAGCAATATGGAAAGTACCATACGCAGTGCGCAAGAAACATAGCAGTGTGCATGAGATCATGTTCAAGTCAGCCTCCTTGCAACACACACCTGGTGGCAGCTGCTCGACATACAGGTCATAGTCACAGTCCACAAAGACATGCCTACGCATGCTATGCATGACCCCTCTGATATGCCACCGGACACAAGGTCAGCTGTATGGCACTAGCACAGCCAGGCAGAGCCCATCCTGGGCCTCGGCTCACAGGTATGAGCTGGGGTCATAGCCATTATCCTCAGCTGCTTGCCCGCCCGATGCAGCACCTGCTGCAGCTGTCATCTGCCGCAGGGTATCCCGCTTAGCCACCATGGCCTTCAGCTTGTCGCTGGCGCCTACTCCAACAGCTGCATGCCACCAAGGCGGGGACACAGCACAGACCACTGTGACCCTTGGTGCTCATGTCAATAGAGTTATGCCTTGAGGGCAGGTGGCTGGGCTGCAAGCACAGTTGCTGGCGGCAGGGCAATACTGCATCCAGCCAGCTGACACGGCTGTAATAGACATCCACCAGCAGTTGTTTCAGCTGTTACCTTTCAAGCCTGCTGATGATGGAACCTTGCCCTGCACCCAAGGATGCTGCAATGCCTGATCTGCTGTCAACCGCTTCTTTGTGTCCACTGTCAGCAGCTTGGCAACGATGTCCTTTGCCTCCGCTGAGATGTTTTCCCAGATAGGATCATCAGCATCGTAATTGCCTTTCTTGATTTTCTCAAACAAGACAGCGTCGTTGTCATCATCTGCATGCATGACAATTCGAAACAGCATATGGGAAGGAGCCTGCTGCCGGTCCATGTCTTGGTAAATGGCCTGCTGGTCCCTGCGGCCTCTGCTGGCACGTGCACTTTGCACTTGTGGGTAGTGCACCTTTTGGCACCCATCAACTCACCAAAGGGTGAGTAACCCGAGAGCAGGATGAAGAGAATGACACCCACGCTCCACATGTCCACTGCAGGTGAGTATTCCTTTAGCCCGTCTCCCACACCCAAGACTTCTGGAGCGACATACTGGGGTGAGCCGCACATGGTCGATAGCACTGTCTCAGGGCTGAAGAACTTCGACAACCCGAAGTCTGCAATCTTTACGTCCGCATCATCACGCTCGTCAGACATAATCATGTTTTCCAGCTTCAAATCCCTGTGGACGATGCCTGCGGGGCGGACCGAAGCTAGGGATGAGATGCATGCGAGACAACAACAAGTCCAGCTGCAGGCATCCGTACCCTGTGCGTGAAGGTAGGAGACACCACGCAGGATCTGACGGATCAACTGGGCTGCATCTCGCTCAGAATAATTGCCTTTCTCGGTAACTCTGCGGCATACGAGGGTCTGTGTCACCCCAGCTGCTATATGGAGCATTGCATTGAGCCCTACCTGTCCAGCAGTTCTCCGCCAGTCACCAGCTCGGTCACTATGTAGACCTTCCGTGGCGTGATGTATACGTCGAAGAGCCGAATGCAATTGGGGTGGTCTACCTGCGACGACCCGGCATGTTGCTGAACATGCACAGCGGAGGTGCCGGGCGCTGCAACGCGGAACACCGGCGCACCTTAAGCAGCACCTGGATCTCCCGTTCTAAGCTGTTGTCCCCAGCTGCATACCGCGACTTGTCTACCACCTGCACGGGGGGTGCGCTGGGGCTCAAGGACTGCCATCGCCCACTGCAGATCCGCTGCGGCCTACCTTGATGGCTACAGGCTCGCCAGTCCGCTTGTCCTTGCCCTTCTTCACAACTGCAAAACCTGCAAGGCCCAAATGCACAATGCGGGCTGAACTACGCTGTGGCGATGAACACCAGCTGCGCTTGTCGCACCTCCCACGCCCACAGTCTCCCCAACTTCATAGCGCTCCAAAAAATCCTGAACAGTGGCTGCGGCCAAGCCACAGCAGGAGGGCTGATTCGCTGCTACCAACCCCGCTGTTACTGCTTGACCGCTAGGCCGCACCATTGGGGATGACCTGCGCTGGTCTGTTGCGCAGGCTGGCGATGTCTGCCATGCTCGCGGGTAGAAACTAGGCGATGCAGCGCCGCATCGCCTGCCAACTCGCCTACTGGTTGAAGAGGTGAAAAATTGCCAAATCAAACATGGGCTCATGGCAGCTTGACAACTGCCATGTACACTAGTCGGCCATGCATGGTCTCATGGTCTTGTCCTATGCATGCATTCTCGGCAAGTAATAGACAATCTTCTGGGCATTGGTGGGGATAAAGAGCATCTTACTTGCCCTTGTGATTAAAACTGCCAGCAGCTGCCGGGTCACGGACAGTTCACTTCTGCTCAGCGCATCCAGCTTCTAGGGTGGCCGCACGCTAAATAACTGCGCCGTGCTATACGCCAGTTTACAGTCCGATGCTAACCCGTGCTTGTCATGGGGCCATTGTGTTGCCAGGTTGCATGGAGTCCCTGCGTGCCCAGCAATGCTGGCTGGAGACCAAGCTATGGTGACCAGCTAAGGACTACACGGTGGAGGCGCGCTTACACCTTGTCAGAGTGTGGGCTTATAGACCAAAGCAGGTGCCTGGGCCCTGGCCCCGAGGCCTAACAAGATTGTTGCGTTCACCGGACTCCGTTGGGGCTCCCCGCCACATTCAATGGGTGCATTGACATCGCACGTATAGCTGATGACCTTGTGTTTTGCTTCACAGAGCAACAATGTGTGCCACAGCAGCCCCCTTGTCCCTCACTAGGGCATCCATTTGAGCCGGACCAGTAGTGGCCACTAGCAGCCACTAGCGGGAATACTGGGGACCACTAGTGAACCGACTCAAATGGTGTCAATGGGCTGTGTGGAGTATACCCAATGCACATGGACATGGTGCATGAGTGCCTACCACCTACACTATTGCCACCATGGCTGGGATGACACTAGGCTTGATCTTATGGGTCAGTCACGTAGCCACTTGCTTAGTTGTACCTCAGCTCATATACCTTTAGGCCAAGCCACCAGCACAGCTCCAGGGGACGTCGCTTGCACTCCCCAATGTGCTGCAGGTTCAGCACTGCGCTGATGTCCCTGTCTAGCCACTTGCCTGGCAAATGCGTGGGAGGGGGGTGTAGGCTGGCTTGTGCTTGCCAGGCTTGCTCTTGCCCCAGTTGACCTCTGTAGGCTGCGTAACGTTGGCAGGCAGGGTAGCCTTGGCCTTGGCCTGCTCAGCCTTGCTTGGCCGGCGGGGGAATGCTGGGCCCAGGCTCTGAGGATACTGGCTGTGTGGCCGCCCTTGGGGGACTTAATGTGCTTGGCTGGCTGTGGGAGCTGTGGCAGGATGCGTGGGGGCTGACGATGGAACCTTGCCCTGCACCCAAGGATGCGGCAATGCATGATCTGCTGTCAACCGCTTCTTTATGTCCACTGTCAGTAGCTTGGCCATGATGTCCTTTGCCTCCTTGCATATGAGAAGGAACCTGCAGCCTGCCCATGTCTTGGTGGATGGCATACTGGCAACTTGAGAGCACCCCAACCCCAACCGCTGTTGTAACTCCTGCTCACACTGCTGGTGGCCAGCCACAGCTGAGCCGACCCGGCTTGTGTGGAGCTCATCCGCTGTCACCACCTTCCCCCTTCAGCTGGCCCTGACCTCGAGGCCTCTCCATCACCTTGCGGCAGGCCTGCAGCACTGCCTTGGCCCCCCATGTATCCTGGGTGCTGCTGCCACCATTGACAAAGAAGGCCACCACCTGCGTGACACCTTTGGAGCTCTGTGGATGGGGCCTCAGCCACCTCCAGGAACTGCATGGCACACACACAGCACACCAGACATGGAGGTCACAGCTGGTCACACTGTGTCACACAGCTCTCCAGGCTAGTCCTAGTGGTCTACCACCCTAAGGACCCTCTCCACCCCAACCCTAACTACAACAAGCTCCCCCCACCCTCACCCAGCCCACCCCCATGCCCTGTCCGTCCCTTTTGAAGCGCTCTAGTATGCGCTCCTGGGCGCAATGCAGTCCCAGCCACTGGCGGGCCGACCAGGGCTCCAGCTACCTGCCAACCAATCCTTGGTTGGCGGCAGGTCGGGTATCTTTGCGGGCGGGCCATGCTCACCCATGGCAGCCCCTTCTGGGATCCTACCCCGTGTTGCCCCCCAGCACTGCAAGGGGTGGCGTTGTTGGTGCACTGCACCCCCTCTGGTGTACTGCATGAAGCCATAGTAGGGCCGCAGTGCCGGCGTGTGCGGGTGCGACTGCCGTGCATTGCAGTTAACAGGCAGTCCTGGGCATTCTGATACTGGTGTGCCGTGCATACCGGTCCTGATACTGGTGTCCAGGACATCCTAGTACTGGGCACCCTATGACTGGGCTTCATAATGCTGGTCAACCCATGCACTTGTAGCATACCCACTCCTTGGGCCCGTGCTGGCTGCGTGTGCTGCTGTGTGTCCTGCTGCTGGCACTGTGCTGGCAGTTTGCTGCTGGCAGGTTGCGGTGCTCTCAATCACGCTCTGGTTCAGGGTACGTTGGCCACCGTTAATCTGGTATTGTAACTCGTTGGTTCTTCAACCTTGTCAGAATGTGGGCTTCCAGCTCAAAGCAGGTGCCTGGCCCCGAGGCCTGACAAGATTGTTGCGTTCGCCGGACTCCGCTGGGGCTCCCCGCCACATTGAATGGGTGCATTGACATTGCACGTATAGCTGATGACAGGGTTTAGCTTCTGAAAGCTAGCATTGTATGCGGCATGCTTCCCTGCTCACCAGCCAAGGATGTCACAACCACACTGTACTCATTGTGTGAAGGACAAGCACGCAATGCAGGGTAGGAGTGTTAGGTGCATGAAGCAGATGGTAGCAGGTCCCAATCTTGCTGCCGTTCCCCTTCCCCCCGTTCCCCTTCCCCCCTCACACACATACACATATACAAACACGCGCACACACACGCGACGCGCACGCGACGCGCACGCACGCACACGCGCAAGCACACGCGCACACGCGCACACGCGCACGATGATCGACGCCCCTTCCTAGGGAAGCGAGCTGGTACGCAGAGATGCCAACAACACATCCAGCTGCCCCGTTGTTGCGTGAGCAGTGATGCGCAACGAACATGTGGTGTCCTGTCCTGTCCTGGCTGCACATTGTCCGCATCACCGCAGTGGTCCTGGCTGCACATTGTCCTGGGTCCTGGCTGCACACTGTCAAAGCTTGGATATGTGTGACGTGGCGCACTGTTGTTGGCGGCATGGGTGAGAGGTAAATTGGCGAACTCTGGCATAAACTCATAGCCTTCAACACCGCTCGTCCTCGCTCTTCGTCACTAGCACAGTAGCACAATGCAGTCGCACGTATGTCGCGCTTCCGCTCGCGCCTCCCCTGCATCAGGGTTTGCCCGCTCTCTTAGCCGCGTAGCCAGGCTGCAGCCTGCTCGCTACAGGGTGCGTCAGCTGCATCGGGCCAAGACCTGGCTGAGCGCCTGCCCCAGCAGCTCTGCCGCAACCTCAGCACGCTGAGCCCGCAGATGGGTCACTACGATCCGGAGGTGGCTGGCGCCACGGACTTCGACGTCAAGAAAGAAGCCGAGGCCGTGGCGACAGGAATTGTTTTCTCCCCCTCCGCGGAGGTGAATTGTGCAAAGCCATGATCGTGCTCCCATCACGTAGCGTATGGTCTGTTCACAATTCGGCTATGACTAGGGTTCTAATCTCCTTCGCCGTCGCGTCCAACAGCGGTCTGTTGGCTTTACGCAGCATCCTGACGCGCTGCTAGTCAACTGTAACTAGCCTTTCCCATTCCGCGGCTGCACTGGTGTGTATGCGCTTCACCTCCACAGGTTGAGCGCGTTCTGCCAGCTCTAGCCCAGGCCACCCTGGCTGGCCCCTCCGGCGTGCCCCGCGTCAGCATTGGCCGCATGGACTTTGCGAGCAAGGCTGAGGTAAGGCAATTTGAGTGAGCTGTGTCGTGAGCACTACACAGTGCCTGCTGCCACTGTCGAAGTCTGACAGGCTCTGGCCTAAGCTGCTTGGAACCTTAGTGTTCGATACCGGTTGTGTAGTGCTGGTCGTGTTGCCCTGTGCAGCCGCCTCTGGATTGTAGGTGTGGCCGTTTTGCCAAGTTCACCATGACGCACGGTTTCTTTGATGCTGCTGTCATGCACACTGCGATTGCACAGACAAGATAATAGCCTAGGCCCATGTGCTGACTTGCCTCAGGTGGCCATCAACGAGCAGATCAACGTGGAGCTGAACATGTCGTACTTGTATTTGTCTGCCGCCGCGTATTTTGGGAGGGACAACGTGGGCCTGCCCGGCTTCTCTGCCATGTTCAAGGTGGGTTCTGGCATACAAGCGTGGGGCTGAGTAGGGCTGGGCTGCTGGTAGCATGCAAGCGCACCCCGGACTGCAAGGGAGTGTGCTTGGCAGTGTGCATCGTATTGGGTACCAGCCTGGTGCACTGTCCCGGCCAGCTGTAAAGCTAGGGGTGCTGTAAGGTGACCTGGACAAAGAAGCAAGCTGCTGAGTCCATGCAAGGAGATTGACCCAATCTGTTGGTGCTGTGCTTGCTGCTTGCAGCACCAGAGCGATGAGGAGCGGGAGGTAAGGTGTGCAGCCTGGTGGGAGGGGAGGATCCGCTGGCCCTGCAATGCGACTGCAACGCGATTGCAATGCTGACCTATTTAACCACCTCCACCCTCACCCCCACCCTTACCCCACCCTCACCCCCACCAGGGCCGCCATGAGCAACGTCACTGCTGGAGCCAGCAAACTGGCAAATGTCTTGGGCTCTGTTGTGCATTGGGGTGCCGCCATCTGCCGGCCGCCGCCCTCCAGTGTCCATGTGTAAACCTTGCAAATGGCTGGTGTGCATTGCCTGGTGGAGGCTCTGCTGCTGAGGTGACTGTTGCCTCGGTCGCTGCTGCAGCATGCACTGAGGCTTATGGAGTATCAGGTCAGGAGGGGTGGGCGGGTGGTCCTGGGAAGCTTGCTGCCGCCTAACACCGAGTTTGACCACGAAGGTGCGAAACCTTTAAACGGAGCCATAGACTGGGACACATGCACACATGGGTGGGTTGAAGCAGGTGGCCTGCAGTGGTGGTGGGGTGCTCAGTGGGACTAGGAGACTGCAGGCAGGCAGGAGGGCAGGCCTGGTTGGCCATTGTCCAGTCTGCTGCCTGCAAGCACACGACCCTGACCTGTGGGTGTCACTGTGGGGCATCACCAGCATCGAGTCATGACCTGTGGTTGTCAGTGTGGGGCATCACCAGCATCAGGATCGCACATGGTGTGGATTGCTGCCAATCGCTGGCTTTACCAACAGAACGTCAGATGTCAGTGGCTGTTGCCAGCTGCTGCCAGCAGCAGTGCTACAAAGGCCAAGGTGCTGTCAGGTTGCCAGGCTGTGCCTGCTGTCCCTGAGCTTGCAGAGAAGGGCGATGCCCAGCATGCGGCTGAGATCGCGCTGTCGCTGGAAAAGCTGAACTTCGGGCGGTTGAGGGAGCTGCGGTCCATGGCTGATGAGGCTGATGATGCAGACATGGCGCACTGTAAGCAGTGGGGCTGCAAGGGGAGGGAGAGAGAGGATGGAAAGGGGAGGAAGGGGCTGCATCAAGGGCGGTTGCGGAGGTTGAGGCGACAGAGGCTCGGCTGAAAGAGGGTAGGTCAGGAGGGTGGCGGGGTGTGGAGTGTGGGGTGTGGGATTGGTACAGCAAGAAGTGTTCTGTTGTGTGCGAGTGCTGCTGGGTAGATCTGGTGTGTGCAGGTGGAGGGTTCAAATCCTATCCAGTGCTGTCGTGGGACTAGGTGGAAACACTTTGAATGGAAATGCACCTGCTGGTGCTTGTGGAGGGGAGCTAACCTGGGTGTGGGGCTGGCCTGCGCTTGGTGTGCAGTCGTGGAGGACTACCTGCTGGACGAGCAGAGCAAGGACGTGAAGCAGGCGGCTGTGCTGGTCAGCCAGCTGCAGCGCGCTGGCAAGGGCCTGGGCGTGATCACTATCGGTGGGTGCTCCAGGCAGCCAGTGTGCCGGTGCAGATCTGTAGGCCTGGCAGAGGGTAGAGCAGGGGCACTGGCTCATATTTCCAGGCCCTGCTGCAGCCGCAGCCGCAGCACCCTGGGCCTTGCAGGTCGGCCCTGCTGGGGTTGCGGGGCATGGCTTGCTGGCCTTGTACATGACCTTAGACTGAAAGCCATGCATGGCTGGCGTTCCGCTCAACATGTGACGAGGGCAACCACGAGGCCGGCAGGGTGCATTACAAAGCTTGTCACCACCCTCACCTGGTGCTGCTGCTGTGCCGTGCCTGAGAGCCTCACTTGTGGGCTGGCCTCCATGCGCACCTGGTGCTGTGATGCCAGGGGTCAGCTGCTTAGCCACCTCCCTCCGCCAACACCATTGCTGCGTCTCATGTGTCTGGATCAGATGCCCTACTGCTGCACAAATGTGCCCGTGTCAGTGGTTGTGGTGCTGGTGGTGGTGTGCAGACCTTGCGCTCCAGAAGAAGTATGGCGTGGCAGGAGCCGATGCACAGCCAGGGCCTGGGGCAGACGGCGCCACCATGGCTATCACTCCCCTGCTGTGAAGCAGGTGCAGCGGGGCACAGCAGGCCAAGGTGCAGCTGGCAGAGCTGCAGTGAGGCAGGCAGGGAGGGCAGCAGCTCCCTTGGTGAGAGCAGCTGGGTGCATGAGGGGGTGTGGCCTGGCACAATGGCTTCGCCCCTCGAGGGCAATGAGCACCTGCAGCTAGACGCAGTGTGGCACAGGCTGCTGCTGGGACACCACAGGTGGGGGGCCTGGGTGGTTAAACTGATCATTGTATCTCGTTGAACTGATCATGGCACATTGTCAAGGACTGTGGGTGGTAGCACTAGCCAGGCACATGGCGGCCATGAGAATGGATCCTGGCTCGCTAGGTGCACATCAGCCATGAGCCTGACGGGCGCTGCCTCAGTGTGAGGGATGTGAGGGTAGGCAGCACCATCTGGTTCATCCCACACCTCTGCAGCACCCAAGAGTGTCTCAACCACATGGACTGGGAGGGCGCAACTTAGTGGCGCATGTAGTGTGAATAGCATGCAGTTGGGCAGTTGTTAAGATGGGTGGGTGGAAGGTAAGGCTTGGTGGCTTGCCGGACTTGGCATGGTCAGGGCCCAGGATTTGGAATGGGGTAGTGTCGCATATGTTCGCCGTTGATGTTGCGCCGATCCGTGATTTTTATGAGTGCAGTTGTGTCGTATGCTTGACAAGTACGTCTTGACATGTAAATATCTTTGTATCTGTGTCTGAGTATGTAAACATGTAATCTGTAAACGCCAATAAGGATTTGATTTCTCACACTCAGACAGACTGGGTTGAGTAATGGCCATGGCGTGCATAACAGAACCAACCATGCCGAGAACAAAACAGGGATAGTCTTGTGTATCTGAATCTGGTAATGGTCACCCCCGCCATTGGAGCCTGACTAGGCTACCCCTCCCATTGAACCACCAACCCCCCTAACGATAAGGGACAACGGCTTTTCCGGGTTCATTTCTGCACCGATTCACACGCGGATTGAAGCGTCGGAAAGCGGCTGCGCTGAGGCACACGCTGAGCCGGAAGGGCATGTTGCCGGGTATCTGACCCTACCGAGCCTGCGGACTTGATGTACGTTGACCCAGTAGCGGTGAGTCCTTGTTTAACGCGATGGATAGTGCGCGATGTGTTAGGAGCCCGACCTCATGTCTAACATGAAAATCAACATGCGCTGGCTCAGGGGCTCTGGAACTAGGAGGAGACCACAGTAGGAGCACAGCAGTGGCAATCAATCCCTTGGCAATCAATCCCTTGTTAATTAGGCTCCAAAAGGTGGGCAAAACCCTCCTCCATGCTCCCCACTCTGCTGATGCCAGTCTCACAACCATCGAAGTGAATCGAAGTCTCCAGCCCTGCGTCACTAGCTAGGGATCTCAACTGTGGACCCCCTGTCAAGTTCTCATCTATTGTCGACAATTGTCAAGAGGGGTTTCAGGAGCTGGCGTGTGCACATGCTTGCAGGCATGGGCTTGTACTCCAAATCCCACCCCTACAGACGGAAGGGGTGCCATGCTGCCCGCTGTGCATGTTGTGCAACGTGTACGCCAGCTAGCAGCACTGGCTGGGTAGAGATTCATGTGGAGGGGGAGGCAGCCTCCTACCGCTCCGGGCAGAGTCTACTAGCCATCGGCCAGGTCACAGCCCAGATGGCTGAAATCATCAAGGCCTGCGACAACCTGGTGCCCGCAGTGACTCCATTAGCCCACAGGACTTGCGCTGAGGCTGCTGCAGCTGCGCTTGCCGTGGGCAAGCGGTTGCAGGGGCAGGAGCAGCCCATGCCCAGTCTTTGCTCCACACCCACGAAAGCAGCTGCACAGCCTGGGCCAGCCCATTCGCCCTGCCCCCACCATCTCCCAGACCAACCACCCTCGCACCCATCACAGCTGCAGGGGTCCAGCCAGCACCACCCGGCCCTGCCGGCCCTGCTGCACCTACCAGGGCTCTCCATCCTCACTAGGCCTGCCACCAACCCTGTGACCTCACCTGCCGTGGAGCAACAGCCCATCATGTGAGTGCCCCTGCTGGATGATGGGCTAACATGGCAAGCCAGCTGAACAACATCAGTTGCACACTCAGGTTGCAGCCTGTTTCCACCTAGCACCCTTGTGAAAGCACCACTCGTCACACTCCTGTGTGTGGTGTCATGCAGACACACCACTGAGGAGCTGGACGAGCAGACCATGCCCCCAAGCATGCCCAAGCAGCAGCAGGACAAGGGCCACCCCAAGGTGCACTTTTCACTCCTTAGCCCTGACCTGCACCAGCCCTGCTTTGCACCAGCCCTGCCTTGCACCAGCCTTGCCCTGACCTGCACCAGCCTTGCCCTGACCTGCACCAGCCTTGCCCTGACCTGCACCAGCCCTGCCTTGCACCAGCCTTGCCCTGGCTATGGCCATAGCCTGACCTTCGCTGAACTGCCTTGCCCTTCTTTGCTCCTTTGGTCCTTTGGCTGCAGGTCAATTGCTGCTGAAGTTCTCCAGCAGATACAGCAAGTACCCACACTGTTGCGCCTTCTGCGGTCACAGCCTGATAAGAAGGTAAGAAGGGTCAAAAATGTTGTCAACACTGCAAGATGCTGAGGTACAACTTGGCCGACTGGAGTTTGCGCTACAGTACATCATGCAACCCAGGTAGCAAGGGAGGGAGAAGCGGGGCGAAGGGCAGGGGCAAGGGGTGGGGCTGGGAGTGGTGACGGCGAATGCGGCACATGTGAAGCTACCATGCTACCCGCCACGCCATGCTACCATGCTACCATGCTACCTGCCCTGCCATGATGTGCTGCAGGCCCTTCTCGACATCCCAGTTGGCAGCACTACCTGGAGACCAGGGTCCTGGCACCCCCGCACCCTTGCAGCAGGGGGCCATCCACTTCGAGGTCAATACGCCGGCATGCAGCATGCCATCAGCCTCCATGCAGCCACTCATCCAGCCCCAGCCTCAACCTCAACATGAGCCTAGCCCCAGCCCCAACCCCAGCCCCCACCCCAACCCCCATGCCAGCTCATTTGCACCAGACAGCGTGATGCAGCTGTGCACCTTGGGCAAGAAGCTGAGCGTGAAGATGTTAAACGAGTATTGCAAGGCAGTGGGGTTGTGTGTGCCAGCCAACACATTGCGTGCTGACCTACGATACATGGTGCTGCAGCATTTAAATGAGCAGGCAGAGTGCGACTGAGCTGGCTGTGTAAAAAGAGAAAACTGGGCTCCATGCGTAAAGTGTACCGCAGTGTACCGCAGCGGAGAACTCTGCATCCCGCGTTGTGGGTGTTGTTAGGCAACACTTGAAAGGCCCATTGCGCAGAGCGAAACCGTTCGCGTGCCTGGCAGACTGCCGGTCACCGTAGGGTGCCAGCAGCTCGGGCGCGCAGGCGCAAGCGCAACGAAAAGAAAAGGCGTTCCGCGTTAAAATGACAACTCAACTCTCACCAGGCACGCCGCAAAGTCAAATGTCCCTTACGTGGTGGTTCAATGGGGGGGGTAGCCGGCTGCACCCCCATGGCTCAAGAGATAACATCTAACTCATTTCTGCACGGATGAGGTCGCCGATTGGTGCGACGAGCTGGCGATGGCCTGACTAGAGTGCAGCCAGCCCCAACGGTTTGCCGGGTGGCTGGCTCCCAACCTGCGACGTGTTCTGGAGCCTCGCAGGCAATTTTGGCGACTGCAATAGGCAGCCTGGACTCAGCGCGGCTGATTTTCGCATCCTGACTGGACATCGCAACTTTTCAGGTTGCACAAGATAATCCATACATTGACGCGTGTGGCTCCTGAGCAACCACGAGCAGCAAAAATCGGCCAAAAGGATGTAGAAAATGAGCTGACAACTGTGTTTTAATCGCCCACACATGAAACGGCCCACATTTGAAGGTAACGCGTTTAAGTCTCATAGACACGTTAATATCCCACACAAGTAATCGCACAGAACTTGCAGTTCTTCATTTGACATCCTGGTTGGACTGTTAACTGGACAGCCAAAATGCCTATATTTGAAAATTCAAACGTTTGAGCCCGCCGACCCCGGCAAAGGTGCACATCAGCCCGAGCAGACCGCCAGCTTCGCACTGATGAGCTGCACCGCCCTGCGCAAGAATCGCTGTAAAACTCTTAAAAACCAGTAAGATGTCATCAGGGGTGCAGCCAATGGCGGGGGTGACCTAATGGTTACGAGGGTAGGTAGTCAGCCCCTAACTCGTGCGAGTGAGGCTGTCCGACTGCATGTGCCCTGTGTAGATTAGTCGTGCAGAGGCCAACATGGCTATGACGGGGGCTGTCTCCAGCTGCTTGCCGACGTGGTTCACCATGTTGGTGTCAGACAGGTGGCGGGGGATTGCTGCGAGGCGGGCGCGAAGGTCAGGGTGCTCTGCCAGCACGGCAGCCACTGCCGCGTTTGGCCGAGTGTTCGCGCCGTTTCCGGGCGGGCCGCGGACCAGCTGTAGGAACAGGTTCCTGCAGCTCAGGTCCGGGATGGCTGCCTGGGAGACTGGGATGTCTGTGTACACGGGCTGGCCGTGCAGGCCGAGCGGGTCGGCTACGTGAATTGTAAACAAGCCGCGCACGAGTAAGCCCAACAGCAGGCTGGCGAGCACCCCACGCTCGCTGATGGCCTCCACTCGTGGCTGCACAGCGTCGGCCAGGAAGGCATCCCAAAGCTCTTGCGGGAGGTGGTCGATGAGGTGGGCTATCTTACACTTCCTGCCGTGGTATGTGTTATCCCTATCGCGGGCAGCGCGGGCCTCTCCGGAAACCTTTCTATTTTGCTGCGCCTCGGTGAGGTCCGGCTGTAGTGCCTCGTCGCGGTCCTCAATGTCACTGTCCGGGTCCTCCGGCACTGGCCTAGGCACGGTTCGTCTTTTTTTCTTAGCCATAGAAAACAACATCGTCAAGCCATCACAAATACTATGAATTATTGGTTTTGTTTGTTTGCATTAGCCATAACGGTCTACCGTCGTTAACAACCCCAACCCACACGCATTGACAATGTGCAGCCAGGACCCAGGACAGGACAGGACACCGCATGTTCGTGGAGCATCGCTATCATATCGTTATTATCATCATTGTAGTTATCGAACGTGAACGTAACACGGGCGTGAACGTAACACCGTTGTGGTTAACAATGGTCTAACTACCACCATCAACAACATCTTTACCATATCTCCTCCCACAGTGGGTTTGTAGAGGAGGGTTCAGTGATGCATGTCAGCAAATGTCGGGGTCATGCACAGTGGCTGTATGACATGTTAAGGCCTGAGGTGCTTTCCATGTCCTTTGTGCGAACATGCGGACAGCGCCTGACTCTGCAGTCTTTTGAAGCAGGAGGTGCCCAGGAGCCTATGCCCAGCAATGCCCAGGTTGAAATGCCACACCAGGCTGGCAGCCTTACAGTATGAAGTAAGAACAACAGCAACAGCTGCAACAACAGCAACAGCAGCGATAACTAGCTTGGGCTGCAGCAATGCCAGGGCACAACATCACTCAGTGCATGCCTTGTGGCAGCAAAGGATCCTGCAGTGAGCGTTCTCATGGTGGGATTGCGCATTCTAATGGTGATCAGGGAGCGAGAGAGGCATAGCTAGCTAGGCGAGTCGGACGTCCCAGCAATGCACAGCACGAGGGAGAGGCCAGGTTGCTAGCAGCCACTAGCGGGGGCAGCCCGACCAGGGGCTGACTCAGACAGAGCCCGAGCGGGAGCCCAGCCCAGCCCCTGGTCACCTGCCCAGCAGCAAAGTGCCCTCGGCCTCTGCCTGACCTTCCCTTAAAAGAAGGGGGTGGGTGGGTGGGAAAGGGGGAAGAGGGTGTGTGCCTGTCACTTCGTACGTCCAGCTCCAGGCAGGGCGGCTGCGACCCGCTGCTGCACATGGCCAGTGGTCAGGGGTGTTTGTCAGCAGGCTGCAGGCGGCAGGGGCAGCCAGCTCATCCTCGCATGGCCCGCACCACTGTGCCCACCATGTGCCAGAAGGCCTTTATACTGTTTGCCGCCTGGCTGTGCAAGAAGCGCAGCAGTGCCTGTGACACCTCCTCTTGCGCCCGGTTGTCCAGGTGCCACTGCGGCCAGCAGCAACGACCAGCTAGGGCTGAGGCTAGGGCTAGGGCTGGGGCTGGGGCTAGGGCTGGGGCTGGGGCTGGGGCTGGGGCTGGGGCTGGGGCTGGGGCTGGGGCTGGGGCTGGGGCTGGGGCTGGGGCTGGGGCTGGGGCTGGGGCTGGGGCTGGGGCTGGGGCTGGGGCTGGGGCTGGGGCTGGGGCTGGGGCTGGGGCTGGGGCTGGGGCTGGGGCTGGGGCTGGGGCTGGGGCTGGGGCTGGGGCTGGGGCTGGGGCTGGGGCTGGGGCTGGGGCTGGGGCTGGGGCTGGGGCTGGGGCTGGGGCTGGGGCTGGGGCTGGGGCTGGGGCTGGGGCTGGGGCTGGGGCTGGGGCTGGGGCTGGGGCTGGGGCTGGGGCTGGGGCTGGGGCTGGGGCTGGGGCTGGGGCTGGGGCTGGGGCTGGGGCTGGGGCTGGGGCTGGGGCTGGGGCTGGGGCTGGGGCTGGGGCTGGGGCTGGGGCTGGGGCTGGGGCTGGGGCTGGGGCTGGGGCTGGGGCTGGGGCTGGGGCTGGGGCTGGGGCTGGGGCTGGGGCTGGGGCTGGGGCTGGGGCTGGGGCTGGGGCTGGGGCTGGGGCTGGGGCTGGGGCTGGGGCTGGGGCTGGGGCTGGGGCTGGGGCTGGGGCTGGGGCTGGGGCTGGGGCTGGGGCTGGGGCTGGGGCTGGGGCTGGGGCTGGGGCTGGGGCTGGGGCTGGGGCTGGGGCTGGGGCTGGGGCTGGGGCTGGGGCTGGGGCTGGGGCTGGGGCTGGGGCTGGGGCTGGGGCTGGGGCTGGGGCTGGGGCTGGGGCTGGGGCTGGGGCTGGGGCTGGGGCTGGGGCTGGGGCTGGGGCTGGGGCTGGGGCTGGGGCTGGGGCTGGGGCTGGGGCTGGGGCTGGGGCTGGGGCTGGGGCTGGGGCTGGGGCTGGGGCTGGGGCTGGGGCTGGGGCTGGGGCTGGGGCTGGGGCTGGGGCTGGGGCTGGGGCTGGGGCTGGGGCTGGGGCTGGGGCTGGGGCTGGGGCTGGGGCTGGGGCTGGGGCTGGGGCTGGGGCTGGGGCTGGGGCTGGGGCTGGGGCTGGGGCTGGGGCTGGGGCTGGGGCTGGGGCTGGGGCTGGGAGGGATCGGGAGGGGAGGGCTGGGAGGCTGACCCTGTGACCCTGTGACCCTGTGACCCAGCTTGTGGGCTGATCTAGACTAAGCTCAACAGCCTCCACCGTGCCAGCAGCCCCTCCCCCCCAGCAGCCCTCTGCCAGCTATTGGAAGGCCGGCGGCCTGACAGGAAGCGAATCACTCACTGATGTTGCACAACACAATGCCCCGTGCTCGCATCAGCCTTCCCCACCCCACTCCACCCCCATACCCACCACCTCACCCTCAACCCCCACCCCCCTGGGTTTCATTAGAATGCAGAGCAGCGACACAAAACCCCTCACTTTGTTCACTCCTTTGTTCATGGCCTGAGCGTTCATGGTGGGCAGTGGGGCGCAGGCAAGCAGTAAGGCAGGGCTGGCTGGGCTCAGCTGCCTAGGCGGCCTGGGTCATGACTGCGCTGGCTCTGGCCTGCTGAGGGCCCGGGCGGCAGCCAACCCCCCCACCCCCTACCCCCTACTGCACCCTCTACACCCCCCCACACACCCCCTACTGGACCCCCTACGCACCTCCCCACCCTCTACTGCCCTCACTAGCGCCTGCAGCTGCAGCACAGGCTCCTCTGTGCTCCTTGCCCTTGGGAGGGTCAAAAGAACGAAAGAAAGAAGGGAGGAGAGTAGCCTAGGGGCGTGCCCTTGCTACCCTCCCACCAGGACCCCTAGGGGGGTTACTGTAGGCTCCACAGCATGGGTCACACAGCACAGGCCGCCGCCGCAGCAGCATGACCGGTGAGCAGGCCGTGTGAACAGCATGCTGGTGGCCCATGTTGGAGCACATGTCATGGCTGAGGGAGATGAATCACCTGGTGGGCAGCGAAGCGCTTCTTGAAGGATTTGAACCGGGTGTCTGACCCTGGGTAGTAGGCTGCAGGGCGCGGGGCCAGGGGCAGGGGTGAGGAACGGGGCGGGGCGAGGGGCGGGGGGGAGGGGGCGGGGGTGCGGGGGCGGGGGCGGGAGCGAGGGAGGCGGGGTCAAGGGGGGCAGGGTCAAGGAAGGCGGGGGCGGGGGGGGGAGGGGATGGGTACTAGCTGGGCACCTGCACGCCTGGGCAAGGCGTCCAGGGCGGCTCTGACGGCGGCCATGAAGGCGGGGCGCAGCTTCCAGCCAGCTGCTGTGGCCAGCACCTGCCCAGGCCCACAAGGCAGTGCGAAGCAGGCCGCCAGGGCAGGGTGCAGCTGTGATGCCAGCTGTAGGCGATTGTGCTGGTTTGCATGGCGGTTTAGTGCAAGTTCGGGGCAGTGAGGGAGGTGAGGGGGCCCGTGGTGGAGGAGTCAATGGCTGGCGCGATTGCCGAGTGACCCTGTGTAGGCCGGCCCGGACTCGACTCGCCCACGGGTGGCATGGTCGTCTGTGGCATCTAGGGGGCTGTGGGCGTGCGCCCCCTGACCAGCAACCAGTCCTGTCCTACAATGACGCCACGCTGACACCTTGGCTGGGTCGGCTGCAAGCTCAGGGCAAGAGCTGGTCCGCCCCCTGTGTTGTTGTTTTTTGTGCACACAGTGTTGCCGTAAGCCTGCCTCAGGCCTCCAGCCAGGCAGCTGCCCCAGCCTCCAGCGCCAGGCAGGCTGCCAGCTCAGGCCATGAGGCGCTGCGCCCCGCGTACCTCCACTTTGGTGCAGTTCTGTCCGGCATTCTTCCCCAGGCCCGCAGCCACGGACTGCGCATGTTATGTCGTCAGCACTCCTGCATCAGGGGCAACAGCAGGCGGCATGGAGGGGAGGCCCTCTGCCCCCCCCCCCCTAAAGCAGCCTGTCATGTCCCTGTACTCCAGCATCAGGGCAGCGAGGGGGTGGGGGTAGGAGGGCACAGGAGGGAGGGGGGGAAAAGGGGCTGTACCCAGGCCTCCCTCTGCCAGCGCAAGGTGGGGTGGGGGTGGGGGTGGGGGTGGGGGTGGGGGTGGGGGTGGGGGTGGGGGTGGGGGTGGGGGTGGGGGTGGGGGTGGGGGTGGGGGTGGGGGTGGGGGTGGGGGTGGGGGAGGCCTGCGCTGTGTGGGACGCTGCTCTGCCTGTGTCTGTGTCTGTGTCTGTGTCTGTGTCTGTGTCTGCCCAGAAGGTGCGACAGGGTTGCACAGGGTGAGACAGAGGAGAGGGTGAGAAGGTGTCAGCTGCTGCCTGGCCTGCTGCCCTCAGCTCAGGCGCACAGGGGGGGGCGCTGCAGGAGGCGTGCAGCAGGATGGCGGCAGCAGGATCTCAGCCTTGACCAGCACCTTGAGGGCAGGGGAGGAGGGACACTAGGGTAGCCTGGGCCCAGGCTGCACCCAGACTTGCCTAGTTTGGCCACAACTGCTTTGGTCACAGATCTCTCACACAAACCGTCATCGTGGTCATGTGTTTGGGTGGCAGCCATCCAAAGGCGCAAACATGGGTCAGCATGTCACTCTCCAGCCCGGTCAACGAACCAAATAACCAACTAACAAACCAAACTGCCAACTGCCATACAAGCCAGCTCACCAGGGGCCAGGCACTATGATAAGGGCCTCACGTTGCCAAGCTCTGCGGTCACTGGCTTGGAAAGGGCCAGCTCACCCTTACCCCTGCACAGCCACCAGCATAGCCAGTAGCAAAAGCCAGCAGCCTTCCCGCCTCCCCTCCCCGCCTCCCCTCCCCGCCTCCCTCCCCCGCCTCCCCTCCCCGCCTCCCCTCCCCCGCCTCCCCCTCCCCGCCTCCCCTCCCCGCCTCCCCTCCCCTCCCCCCGCCTCCCCTCCCCGCCTCCCCTCCCCGCCTCCCCTCCCCCGCTCCCCTCCCCGCCTCCCCTCCCCGCCTCCCCTCCCGCCTCCCCTCCCTGCCTCCCCGCCTCCCCTAAGCTTCCAGCCCACCCCACCCCCCACCCCGCCTACCTCCAGCCTAGTGCTCACATCAGTTGATGCCCAGCGCCTGCAGCACTGAGGTGAAGGTGGCACTGAAGCTCGTGAGGTGGACACAGCTCACCTGCAACACCTCCAGCACAGGCAGCTGGGGGCAGGTCGGCATGCGATCGCTTCTGGGTTACCCTGACCTAGCTGTGCTGTGCTCACATACACAATACCCTGACAGAGCTGCACCGGCCTGCCTCCCATTCCCATGTTACGCCCACTCCCCCCTTTCCTCTTTCCCTCCCTCCCCCCCCCCCCCCCCCCCCCCCGTGGCCCCCCCTCCCCCCCTTGGCTCCCCTCCCCCCCCTCCCCCCCTTGGCCCCCCTCCCCCCCCTCCCCCCCTGGCCCCCCCTCCCCTCTCCCCCCTTCCCCCCTGCCCTCACCAGGGGGCAGGGGGCCAGGTGCAGGCTCAGCTCAGCTCAGCTTCCCCGCACACCACAGCGCCAGGAAGCCACGCTGCAGCAGTGGCGCCAGCACGTGGCGCAGCAGGGGGGCCGCATAGTCATTGATGGGGGGACAGCTGCATGCAGTGCGCAACACACTGCCTGGTGGCCGCTGGGCCGAGGGAGGGAGGGAGGGCCGAGGCAGCATGCTCTGATTGGTGTCCTGTCAGCTTCCTCTCCTTTACAACCTGTCCTCATCAACTCCACAGTGCTGCTGCTGCTGCTGCTGCTGCCGCTGCCACCGCCGCAGCTGATGCCACCGCCCCAGCTGAAGCACAGGCAGCAGCAGCCTGCCCCCCGACCTTAGCGATGACGACCTGGTCCTCTGCCACCATCTTGTGCAGGATGTGCAGGACCACCACTGACAGCTGGTTGCCCGCACCTGCAACACCACCCAGGCTGGGGGGCTGGCTAGGGAGCCAAAGGTGGACCCAGGGCCCAGGGCAGGGGGGCCGTGCAGGCAGTGGGGGGGAGGTGGGAGGAGGAGGGAGGAGGAGGAGGAGGAGGGGTGAGGGTGTGCAGCAGGTTTTTTATGTTCGTTTGGCGAGTATTAAAATTTATAGCGCATGGTGACATGGCCCAGGCTCATACCCTCAAGTTCATAGCTCGACCATCCTTGGCTTCGTTCAAAATTCACGGCTCATGACCACAATTCAGCAACAATTTAAAACTGGTGTGCAGCCCCCAGGGGGGCCTGCCCCCTCATCAGGGTCAGGCCGGGGGACCACCCACCCAGCACTAGGGGCACACCGCCCTGCCCTGCCCTCCCTTTTGCCTTGCGGCGATACACAGCCCCCTGCCAGGGGTCAGCAGGGGGTCCGCAGGGGGTCAGCAGGGGGTCAGCAGGGGGTCAGCAGGGGGTCAGCAGGGGGTCAGCAGGGGGGTCAGCAGGGGGTCAGCAGGGGGTCAGCAGGGGGTCAGCAGGGGGGGTCAGCAGGGGGTCAGCAGGGGGTCAGCAGGGGGTCAGCAGGGGGTCAGGCAGGAAAGGGTCAGCAGGGGGTCAGCAGGGGGTCAGCAGGGGGTCAGCAGGGGGTCAGCAGGGGGTCAGGCAGGAAAGGGTCAGCAGGGGGTCAGCAGGGGGTCAGCAGGGGGTCAGCAGGGGGTCAGCAGGGGGTCAGCAGGGGGTCAGGCAGGAAAGGGTGGCCCCCTCACTCCTCTAAGCCTGTGGTTCACCAGCTCAGGGGCAGCAGGTGGCAGGGGTGGCAAGGGCTGCACCACACCTCAGCCTTGCAGCCTGGAAACAAGGCGGCCTCTATGCCCCGAGGAAACACCTGTAGCCTTCCTCTGGAGACCGCTGGGCGCAGGCAGGGGCGGGGGCCAGGGGAAGGGTATGGGGCCAAGGGGGGCGGGGGCGGGGGCGGGGGGGGGTGTCAGAGGTGGGAAAGGGGCAGGGGGAGGGTCTGCAGTGAGGGAGGCAAAGGTAGGGTGCATGGGCTGGGGGTGCAGTAGGACACCTGCATCACGGGGCCTCCAGTGGCTGCTGTGCGTGTTGCCTGGCCCGGCAGCTTGCCCTCTGCTTGAAGGACATGGATGTAGTCCACCAAACCAGAAGCGGCACCCAGCAGCGTGGTCCTGCCAGGCAGTATGGACAGGACAGGGCCGGGTGCATGAATGGGCAGGCAGGCGTTTGCAGAGTTTGAGAGCAATAAATGTACAGGGTTGACCTGGTGTTGCACAGCTCTGAGTGTCACACCAGCTGGGTCCCACACACTCCAGGGGGGGGGTCCCAAAGGCGGGGAAGGTGGAGAGATAAAAGGGAGGGTAAGGGAAGGGGGTGAGAGTGGAGAAGGGAAGTGTGGGGAGAGGGGGAGGTAAGGGAGTTGGGGGGAGGGGCCTCACATCTCCTCCCCAATGCCTGAACCCCAGCTCCCCTTCGCCGCTGCACCCAGCCTGGCCTGCTCTCTTGCCAGGTGCACCAGGTTCTTCAGACACGCCCTAGAAGAGCAGCACACTCTCGGGGGGCAGGGCCCAGCACCGTCATCTGCGCAGTGATCCCACTCAATGGATGCGCTGCTGCTGCTGCTGCTGCTGCGTGATTGAGAAGGCCTTTGCATGCTTGCTTTACATATGTTTTTACCTGGCTCGGTGTCTTTACCTGGTTGGCCTGGTTTGCGGGGCGTAGGCGGAGCACCTGGGGGGCAGCAGCTGGCCCACCTCAGCAACTCGCATCGAGCGCGGCAAGGCAGACCCGTCCACTCCCGACTGTCAGACGCCAGCACCGCGAGCATCGCATCTAGTTGTGCCGATGTGGGCGGAGGTTCTGCCGGGGCCGGTCGCTGAGGGAGCGTGGTGGGCTTTGACGTGCGCTTATGCAAGATAGCGTTCCCAAGCCTTGCGATTGGCACCATCGCGGACCCCAAAGCGTGCCAGACGCAAAAGCATTCCGGGGATGTTGGACAAGAGTCGCGAGACATTTTTGTCGCTTAGCCGCACACAAGTACTAGCTGTCAGGCAAGCGTTGTCAATATGCCAGGAAACCCCACAACTCTACCACGGGTGCTTACATTGACATCGTCGTCGACGCGCAATCACTCTTCGTGACGAGAGCGTCCCGGCCACCGTGTGACTTTGTCAACCGCCATGCGGATGTGACAGAACTGCGTGTTGGAGACGACGCAGCACAGAAGCAGAGCAAGACCAGGCAGGATGGCAGCAGCAAGTGGCAAATGAAGGGACTAGCAACTGCAGCCCAGCAAGGTTACAGCATCGCAACCGACCTGTCGACCGGTTCCCCATATTCCTCTCCCTCCTCTCCGCCCTGTGCGATCCAGGACCACTCTACCGTAGCTTGACCGTAATTCACCCACATGTCCGGCTTGACACAATGTTACAATGTCCGGCTTGACACAATGTTACAGCATATCCACGTGCTTACTGCGCAACGCTGTGCTGCGGAGCTCGTCAACACCGTTATGCAAGTATGTTACGACAGTCGACAGGATTGCCAGCTACAGCGCGTCATCCCCACTTCGAACATTTGCCCCCCCTAAGAAAGGCACCACTCCCCAGTATGTGTGTGACCACGAGCTTTAAGAGCTTCAGCTAGTCATGCAGGCACACACCACAGATGGGCGGAGCTGAAGTGCGCACGAGGGCACGCTAGCAGTAGCGATGACAGTAATGAGCTTGCAGCCTGTGTTTCATTACAAGTCTTGCTATAATGTGAAGTAGAAAGAGGGCCAGTAGCTGCCAGACGAGTGCCGGTAGCTGATGCCACCTCAAATCCAAAACCTGGGCCGTGCGTGATCACTCCTTCATAGAGTCCAGGTCAGCGTCCAGCTCCTCTCGCGAGCGCGACACGGCCGCGCTGCGTAGGCGTCCCCCGCCACGGCCGCCTCGGCCGCCTGTGCCATATGCGGCACCCCCTCCTCGCTGGCGGGGTCCCCCTTCACTGCGACCCATGCCCCCAGTTGCTGCTTTCAA
The DNA here is from genome assembly GCA_030144725.1 of Haematococcus lacustris. Classification (NCBI taxonomy): domain Eukaryota; kingdom Viridiplantae; phylum Chlorophyta; class Chlorophyceae; order Chlamydomonadales; family Haematococcaceae; genus Haematococcus; species Haematococcus lacustris. The sequence continues at coordinate 5,478,479 of JASKMD010000012.1, read as the reverse complement.
GCTGTGCTGGAAGGCGCGCTGCCCGGGCACTGGGGCAGGTCGCTCAACAGCTGCACCCTCGCCTGGTCGTGTGAGCCTGAGGAGGCGTGGCAATGGCAGGCAGGCAAGCAAGCAAGACGTGGCAGGGGTTCAGCAAGGAACGTCCCATACCCTCAAGCTGACAGGCAGCACAGAGCTGCAGTAAGGGGTGCACTTGTTTGCAAACCTTGAGAAACACAGCATGGGACAGCCATACAGCAGTGCACAATCACCAGCAAGGCTGCACGGCTTGTGCCTGGCAGCCTTCACTTTCAGTGCACAGGGCCTGACACTACACTTTGCCTGGAAGCACACGGCCTGGTCTAAGATGACTCTGTCTGCTGTCCCACCTACAGCCAAGCTCTCACTCACACTCTGCCCGACGAAAGCTGTTGAATGACATTGCCGCCAGCACATAGCTCGATGTGCATCAGCTTGCCATCCAGAGCCACGCCAGAGTACTCCTGCATGGCTGCTTGCGCGTCTTGCTGCCGCGCAAAGGTGACCTCAGCCTCACCCTCAGACCGTCCACTGCGTGATGGCATTGCTGTAATGTCAGCTGGTGCGACAGGCCACACCGACACAGCAACCCATTGGGAGCTAGGGTCAGGCATCCCCTCGCTCTAGTTACTGTACCCCAGCCCCTCCCCTAATGGTCGGTCACAGCAGCAACATTCCCACCAGGCCCTCACACAACACGTTGCATACCCAGTGCTGGGAGGGCAATGGTCATCAACAGACCAGCGTGGACGTGAAATTCTGATTGTGAGCTGCTGCACAGCAGCGACACTCTGCATTGAGAGCATGGGTGCTCATGCAAAGGACGCAACAACCCCTGACCACCCTGCTGCCCCACCTGCGGTCATACTTGATGACGACGCTCACCACAGCTCCACAGGTTTGGAATAGCTCCTGCAGCAGCAAGGCAGCCAACAGTAGCGCTTGCATCCTGCTCATGTGCCTGCAGCTGAGGAGCTCATGGTGTAAGTCAGTATGCCTGTTGCCTGCCTGAGCTATCAATGGGCCTAGCCTGGCATTGCCTACCTTGATGTCTTGCTCATTGACGAGATAATCCAGGTTGGACACCAGCCTGTGTAGGGAGATGCAGGGAGATGTTCGAGACCAGCAGCGGCACCACCAGCGTGGGACTGCTCGGGCTGCATCAGTAAACCTGCTCACAGTTTGGCCCCTGCTGCAGCTCCTGCTTGCCGCATGCGGCGAGGGGGTCTGTCATCTGCAACCTCCTTGAATAAGTCATGCTTCCATTGAGCATCAGGGTTGCCTGGAGGAGTATCTCGCACCCTGGGACCCTTGCGAACACGCCCACCGCCCCCACCCATACCGTACTCGCCATCGTCAACCTGTTCCGGTGGAGGTGCCACGGCCTGCGTCCAATACGTCGGGGTCAAGGTCAAGGACGATGTGGGTGCTTGTCCCAGATCAGAGCCAAGAAGTGCGTAGGGCCCAACTCACAGCTCGGCGAGGCTTACGGACGCCTCCATTGGCTACACCCAGCTTGGGACGTGCTCCCGGTCTAGCCTCCCTGCTCCCAGATGCTTGGTTTTCAACGCCCTGCATCGCCTTCACCACCCCTGCGCCCCTCTCGACTGTGACGGTGCCGCGCCTGGGCCCAGTCTTGCGACCCAGTTTAGCGCGGTTAGCCTCGATAATATCATCCAAGCTGCGAGACAGGTTCGCCTCAGTAGCCATGTTTGATACGCAGTTGGGTTTGGCCATAGCCAATGTTGCTTTCTCCTCGGTGGCTTCACACAATTTGATGCAAGCTGGTTGCGAATCCAGACCCTGTGCCCGATGTGTTTAGCTTCTCCATCGTGAAGGTGACCGCACAGTGAATGGGATACTCATGACTCGGAACCCCGCATGGGGGAGGTGTTGGGCCTAAGCAAGACAGGCAAGTGGGAGTTTCAAGGGCTAGATGTGACAAGACCCTGTCGCCTCAACTACAGCAACCTGGCAGCAGCAGGGGGGCTGCATCAGTGCACTGATCGCTGTAGCTTGGCATGAGGACCCAGACGCGCAGGCTGCCCATATAGGGCCTACTACATAAACAGCTGTTGACAAGACACCTCGTAGCGTGCAGGGTGGGTCTGAGAGCCCACGCGCGGCCATAAGACCCTGCTAGACCATAGTGGGATGATCATCACTGCATGAATCTATTGGGAAACCAAGTTGCTTGAAAAGGCCACCGTCCGTCTCAATGCACACCGCGTGATGGCTAAGAAGAAGCGGAAGGGCAGCGCCAAGCAAAATAATGGCCGGGTCAGCTCAGCAGTGAATGGCCAGCAGCCCTGTGAAGAGGAGCTGGACCATGAGCACCCCACCAGGCCTGCAGGCTGGAAGCCCCCAGCAGGGCAGGTCCACCACCGCCTGCTGCGCCCAGCATGGAGCCAGCAGCGTGACCAGCCAGTGCGGGCCCTGATGTGGTGCCCGGTAGTGGCCCCCCACAAGCCCCCACAGGCCCCATGCAGCAGCCAGGAAGCCACACAGGCAGCAGCCTCAGAGCCAGGGCCCAGCACTCTCCTGCCAGCCAAGCGCAGCAAGCGCACCAAGGCTGAGCAGGCAGCTGAGCCCACCCAGCCCACCAAGGGCACAGGCAAGGCCCAGGGCAAGGCTGCCAAAGCCAAGCCAGCGCCACAGCCAAGCAGGTGGCTGGATAGGGACTGCAATGTTGCGCTGAACATGCAGCGCATTGGGGAGAGCAGGTGGCGGCCGCTGGAGCTGTGCTGATGGCCAGACCAGGGAGCTCTGCCAGCCAAGGGCAAGGAGTACCCAGGCCTGGGCTACAAGCGTCTGCGAGACAAGCCACCCAAGGCCCAGCAGCAGCAGCCTGCTGAGGCACAGTAGTGTGTGCCCCCTTCTTGAGCTGTCATCAGTGCATGTCATCAGTGCATGTCAGTCATGCCAAATCTACTCTATAGCCCTAAAGGGTCAGGCAATATTGTAGGTGGTAGGCACCCGTACACCATGCCCATGTGCAATGGGTATACTCCACACAGCCCATTAACAACATTTAAATTGGGCCACTAGTTGTCCCTAGTAATCCCGCTAGTGGCTGCTAGTGGCCACTACTGGTCCGGCTCAAATGGAGGCCCTAGTGAGGGACAAGGGGGCTGCTGCTACTGGTCTTGGTGGGCGGTTTCGCAGCCGCGGTGTACCCCAGGTCAGGATCTTGGCTGGCAGCGCAGACGGGCGCCACCTGCTCTCCCCGATCATTGGTGCGGACTTACATGGTGTGTACAATCGCAAAATCAATAGTAGACAGGGTGTCAAGATGAACACACATTTGTGAAGCATACATGGCATGGGGCAGTACAGAGACTGGTATCAAATGGCACATGGCAAAGGGACGATATATCGCCGGGTGGTTGCCGGATGGAGCATCAGTCGACGGGTCATGTGCGATGCTGCGGCCTTGCAGTCTTTGTAAGGAATACCCAGTGAAGCCCAGCCTGTCTGTGTCTGTCGGTTTGAAAGTTGGACCCAGCAGCTTCATGGCCTAAGAGCTCTCCCACTAGACGCGGAGGGCGCGGTAGGAGCTACCGCTGCTGAAATGGAGCAAGGGCAAGCTAAGGGCCAGGACGTTCTTTGCGCCCGCACTCCTACGGGCAGGCTCACTGGAGCTTATGGCGCCTTCCAGGCCTCTAGCTTGCCCCATGACTCGCCACTGTTCCTGCCCGTGCTGCCGGTGAGCAAAGTGAGCCCGCCACAGTTGACCAAGCCGCACAAAAGTTTTCTGACGCTTGACTCAGGTGGAGCCGAGCCCAACCACGGGCATCCAACACTGCATCCCGCCCCTCTTTCACAGCAGCAGTGCCCAAACCAGGGCGGCCCTGTCAAACGTGGTCAATACCAGGTTTGGGCCCCAAGTCGACGCCACGGTTGCAGATACTTCAATGCACCTGTCGGTGAGAGCAAGCCGCAGTAGGCAGCGTGCACTAGGCAGGCTCTTGGTCGGGACCAAGTGCAGGAGTATCGTAGCTAGGCACCAAGCCCACCACGCAGTGAGGCCATATGCAGCGGGAAGGCTTTAACCGGACTAGTCAGCGCACGCTGACTTTGACCGCCCCCTTGACTAGATGGAGCACGCGCGTGTACGGGCTGTACTCCCCTGCAGGGTTTGCAGCACGATGTGGAGAGGGAGCCGGCCGCAGGCCTGCTAGGAGAGTCATGGAACCTGGGCAACGCGTTTGCTTCAGCATGCCACGCAGCGGAGGAGATGCAGCCAGAGCACATCGGGGGCCCTAAGACATCTGGCAAGCAAAGTGTCGCAAACCACGATGGCTGGCAGTGGCGGAAGTAAGTAGCAGTAGTGCAGTGCGTTGTGTGCGCTCCTCCCAGCCCCTCAGTAGGATGCGGGCCTGTGTGCAGATACGGTGAGAAGATAGTCAAGGGCAGCATAAACCCTCGCTCATACTACAAGTGCAGCCATAGCGGCTGCACTGCCAAGAAGATTGTGGAGCGCACTGAGTGCGGGGACATTCTAAATACCGAGTACAAGGTGCAGCATTAATCGTTGTCCGCTGGTCCAGCCTATTTTTAGCCCAGATTACAGCAGGTGTGTCAGCTGTGTGTGGTCTTGACATGCCCCTCTTGCGATGCTCTATGTTCAGGGCGAGCATACGCATCCTGCCCCAGCATCCGTGAAAGCATCCAAGTTTCGAGCAAAAAGCAGCAAGTCATACCATGCCCAACAGGTATGTCAACATGGAAAACATGCCCCATCATTACCATGTCCATCATCTTCTAAACAAGTTCCAGTGCTGCTATGTTTGTCTCTGTGCCATGTTCTTCTCCAGGTGTTCTGCAGTGGGGATGTCAGCGAGCTGGCGCAGTGTCCAGCAGCCAACAGCATGTCATCCCTACAGCAGCCAACACTCATGTCCCAGCTGGCAGCAATGCCAGCGATGCAGGCTGCTTTCAGTGGCATGTCTGGAGTCTTGGCCCTGCCCCTTGGCCCAGCGTTTGACAACAGCTTGCTGCCCATCCCCGATGGTCTTCATTTGCACTCAAACGGTAGGATGTGTTGGAAGCACGCGTTCCCTGACGAGCTGTGAGCATCACTAGTTTCCCTTTGGCTGTAGGAGATGGTGACAAGGCACCCTGCAACAAGGAAGCTGGCACCATGGAGCACAGAATATGTGACAATGAGCAGGACTACATGCTGCCTGGGCGACGGAAGCTGCACTTGCGATCACCCATTGATGCGCTTCGTGCAGCTCCACTTCCGTTGGAGTCACCCAGCAAGCGCCTGGACGCACTTGCAGGTTTGTTAGGCCCTGATGTTGTGCAAGGCGTGTTGTGGCCTGTTATAGCCTCCTCCTCTGTGCAGTCCTCATTGAGATCTGTCCTCTTGCCCATGTCTGCAGCCTATGCTGAGGAGGCAGAAAAGCAGTTTAGGCAGCGTGGTGATGATGCCAGTGGGAGCCAGAGCAAACGGGCAAGCGATTCTGTGCAGCAGCGGATCAGCGACCTTGCAGACGATGCAGCAGGAGCCATGTCGCACGCCCCCTCTGGGGATATAGACAGGTTGCCAGGTTCCCTCCTTCTACAGCCACAGAGATTGCCGCAGCCGCAACGCAACGCAACCAAGAGGCAGCGCACTGACACTGCCGCTGCTGACCAGGATGACTCCATGTCGGCAGGCTCTGGGGACACATACTCAGCGTACCAGGGCAGCGCAGCGGTGTTTGCAGGCAACATGGCAGCACAAGCCAGCATGGCTGGTTGCAGCAGTGGCTCCACGTATGTGGTGGAGGCTGACACCATGGAGGATGGATACAGGTGAGCTACAGCTCACTGCTGACCATCATCAAAGCATCACACAGCTACAGTCTGCAACAGCGGTGCGCCATCACCAGCAAGGCTGTACGGCCTATGCTGGCGGCTGCAGTTTGCGACAGACTGTGGCAAAGACTATGCGGTACTTCATGTGTAGGAGCTAGCAGAGGAGAAATACAAACAGCTTGCAAGTTAATGTGGCTAGCTCCCCACCACAGCTCAGCCTCTATACATTGCTTTGTGCAGATGGCGAAAGTATGGGCAGAAGTATGTCAAGGGGAGTCCCTACCCCCGTTCATACTACAAGTGCACTAGCCAGGACTGCCCGGTGCGGAAGCATGTGGAGCGCAGCTCCCACGGCGCTGACTGGCTGGTCATCACATACGAGAACACACACAACCATGCCATGCCCCAGGGCGGTGGCAACGGGACAGGGCGCACCCCTACAAGGACATGTGAGTGAAGTCAGGAGCTGCATTGTGCTTGGGATGGCACAGGCGGCATGTCATCTAGCGGCCTGCTTTCCTGACACTGCCATGGGTACCAATAGAGCATCAAAGAGCAGCAAGGATGTTGTTGTCACTGCGTATTGCAGGTCATCGTGATGCAGAATCTGGAGCTTGCCACACTTCTTGTGTGGATGAGACTGATGAGGTGGAAGCCAGTCCGCGTTTCTCCCGTCGCTTGCGAGGCAGTGCTGCCTCAGCTGGGGCGCACAGCGCTCATGATACAAACAGCTATGCCAACCAGCAGCTGGCTCAGATGCAAGCCGCCCTGGATGAGGTGGCACAGATGCCACAGCCCCCAGCGCTGCTAAACAGCAGCAAGCAGCAGCAGGACCACCTGCAGCAACAGCAGCAGCAACAACAGCAGCAAGGCTCTGGGCAAAGCAGCGCCCCAGCAGGTGCTGCTGGCTCTAGAGCCGGTGGGGTGGCAGGCATCAATGACCTGCTCCCATTCCTTCAAAACCTCCCCCCTACCTCTGCCGCAGCACCCGGCTTGCCGCCACTCCACATCAGGACAGAGCGGTCACGCCAAGCTGCACACAGCCTTGCTGCTGACTCCAGTGGGACGGGGGTCACTGGGGCCATCGCCCCCCCAGCCCCTAGCAGCAACCTCTTGCTTGATGGCCTGCCCCCTGGCGCCTTGGAGGTGCTCAGGGAAATGTCCCTCGAGTCATTCACTCAGCTGCTGGCACGGCACCAGGAGCAGCAGGCAGCACATGGCAATGGCTGGGACCCCCTGGCCTGCCTCATCACCCCCAAGGGGCCAGCGGCAGCAGCAGCGGTGAACGTGGCGAGCGTATGCAGCTTGCTGTCACCCACCTTGGCAGGCAGCCTGACGCTGGCTAAGGAGTCTGTGTTGCCAGCTGCCCCTGAGCTCATCCTCAGTGGCACACACATGTAGAGCAGGTCTGCATCCATACTAGGCAAGGCATGCTGCATGCAGGCGCCCTGCAGCAGGGAGCCTGATGTGCTTGATCGCTGTAGCTTGGCATGAGGACCCAGGCGCGTAGGCTGCCCGTATAGGGCCTAGTACATAAACAGCTGTTGACAAGACACCTCGTAGCGTGCAGGGTGGGCCTGAGAGCCTACGTGCGGCCATAACACCCTGCTCAGTCCATTGGAGCGACCAGAGGAACATTTAGACCCTGGGAAGGCAAGCAAGACATGATGGTCATGCTAACCAATTCATGCTAATCAAGTTGTAGTCTGCTGGTCGAATGTGGACCTGAGGTGTCTCGAGAGAGTGATAGCAGCTGCACTATTTTGAGGGCTGTGGTCTCAAGGGCTGTAGTTCTGTCCTTGGATGGGTCACGTCATAAACTCCATCGTTCATGTGCATTTGTGGCAATCAAAAAGGTAATAAGTGTATGGCCATGTGTAGCGAACAATGCTACGGGGCTGCAGCCTTGTGCATATCGCTGCTACTGCAGTCCATCCTAGGCCAGCCCACTATGGTTTTCTCCCCAGCAAGGGCCCCTCCTGCTAGGGCCTCTCCAGCTAGGCCCCTTCCTCCCCATACCCCAGACTGCCTTGCCTTCCAAGGCAGGTCAGCACCGCTTGCTTCCCTTGTGCCATGGACCATGGTTGGATAATCATCACTCCATGAATCTCTTGTGAAATCCTCGTCCTGTTGCATGTTGCGTGTTGGTTGAAAAGAAGCGGAAGGGCACCGACAAGCAAAAGAACGGCCCAGCAAAGAAACTGAAAGATGCGTGTTTCTAGCCGACTGTGAGCTACGTGAGTTACGCGCTGTGTAAGCACCCGTCGATCCTGTTGGTTCCATCGCAGCGTCTCGCTCGCCCTAAGGGAAACAACGACAGGAGCGCCGGAATGGCTGGGAAACGAAGAGACGCCAGGTAAAAGACCGTCCCCGCCTATATGTCCCCCCACTGTTTGTGTCCCCGCATTGTGCTTTGGCCTTTCAAAGTGGCCTGTTTAAAGTATTAGTTGTGCTTGGCCGCTTGGTGCAGGTAATCAAGGTCCCGGGTGGCGCTGTGCTGCGCGGCTGCAAAAAGACCAAGCGCAAGCTACTGCCGCACCTCCAGCTGCGGGCCGAGGTCCACTCCCAGCTCCGCGTGATCGCTTTATTGTTTGTGCTCCGAATCTTTCTGACATGCCTGGTGGGCTACCCCACCCCGGGCTTCTCCAGCGCCACTGATCCTATAACCTTGCAGCCCCCCCAGGCCCCTGATGCAGCCCCCCTACCTCCACTCCCCCCGCGTGCCCCTGCCCAGCCTGCCCCGGCCCAGCCTGCCAGCATGTGGTGGGACTGCAATTCTGAATCCGAGTCAGACTGTGACTCTGAGCCGAAGTCACAGTCTGACTCGGAGCTAGACTGGCATATACTGGCAAGCGGCGCGTTAATCCTTGCATCAGAGTCCATGCCGGCGCAAGCGAGCGCGGACACACCTCAGCTGCTCACTATGGGCTTTACCCTGTCGCAATGTGCAAGTTACCCCGATCCGCAGCACTGAAGGATACGTCCAGCTGCTGCTCGGGCCCTACATAACCCTATGGGCCAGGCCTGCTTCCTGTTTCACGAGTCTAGGGCAGAGTTGTGTGAAATGTGGAATGGATATCACTCCCGCAGCAATGCGTAGGCCCTAGTAGTTTACACAGGCTGTGAGCCTTACAAAGCATTAAGCTGTTAGTTTTAGTGAGGTGCCCAGTGGTCATGGGGGATTGGCACCGGTGTGGGGTTGGTAGTCATCAAGGGTGCGACCGAGGATACTACAACGTGTTTGTAGTAGCTGAGTGAGATTACCCACAGTCTAACGTGTTGTTCCTTGTTGAACAAGGTTGGTTGTTCTGACTCGGAGCTAGAGCCACAGTCCAACGTGTTGTTCCTTGTTGAACGAGTTTTGTTGTTCTGACTCGGAGCTAGAGCCGGAGCTCGGAGCCAGAGCCTGAGCCAGTCACGCAGCCCACCCCATGGCGTTGCAGCGCCCATCTGGCAGCCCTTGCACCAGCAGCACCCACAGGGCCTCCCTTGCCCCTTGACAGCGAAGACCCTGTGATGCTGAGGCAGCTGAAAGACTTCTGCGAGTTCTTTGCCAACCTCAACTGCAAGACTGTCTACAACCAGCTGCAGCGCCGCCTTGTGCGCAAAGGGCAGCGCCGCCACCCCATGCTCATGCCAGTCTTGGAGGACCCCAGGATCCAGGCGCTGCTGGCCAAGCTGCAGGAGCTGGGCAGCATCAATCTGAGAGTCGACAGCAACACCATCGGGGCGCACTCCATGCAGCTGGCGGTCGCCATGCAGCAGCACTAGTCCAACCCAGGCAACTGATGGTGGTGCATAGACTCTCGACTGCCCCGACCCTCCTAGCTCTAACCTGTTGCGTCTAACCCTGTTGCGTCTAACCCTGCATGCACATGCAGAGCGCTTTGTCAAGCTGTACGCCAAGGCAGCCAGGGCTCGGTTAAAATGGAGCGGCGAGGAGGCTCAGCTGTTCATCAAGATGTGTATGAGTAGATGTAGATGAGTATGGCATCAACGCCCAACGCTCAGAGCTGCAGGCCGCCACCCTGGACAAGGGGCATGTGGCTGACATGATAGAGCCGGCAAGCACCGCCGTCAATTGGGCATGAAGAAGCAAGGGTCCCTGCAGGACACACTGCCCCTGCCCAGAGCCCCCAGAGCAGTGTTTAGAGCAGTATTTAGAGCAGTGGCAGCAGCCACCCACCCCACCCGCGCCTGGGCAGCCAAAGCGGGGCAGGAGGCGTGGGGTTGGTCCCCTGACCCTGACCTGCCCACCCCCCTTCACCCTTACCCCCATTTCCAGGGTGGGGGTGCGCTTCCTGGAGCCCAGCCTGGAGCCTGCGGCATGCTAAGGATGTGCGGGGCCTGAAGGGGTGCCATGAGGTGCCGCCCAACCCCCCTCCCCCTCCCCCAGCTCAGCACCCGCCTGCCCAGGACCCCCCTGCCCCTGCCCAGGACCCCCCTGCCCCTGCCCAGGACCCCCCACCCCCCCTTGCCCAGGACCCCCCTGCCCCTGCCCAGGACCCCCCTGCCCCTGCCCGACGGGTCAGGTGATAGTGTAGGTGGTAGGCACTCGTGCACCATGTCCATGTGCAATGGGTATACTCCACACAGCCCATTAACACCATTTGAGACGTAGAATTCCCGCTAATGGCTGCTAGTGGCCACTACTGATCCGGCTCAAATGGAGGCCCTAGTGAGGGACAAGGGGGCTGCCTTGCCTACACCCCAACGCACCAACATAAGTGAGTACTACTAATACAACTACCCAGGGCGGGTCCATTTGATGAAATTGCATAGTGTTGGCATGGGTGTCTCGGCATGAGGTTGTGCTGCCCCCGAGACCACATGTGCCTCGATGGTGGTGACACAAATGACAGATACAGGCTTGTTTGGGTCAGGTGACCTCACTAATCACATCTACACCTGCAACGGAATGCTTAGTTACTTTACAGAACAAGACTTTACAGAACAATAATGAGAACTTGCATGACTTCATGTTGAGCCCATGTGCACCTTTGTTTGTGCACCTTGCTATGAAATGCGTTACAGAAAGTCCCGAACCCCTAGAGGGGGAGGGCGGCCTAGCAGCCTAACGGCTGACGGCTTAAGCGGTGTAAGCCACATCATCATTAGTTAAAATCACACAGAAGCATGCAGCCTGAAACCTGTTGTGATGTGGTCATCACATCTCAACAGTAAGACCGTGGCGCTGAAGCTGTCAGCCGTAACGCTGCGTGACTGCCCCGCCCCCCTAAGGGCTCGAGACTTTCTGCAACGCACTTCATAGCTAGGAGCACAAACAAAGGTGCACATGGATTTGAAACCAGGAAATGCAAGTTTAGCTGTAATGGTTTCCCGAGTTTTGGGTGTTCTGCAAGCTGTCACAGCTGCTGATATGAGTCCAACATTATACCGACAAGCGCAAATACAGAAGGCTGTCAAATCGGTTCCCTTGCTCTATGCCATCAGTCATGGGGCTGCTCGTTCGCCCTGCCTTCCTCATCGGGTTTGTCACTACCTGCACCCCACTCCCTGGCTACAGCTGCACATGCACCTCAACAGCGACTCAGGCGTTTGAGCTGTCTGACTCGTAGGTGCGCCGCGACTTGGTCTTGCTCCTGGCAGACCTGCGCAGGCCTGCAGCAAGGCCCTCGCTGCCCTCCCCTGCAGAACCCTGGCCTGTGGCTGCCTCAGCTACCCTCTTGCCGCCCTTGCCCCCTGGCAGCTTCACTGCAGGCGGGGCCCGAATGAAGCTGTCCCAGATGTCTTTAGCACTGTACGCCACCAGCTGGGTCACGAAAGTGAAAATGGTGCAGGCAGGCAGGCGGGCTAGGACTGAAGGGCCAGAGAGGTCATCCACCTTGAGCTCCCCAGACGATCCTAGCACCTGCTCCCCTTGCCCCTTCACCTCTGGCTGCTGCTGCTGCTGCTGCTGCTGCCAAGTTTGCTGTGGGTTCTGCTCGCTCTTGACTTGCGCTGCATTGTCTGGCCGGCCTGCTGTGCGTTCATTACCCGGAGTTTGCCTGGCCCCCTCGCAGCCCTGCCCTGCGCTGGTGCCAGCTGCCTTGCTGTGGCCCCCTGACTGGCCAGCCAAACAGGCCACCATGGCAGCGGGTGCCTGGGCGGGCAACCGCACACCCGCCTGATCTATTGCAACAGCCACCTCCTGGTCCATGGCGGCCAGACGAGCACGCCAGGCAGGGGGGTGAGGTCCCTGTGACGCCTCCTGCTTCAGCCCCTGCCCTTCACTGGGCTGCTCCCCCCGGACCCCTGCTGCAGCCGCTGCATCCAACCTTGCCCCTTTGTGGTCATCCAGCACTGGCGACACTGCTCTCACTGGTTGCTGTGAAACCCCAGGTCGCCACATGCCTGCTGCACCCTGATCTGCTGCTGCTTCTGTGGCGGTGTCTGCTGTTCCTGTGGCAACTGCTGCTCCTCCTCCTACGACGGTGGCGGCTGCAGCAGCTGAAGGCACCTGGCTGTTGGACTCAAATGCTGCCTCACCAGCATCGCCTGCCACTGCCATCACCGGTGTTGCCACTGCTGCTGGCGTTGCTGCTGCAGAGCCTGCTGCTGCTGCCCCAGGCTCCTGGCCAGCGGCTCCCCTCCCCTCCACACCCCCTACTGCCTGACCCCATGGGGCTTCAACACAGCAGCAGGGCAGCAACACCTGCTGCCTGCCAGGGTCGGCCCAGGGCACCAGGTGGAGCTCCACTTGCACCTCACACCTGGTCACACCGGGGGAGAGCACCTGCACCAGCACCTCGAAGGGGCCTTGGGCAGAGACCAGGGGGTGGCTGCTGTCAGGCTGGGGCTCCCCCACCCCTGATGTAGGCAGGACGTGAGGGGAGGCTGGAGCGGTGGGGGCGGTGGCAGGGGGGTCCAGAGCTGGCCCAGGGGCAGCCAGGCTTCCAGGGGTAGGGGCTGGGTTAGTGGGTGGGACGTTCGTGGTGTGCTGGGATGCAGCAAGAGGTGCGGGGGCCGGAGGCTGGGCATATATGGTCAGTGTGCGGCCACCTGGGTAAGCACTGGCTCCCCCCCAGACCCTGCACTGCTTGCTGCCTGCCTCTGCCTCCCTCCCCCCCGCCCTCACCACGGTTAAGCTGAGTGCTGGCCCTGCTGCCGCCCCGCCTGCCTGCAAACCTTCCCGGCCTGCCCACTGGTCCGTGACTGCTGCTGGCCCTGCTGCTGGCTGTGCCGCTGGTTGGGCGCTGGTTGCCACTTTCACCGTGACTGCTGCTATCATGGGCAGGGGGCAGTCATGGCCCTGGATGCTACGCACTGCCAGCACAAACCCCCACGACGATCCCACCGCTGCCCCACCAGCTGCAACGCCCTGCTGCTGGGGCAAGAGGTGGCACCGAGCAATGTCGGCAGCCATGTCCAGCTCGGCCTGCGAGAGCAAGGTGTGGGAGAGCACCACCCCGTCCAGGCGTACGAAGGGGAGGACATCGAGGGCCAGGGCCAGGGCCACCCGTGCCAGGAAGGGGTCGACCCGGCCCCGCACCAGCATCGTTGCGCTGCCATCTTGAGGTGTTTTCTGCACAAGTGGTGTTGCAGCTTAGGCTGATGTACCATGCAATGGCGACTTTTGCTTGGTTGCTGGCTTGCTCACAACATAGGAATGGCTCGACTGCACTTTGCAGTGACCACAATGAGTATGGTGTGGGAGGGAGAGGTATGCGGCAGTCTTCAATTGATAAAACAGCCAAGTTGATGTTCATCATTCACCACTACAGCGCGTTTGGGTAATGAAAACCGCTCATAACAAATAGGCGATTGGTCCTCATCGTTACGTGTCACGCAAACGCTACTGGTTACTGAATGTGAATGGGTGGTGGTGGGGGTGATAGCGAGAGTGAGAAGGAGAGAGGGGGTTGGGGGATGTGTGCTGAGTGACTGGCACAGGCAGCTCCCAGGAGCTCTGCCAGAGTGTGCTGCTGCTTGCTTTGACCCCAGCCCAGGCTACGGCTAGGACCCAGGCTACGGCTTGCCTCCCCACCTGCAGGTTCACGATGACCAGCTCGCCTCCCTTGGAGCGTGTGTTGAGGGGGATCTCGTTAGCTGGGGAGATCTGGAGGCTGGAGCCTAGCACCAGGCACAACCCCTGCGCGGTGCCAGGTCAGGCCCAGGCAGCGGCAGCAGGCCTCACCCGCTGCACCTGCAGGAGCTGGGCTGCACTGCTGGAGGGGCTGGACATCACCCCCTGCACCTGGACCCCTGGGCTGCAGCAGCGGGACAGCGCAGGGGACTGCGTTGCCCAGGGCACTGCAGCGGCAGCAGCGTGGAAGGAGGGGCAGCCGCCTAAGCACTAGGTCGCTGCCCTAGGAGCTAAAACACACCTCACACAGCATCACACAGCATCACACCTAGCAGCTCGCACAGGGGCTGGCTGACATAGCACGACGGGCGCACCATTGGGCGGACCACGCTGCAGGACCCTGCCAGCCCCTCTGCAGGCCAGCCCCGCAGGGACACCACCAACACCCACTTCTACCACACCCTGCCGGCGCAGCAGCGGGCGCAGCACCCTGAGGTTTATCAACACGGAGACCACAGCATGCGCTGAACATGCAGCGCATTGTGGAGAGCAGGTGGCGCCCGCTGGAGCTGTGCTGGTGGCCAGACCAGGGAGCTCTGCCAGCCAAGGGCAAGGAGTACCCAGGCCTGGGCTACAAGCGGCTGCAAGACAAGCCTCGCAAGGCCCAGCAGCAGCAGCAGCAGCAGCAGCCTGCTGAGGCACAGTAGTGTGCGCCCCCCCATTTGAGCTGTCATCAGCTTACAACCAGCGCATGTTTTTCATGCCAATTCTACACTATAGCCCTGACGGGTCAGGTGATAGTGTAGGTGGTAGGCACTGGTGCACCATGTCCATGTGCAATGGGTATACTCCACACAGCCCATTGACACCATTTGAGTCGGGCCACTAGTGGTCCCTAGTATTCCCGCTAGTGGCTGCTAGTGGCCACTACTGGTCCGGCTAAAATGGAGGCCCTAGTGAGGGACAAGGGGGGCTGACATAGCACGACGAGTCTAAACTCCCACAAGGGGGCCGACTGATGTGTGACTGCTGGGCTCCTACACCCCTGCCCACTACTCCCCTGCCCCAGCTACCAGCCCTGGCATGTGCAGCTGTCTGTTCCTTGCCTGTGTGCCTGTGTGCCTAGTGTCTTGCAACTCCTCTCCCTCCCCCCTGCTGCTTCCCTCCCTTGCTGCCTCCCTCTTACCCCTCCCTCTCCTCCCCTCTGCCTGCCTCCCTCATTCCCCGCCCTCCTCCTGGCTCTCACGTTGCCGCCACCAAGGCCCTCGCCCTCACCGAGCGCTCGGCCGCCTCAATGGATGCGTCCAGCTCATCGTCAGGCAGCGCACTCTCCCTGCAGCCAGACAATGCCAGCGAGGTAAGTCGTCAAGGAGGTCGTCAAGGGGAGGCAGCCGTCAGGGTAACCTTGCTGCCGTCAGCAGGGGGTCAACAGGGGGTCAGCAGGAGGTCAACAGAGGCTCAGGCAGGGGGCCAGGCAGGGGGCCAGGCATGGGGTCAGGCAGGGGGCCAGCAGAGGGTCAGCAGGGGGCCAGCAGGGGGTTAGCAGGCTGGAGGGCGTGAGATTGTAAAGTGTGACTGAGTCATAATCCAGGTGTGACATTCGGCCTTGAGCTGTAGTGTACCGCAGTGCCTCATGTCGCCTCATACTGCGCAGGGGGTGAGGCCACGCCTGCTGATCTTGCACACACAATCAAGGGGTGGACTGCACGCAGCCCTCTTAAGCCATACAGGCGCCCAGCTGCCCTGTCCCGTCAGGCCCCACTGCACCGGGCCCCTGCGTGGCAACCCTGCACCGCCCCACACCCTCCAGCATGCGCAGTGTGAGGCAGTGTAAGGCAGTGTGAGGCAGTGTGAGGCAGTGTGAGGCAGTGTGAGGCAGTGTGAGGCAGTGTGAGGCAGTGTGAGGCAGTGTGAGGCAGTGTGAGGCAGTGTGAGGCACTGAGCCACACAGGCGTCAGCAGTGGCATGCACCTGACCCCCTGTGAGCCCACACGAGCAGCCAGCTGCCTGAGCAGTGCAGGGGTCTGCTGCCTGCCCCATGCTAGGCTACTACCAGTCAAGCAGGTTGTCCACCAGCACGCCCTGGCAGCCGGGCTTGACGCAGCGCCGGCCAGTGGGCTGGAAGTCAATGGTCTCCACCTGGAAGTCGCGCATGTACTCACTCCTGCAGTGCACAGCACAATTCTCCTTGTGCACGGAGTCATCACACTGGGGTCGTCACACTGGGTCGTCTCACTGGGTCGCCACACTGAGTCATCACACTGGGTCGCGACACTGAGTCATCACACTGGGTCGTCACACTGGGTCATCACACTGGGTCGTCACACTGAGTCATCACACTGGGTCGTCACACTGAGTCATCACACTGGGTCGACACACTGGGTCATCACACTGGTCGTCACACTAGGTCATCAGCACCTATTACAAAAGCAACTACCGTGTAATGACGGCCCTAGGACATCAACGGCTGCTGCTGCTGGCTGCTCCCTGATCTGAGGAGCAGCCAGGATACCGTTGTTGGCTTGGCACTGCTGGCAGCAACCTCTGTTGCAGCATCCAGGCCATCATAAGAGCTGCCACTGCTGGCTGCGCACTCTTGCCATGTCGCCAGGGGTGTAGCAGCACCAGCAGGTGCAGCAGGAGCAGCAGCGGCCATGCGCTAGCCCCCAAGGTTGGCAGCCACAGTGCACAGCATAGCAGCGCTCATGCTGGCATGCCCTGTCATCACCGGGCCTCCAGTGCATTACGCTGTCGTCACAGCTGCCCTGCCACCGTCGCTGCTGTCACTGAGATTTCCCCGGCTGCTTTGACTGACACCCAATGGCCACCACCTTTGCTGCCTCTGCGGCTGCTGCATCCCCCACTGCTTTTGTGCGAGGTAGTGCAGCTCGCAAAGGGACCATTTCATAGCGCAAAACAACCCCTGAAGTATGGTATTTCGTAGCAAACGCTATATATAGCGTGACAACAAACCACTGTTGCGCGCCCTGGGTCAGCCCACCTGCATGCCTGGCACCTCTCCGCAAGGCAGTTTCCGTGCAGCTCCGCCAGAGCAGGACGCGGCACCCCTGACCGCAAGTGCAAGCTGTCGACGTTCTGGCTGCACACGTAGCGCGCCTTACCCAGGGCCACCAGGGTGGAAATGACCTGGGACAGCAGAAGCAGCAGCAGCAGGGGGAGGTGGCAGCATGGTGTGGTGTGGTGTGGTGTGGTGTGGCTTGGTGAGGCAGCCCACGGGTTGCCGGCTTGGCAGCTTACCATGTGGGTGAAGCTTGGCTTGGCATACTCCAAAGGCGTGAGCATCGCTGTCACTGGCTTCTTCTGTGCGCGAGCAGCACAGCAAAAGCAAGAGCTGCATCACTGTGACCACCTGTCATGACCAGCTATGACAATGGGTGAGAGTGATGACTTGAGTGGGTCTGCTAGGCGAAGAGGCAGTCAGGGCAAAGCTTTGAACACACTTTCTTGCGGAGTGTCCAGATGCCTTTGGGGCCTCGGAAATCAGGTATGCCCTGTGACGTGGAAATGCCTGCTCCTGTGAAAAAGAAAACCTCCGAGGCAGACTCAACCTGGACATGGGGATGCATGCAGCGAAGAACAGGTTTGGGGGATTGACACCCTTTCCATTGCCATCTTTATAGCCGGCATATGGAGGTTCTTGCCATCCTTGCAACCGCCTGGGCCTTCTCCTCCAGGGTCTCAACCGTTTCGTGATACTCTGGAGCTCCCAGCTGTCCGCCGAGGTCATGTCGTTCTTTGAGTCTGTCAGCGTAACCTGCAGCAGGGGTCTCAAAGTTGCGGCATCGGGGAAATGATCCAGCTCAGTGCACCATAACATACCGAGTGAGCCAGCCATCGTTACACCAATGTCGTCGAAGTTCGATGGCTCAACGCTGCCAGTAGTGCAGTCTTCAGGTCGGGCGCTCCCAACATGGGGTTGGTAATCTTCATGCAAGTACTCTCTCAATACCGCACTGTTTTCGATAGCGTTCATCACATTGGCATTGGCGGTTTAGTCCGCGTAATCTGACCATCAGCGCTAGCCATTGGAGTCTTTGCTCGCGTACTGGCACATGTGCCCGCGAACAAATCACATCGGCGAGACGGGTCTCCTTGGCACGGTGAGCCACATCGCTGTGACCCCATCTACCTAGCGTAGTGAGCTGGTTGTGCACAAATGGAATGTCCGGCCAACACCCATCGCGATGTCTGCCGGGCGTGCAGGGCACCTTGACGGGGTGAATGGAACATATAAATATACTCGCTCCCGCCAAATACACCATTTGGGTCGGCGCACACTAAGGTATCACCGGGTTACACCCCCCCTCCTCGACTGTGTCCTCCACTGTGTTGCAGTTGTACAATCATTCCTTGAGCCTCGATGTTTACCATACCCAACCACCTGGCTCCACCACCTCCCAACACTACCAACCCTCACCTAGACCCTGTCCCCAACCTTCTCACCTGGAGGACTCTGGCGGATGCCCAGGGAGGGCCTCGCTGGGGTTGCTGTAGGCTGAGCTAACCCAGCTTGTGCAGAATTTGCCCACCATAAGCACTCGCCCAGCTGGGAACTGCCTCAGCGCCTCCTTCAGCAGGCTACCCCTCCCATTGAACCACCAACCCCCCTAACGATAAGGGACAACGGCTTTTCCGGGTTCATTTCTGCACCGATTCACACGCGGATTGAAGCGTCGGAAAGCGGCTGCGCTGAGGCACACGCTGAGCCGGAAGGGCATGTTGCCGGGTATCTGACCCTACCGAGCCTGCGGACTTGATGTACGTTGACCCAGTAGCGGTGAGTCCTTGTTTAACGCGATGGATAGTGCGCGATGTGTTAGGAGCCCGACCTCATGTCTAACATGAAAATCAACATGCGCTGGCTCAGGGGCTCTGGAACTAGGAGGAGACCACAGTAGGAGCACAGCAGTGGCAATCAATCCCTTGGCAATCAATCCCTTGTTAATTAGGCTCCAAAAGGTGGGCAAAACCCTCCTCCATGCTCCCCACTCTGCTGATGCCAGTCTCACAACCATCGAAGTGAATCGAAGTCTCCAGCCCTGCGTCACTAGCTAGGGATCTCAACTGTGGACCCCCTGTCAAGTTCTCATCTATTGTCGACAATTGTCAAGAGGGGTTTCAGGAGCTGGCGTGTGCACATGCTTGCAGGCATGGGCTTGTACTCCAAATCCCACCCCTACAGACGGAAGGGGTGCCATGCTGCCCGCTGTGCATGTTGTGCAACGTGTACGCCAGCTAGCAGCACTGGCTGGGTAGAGATTCATGTGGAGGGGGAGGCAGCCTCCTACCGCTCCGGGCAGAGTCTACTAGCCATCGGCCAGGTCACAGCCCAGATGGCTGAAATCATCAAGGCCTGCGACAACCTGGTGCCCGCAGTGACTCCATTAGCCCACAGGACTTGCGCTGAGGCTGCTGCAGCTGCGCTTGCCGTGGGCAAGCGGTTGCAGGGGCAGGAGCAGCCCATGCCCAGTCTTTGCTCCACACCCACGAAAGCAGCTGCACAGCCTGGGCCAGCCCATTCGCCCTGCCCCCACCATCTCCCAGACCAACCACCCTCGCACCCATCACAGCTGCAGGGGTCCAGCCAGCACCACCCGGCCCTGCCGGCCCTGCTGCACCTACCAGGGCTCTCCATCCTCACTAGGCCTGCCACCAACCCTGTGACCTCACCTGCCGTGGAGCAACAGCCCATCATGTGAGTGCCCCTGCTGGATGATGGGCTAACATGGCAAGCCAGCTGAACAACATCAGTTGCACACTCAGGTTGCAGCCTGTTTCCACCTAGCACCCTTGTGAAAGCACCACTCGTCACACTCCTGTGTGTGGTGTCATGCAGACACACCACTGAGGAGCTGGACGAGCAGACCATGCCCCCAAGCATGCCCAAGCAGCAGCAGGACAAGGGCCACCCCAAGGTGCACTTTTCACTCCTTAGCCCTGACCTGCACCAGCCCTGCTTTGCACCAGCCCTGCCTTGCACCAGCCTTGCCCTGACCTGCACCAGCCTTGCCCTGACCTGCACCAGCCTTGCCCTGACCTGCACCAGCCCTGCCTTGCACCAGCCTTGCCCTGGCTATGGCCATAGCCTGACCTTCGCTGAACTGCCTTGCCCTTCTTTGCTCCTTTGGTCCTTTGGCTGCAGGTCAATTGCTGCTGAAGTTCTCCAGCAGATACAGCAAGTACCCACACTGTTGCGCCTTCTGCGGTCACAGCCTGATAAGAAGGTAAGAAGGGTCAAAAATGTTGTCAACACTGCAAGATGCTGAGGTACAACTTGGCCGACTGGAGTTTGCGCTACAGTACATCATGCAACCCAGGTAGCAAGGGAGGGAGAAGCGGGGCGAAGGGCAGGGGCAAGGGGTGGGGCTGGGAGTGGTGACGGCGAATGCGGCACATGTGAAGCTACCATGCTACCTGCCACGCCATGCTACCATGCTACCATGCTACCTGCCCTGCCATGATGTGCTGCAGGCCCTTCTCGACATCCCAGTTGGCAGCACTACCTGGAGACCAGGGTCCTGGCACCCCCGCACCCTTGCAGCAGGGGGCCATCCACTTCGAGGTCAATACGCCGGCATGCAGCATGCCATCAGCCTCCATGCAGCCACTCATCCAGCCCCAGCCTCAACCTCAACATGAGCCTAGCCCCAGCCCCAACCCCAGCCCCCACCCCAACCCCCATGCCAGCTCATTTGCACCAGACAGCGTGATGCAGCTGTGCACCTTGGGCAAGAAGCTGAGCGTGAAGATGTTAAACGAGTATTGCAAGGCAGTGGGGTTGTGTGTGCCAGCCAACACATTGCGTGCTGACCTACGATACATGGTGCTGCAGCATTTAAATGAGCAGGCAGAGTGCGACTGAGCTGGCTGTGTAAAAAGAGAAAACTGGGCTCCATGCGTAAAGTGTACCGCAGTGTACCGCAGCGGAGAACTCTGCATCCCGCGTTGTGGGTGTTGTTAGGCAACACTTGAAAGGCCCATTGCGCAGAGCGAAACCGTTCGCGTGCCTGGCAGACTGCCGGTCACCGTAGGGTGCCAGCAGCTCGGGCGCGCAGGCGCAAGCGCAACGAAAAGAAAAGGCGTTCCGCGTTAAAATGACAACTCAACTCTCACCAGGCACGCCGCAAAGTCAAATGTCCCTTACGTGGTGGTTCAATGGGGGGGGTAGCCAGCATCTGTCTGACTGGGACAATCACGCAGCCAACGGTGCTGCTGCCATCAAAGCCAGCTGCCCCACAGGCCAGTGCCAGGGGACGGTCTGGCCACCGCTGCTTTGCCTGCTTGATGAGCTGCAGCCACACATAAGACACATGGAAAACATGTGGAAGGTCAGGGTCAGCAGCACAATGTGGGACAATATCCTAGGCCGCGTCGTAATCTGGTGCTTCCTCCAGGTTCGCCTCCCCCCCCCCGCTGCCTTCCGGCATACCTTCCAAACACCACCGACTGCGACTCCCCTTGGCCTGCCCGCCCACCCCATCCCAGCACTTGGCAAGCAGCCTCCATGGACTCTTCCACTGACTTTTCCACCCTGATCCACCCTCATGAGTTCACAGCCCACGGATCAGGGCTGACGGTGAGTGTGTGTGTTTCGCAATTATCTATTTGTCTTTTAATGCAGATGGATGGCAGTGAGAAGATCTGACGTGCCGAAGGGCAGCGAAGTGAGCCCATGCACCTCATGGCATGTCCAAATTGTGATTAAATCCTCGACGCGCCGCACACGTTATAATGCCCCTTATGGGACTCCGTGACAGGCACTTGACACTGTTTTGACCTGCTTCATCACAACGCGACAGCTGCAGTGTCGTGCTCTCATACAGGAAGCTTGGCGCGCTGGAGAGTCCTTCGTCCAGTGAAGGAACCTATTTCACTCGCTGTGACCCGACATGCTGCCACTGAGGCACCCCGACGGGCATGGCAGGGGTTACAGCAACAGAACTATGGTGGGCAACTGGTAAGCACAGCACCTCAGTGCAGTCTCCCAGCTGCTTTGCCCCGCTTCGTATGTCGTCAGCGTATGTGTCTGCATGGTTGCGACGCACCCACAGCCTCCCATCAATACAGTGAACACCTCGTTGCCAGCAGCAGCTCTGTTGCAATGCAGAAACCCACCACAGCTGTGAGTATGTAAGCTGGTCATGCGCCTGCATGGGGTGCAGGTGGGAGGACCGCCTGGTAGCCAATGACTCCCGCATGTGCAACACCACAGGCGAGCGTGTGCTGTCCCTGGACCAGACCCAGCCTGAGGCCCTGGTTTCTACCAAGACAGCAACAGACCAGGCCATGGCTGCCGCTCGGCAAACACTGCCCCAGCCCCCGCCCAGGCCATCCATGTACCCCTCCGAGCCTGCGCTCAAGGCAGCTGTAGAACTGTGAGAAGGGGCCCACTGCTGTCTGTACTGCTGTAGGTGTCCTACGCTGTTGATACACTCACGCTACACTCACCTGCAGGAGTCCAGGGCTGCAGAGCTGCAGATAACAACATCACCACTGCTGGCTCCTGCTGTTGCTGGCTCCTCCTGCTGCTGCTGCCACTCGTGTGTGTGTGGTTTGCTGCCAGGTATGCTCCCGGAGGAGTACCTCCTGCAGTGCCCGCCTTCACCATCGGGCGGACCACGCTGCAGGATCCTGCCAGCCCCTCTGCAGGCCAGCCCCGCAGGGACACCACCAACACCCACTTCTACCACACCCTGCCGGCGCAGCAGCGGACGCAGCACCCTGAGGTTTATCAACATGGAGACCACAGCAAGTACTACAAGGTGGGTGCACTGTGGCTGCCATGTGGTGGCCAGGCTACTTCCTTGGCGCTGACGGCCAGACTGGGGACATCTTGCACCGCTTGCTTCCCTTGTGCCATGGACCATGGTGGGATGATTATCACTCCATGAATCTCCCGGGAAACCCAAGTTGCTAGAAAAGGCCACCGCCCGTCTCAAAACACATTGCGTGATGGCTAAGAAGAAGGCCAGACCAGGGAGCTCTGCCAGCCAAGGGCAAGGAGTACCCTGGCCTGGGCTACAAGCCACTCAAGGCCCAGCAGCAGCAGCAGGCTGCTGAGGCATAGTAGTGTGTGTTCACACTTGAGCTGTCATCAGCTTACAACCAGCGCATGTTTTTCATGCCAAATCTACACCATAGCCCTAATGGGTCAGGCAATAGTGTAGGTGGTAGGCACTCATGCACCATGTCCATGTGCAATGGGTATACTCCACACAGCCCAATTACACCATTTGAGTCGGGCCACTAGTGGTGGTAGTATTCCCGCTAGTGGCTGCTAGTGGCCACAACTGTTCCGGCTCAAACGGAGGCCCTAGTGAGGGACAAGGGGGCACCCCGGGCATGCGGCCAATGCCATGTGATGGTGGTCATGTTGATGAGGTTGCTGTGCGTTGTGTTGCATGGGCCTGCTTGGCAGCACCATAGTGTGGTGATGGTATGCCTGCTTTGTTTGTAAGCCTGTGGTGCCTGGTGGGTGGGCTGTGTTTGCTTCACTAGGGCAAGTGCCCTTTTTTGAGGTGGGTGCAATACTGTGTGGGCTGGCTTGGACACTGCTCCATCACTCCATCACGGGGCTGATGTCCTGCTGGTGCATCAGGGGCAGCTAAAGGAGGCGAGGGGTCGTGAAAGACACAACACTGCCTCATTGCGGGCCCCAAAGGCTTTCACCGCCAACCCCATACGCAGCAGGCCTGGCTGACCAGAGGCAACTGACTTGGCGTGCTGCAGGGCACATTCAGGAGGGAGCTGGGCGCTACAGCACATGTCACGGAGACGGAGGCTCACATGCCGGCCTCGAAAGGCAGCCGCGGTGAGATGACGCGCAACCCAGGCGAGGTGAGTGCCCTGGCCCTGGGCCAGCGAGAGGACCTTACCAGCGGGCCAGGCAGGCTCCCAGCTGCTCCCTCACACCCGACACATGCATCCTGGCATCATGCCAACATGAGTTGCGCATGTGGTATGCTCACCTGCCTGTCCTGCCCCTGGTTTCAATGCATGGCACCTGTGCGCAGCTACCCTCCATGCAGTGGGGACACATGGCTGGCTGCTGTGCCCTGCCCACCATGTGCATGCTGGCCGCTGTGTGCGCTACTTGTGCGCTGATGGTGGCCCTGTGTGCGCTGCTGAGCTGCAGTCGGGCAACCCTTGGGGCGTGTCCGTGTTTGTTGACGAGTACGCTACCTGGGGCAAGCAAGCTGGCAGTGCAGCTTCGCTGACCAAACCCAGCCCAACAAAATGAACATCGCACTCCTTCACCATCAGGTATCACCACCGCCTACCACAACAGCATCATGTGCAGCAGCAGTGGCACTGGCTGTCTGCCAGCCAGCGGCAGTCGCAGTTATCCTACACCCCCTACACCTCCTGCAATTCCCACCGATGAGGGTGTTTGAGGGTGCAACACAGATGCAGTCAGTAGTGCCACGGCACTCCCACCCGCAGGCGGCACCACAGTAGCCAAGCAACACAACATCGGTCAACAGAGTCAGCCAGTCTGGTGCCTGATGTGCGTCCAAAATCAGCGTAACATGCTTGTCACGTTCATTACCTTGGTGCAAGGGTCGCCAGTTCTCATGCTCGAGATGCTGAGGGGCATCCCGTCCAGCTGCGTCGCTCGACTTCGACGGTTTCAACCGCTCCAGGTCCTCCTGTCAGGACCTAACCAGTAGCTAAGGACGCGTCATCAAATGGAACTGCTGTCAAAGGACGGACAGCGCACAGTGTGACAGCGGACAGTATAAAAAGCCAGCTTTCACAGCCCCACACAATCAGCCAGCCAACAGCCTCGGAGCCGGTCCCTCTATTTCTTATCTAGCTGAGCGCACCAGCCTCAGCTCCTGGTGGCCGTGCCTACCGAGGGCCTATGCAAGGCCAAGGCTGCCAAAAAGACCCCAGCCATGCAGCATTGGGCATGCAGCATTGGGCATGCAGCGCTTGGGGGAGAGCAAGCTGCACCCGCTGCAGCTGTGCTGCTGGCCTGGGCTGCCTGAGCCGCCTGCCAAGGGTTCCTAGCACCCTGGCCTGGGTTGCACGCAGCTTCTGGACAGCTAACTTTAATAGCAGCATCCTGTGGCGCAGCGCTATGACCCAGCGCCCCCTATGCAGCGCATGTGTGTCATGACCAAGCCGCAGTCCCATGTCCCCCTCCCTGTCCCTCTCCCCGTCACACTCCCTGTCACACTCCCTGTCACACACTCTGTCACACTGGGCAGGCTGTCAGGCTGCCCCCCAATGCCCAGCAGCAGCAGCGGCGGCCTGCGGCATAGAAGTTTGCCTCAGCGCACTGCTGGACGCGCAGGCTCGTCCCTTGCGACCTTAGTCCTGACTGTCTTAACGACGAGGCAGTTGAGGCGACGACGCGAGCAGCATGAGCGAGGATGAGGATTCGCCGCCTGAGGCCGTCCCGCTGCCTCTTATTGAGAGAACTCAGCCCCGCCTAAACCCTGTCACAGCAGTCGGCCAGCAGTGGAGGTGACAAAAGACGCCCATGGCGTGTGCGTGGGAAGTTTAAACAAGCCACTATCCCATGAAAGTCATCAAGGCATACGTTTTAGACTCAGCATGCATGCAAGCACACACATGGGCCTAGGCGTTGTAAGCAGGCTTGTGAATCTTCAGATTTTCAGATTTTCAATTTTCAGATTTTCAATGAAATGAAATGAAATTCATTGAAGAACTGAAAGAGTTTCATCGTCAGTGAAATTGAGCGGATGCCGCTATTTCTCAGCCTATCCTTTTAGACGCGGCTTCTTTGTAGGCCTGCACTGGTTGAAATGCAGAAACACGTAGTTTGCCAAAGGTCAGACATGCAAGCCATTCTTAAAGATGCAAGCCGTCCATGCTGTCCGTGGATCCGCCATCTGTGGCGTTTTCTGGCTTGCGCTTCTTCCGCTGTGGCTGTAGCGCGCTGGCGCTAGCCAAGCCAATCGCAGCACAGCCAATCACTCTGCACGACCCGATCTGCGATCTGACCGGGGGCAGCACCCGGCACTTTCAGATGTGCAGTGAAAACGTTCAGATTTTCAGATGAAAATTTTCATTGAAAATCTGAATGAAAATCTGAAGTTTTCACAACACTGGTTGTAAGTAGTGGTAGATGGAGGGGCCTCTGTGTTGAGAAGATTGGCTATCTGACTGTCCTTGGTCTGCACCTATTTAATCAGCAACCGCATGTTTGGATGGATTCACATTGGCCTTGCCTGTCATTCGTGGTATTTAGCAGCCTAGAGTTGGAGTGATTCTTGTTACGTAGTAGCTTTGAAAAGGAAAAACCGCCGTTCACAACAACCTAAACTGTAGGCTAAAGTCTCCCTTGAAAGCATATCTCCTGCACGTTCTGCATGGACGCCGTGAGTCTCAGAGCTCAGTGTCAGTGTTTTCTAGCCTGATTTTGGGACACATAGGTCCAAGCATTTGATACCCGCTACATGGGTACAGGGGCCTGAGCAGAGAGTCAACGGAGGCTGGACACCAAGGCTGTGTGTACCAGGCATTGGCGCGGGCTCATGCGAAGCTGGGCCACCGATTCTTTATATTGCACAAAAGACCTGATGGCGGGCTGGAGGCCTTAAATGAGGGACAAGGGGGCTGCTAGCTTCACTCAGTCTTGAAGTGTGCTGCGTAAAGCTTCCCTTGTGCCATGTTGCTGTGGACATCCTGGTCATAGAACTTGCACAGGGGTTTGGGAGATGCATAAAGGCATGTCATGTGTCAAGTCATGCGTCATGCTCATGTTGGGCGTCAGGTTAGTGGTTACCTGATGTGGTTGCTTGTTGGTGGTGGCTGGGCTGGGCTGGGCTGAAATGGGCTGAAATGGGCTGGGCTGGGCTGGGTGATGGTGGGGTCGGGGGAGAGAATGTAGAGATTGGGAGGTGGTGGTCATAGGCACATGGTGCAGCTCCGACCCTGCAATGCGTTGGGAGGTTGCCAATGAAGTAGTTGAACTTGCAGCCATGATGAGTCAACAACAACAGGAAGGCCGAAACTTGGAGGGCCAACAGCAGCAGAAGACAGGGCAGCGGTTGCCAATGCGCGACCATCGTGTGTGGGATGCCCACACCTCCTGCTGCCCCCCCCGGCAGCAGCTAGCGTCGGTGCTGGTGCATCCCCTGGGCTGCCCACCCCTCCAGCTGAGGAGCAGGGGGCCACAGCGGAGCTGGACATGAGCTCGACACGCAAGCGGAGGGCGGGCGTGAGGGATCGGACCCAACCTGCCAAGCAAGGTAACATAACAAAGGCCTACACACCTTGTGGGGCCTTGCAAAGTGGTCAAACCATCACTGCTGCTCACGAAGGGGTCCAGCATCGCAGCAGCGTTGTGTATTTCCGTGCATGTGTGGAGGGGCGTTGTTACATCGGTTTGGCATGCCCTGTGAGTCGATTTCACTGCGCCGACTGTTCCTCACTGTGTGCAGGTGCTCCTGGGCCAGGTCGGTCGCGGCAGTTTCTCGCGGTCTCCCGCGACGAGGCCCGCATGAGCAAAGATTGCATGAGTTTGAATATCAAGATGTCAGCCGCCATTGCACTCAGCACACTGCACAGTAGTCAATGAAACAAGTTGCAACGCATAGCTGACAGAGTCTTCTATCCGGGGATGTGCGACACACAAATAGAAACCACGTGGCTGAGACGCGGCGTCGTTTTGATTACCGGGAGTAGGTTCTCGTTTAGTTGGGACCGGCTGAGTGTGGGAGATGCATGAAGTTAGGTCATGTGTCACGTCATGTGGAATATGTACATGTCATGCTCAGGTTGGGCGTCAGGTTAGTGGTCAGGCGACCCCAACTAACAAAAAATGACAGGAAATGATAGGAAACCGACCCCTGGTAATCAAAACGACGCCGCGTCTCAGTCACGTGGTTTCTATTTATGTTTCGCACATCCCTGGATAGAGGACTCTGTCAGCTATGCGGTGCAGCTTGTAACATTAAACATGGTGCACTGTGCTGAGTGCTATGGCGGCTCAAATCTTGACATTCAAATTCATGCCAGTTTTGCTCATACGGGCCTCGCCGCGACCGACCGCCGCGACCGACGTGGCCCAGTAGCCTCTGCAAACAGTCAGGGACAGTCGCCGCAGTCAAAATAATGCACATGGCACGCAAAACCGATGTAACGACGCCCCTCCACCCATGCTCGGAAGTATACAACGCTGCTGCATTGCTTGACCGCTTCGTGTGTAGTACCTACTACCTGGCCACTCAATAAGGCCACTCAAGGTGTGTAGGCCATTGCTACGTTACCTTGCTCGACATGTTGGGTCCGATCCCTCCCGCCCGCCCTCCGCTTGCGTGTCGAGCTTGTGTCCAGCTCCGCCCTGACCCCCTGCTGCTCAGCAGGAGGGGGGGGCCCAGCCCAGCAGGAGGGGGGGGCCCAGCCCAGCCCAGCCCAGCCCAGCCCAGCCCAGCCCAGCCCAGCCCAGCCCAGCCCAGCCCAGCCCAGCCCAGCCCAGCCCAGCCCAGCCCAGCCCAGCCCAGCCCAGCCCAGCCCAGCCCAGCCCAGCCCAGCCCAGCCCAGCCCAGCCCAGCCCAGCCCAGCCCAGCCCAGCCCAGCCCAGCCCAGCCCAGCCCAGCCCAGCCCAGCCCAGCCCAGCCCAGCCCAGCCCAGCCCAGCCCAGCCCAGCCCAGCCCAGCCCAGCCCAGCCCAGCCCAGCCCAGCCCAGCCCAGCCCAGCCCAGCCCAGCCCAGCCCAGCCCAGCCCAGCCCAGCCCAGCCCAGCCCAGCCCAGCCCAGCCCAGCCCAGCCCAGCCCAGCCCAGCCCAGCCCCAGCCCAGCCCAGCCCAGCCCAGCCCAGCCCAGCCCAGCCCAGCCCAGCCCAGCCCAGCCCAGCCCAGCCCAGCCCAGCCCAGCCCAGCCCAGCCCAGCCCAGCCCAGCCCAGCCCAGCCCAGCCCAGCCCAGCCCAGCCCAGCCCAGCCCAGCCCAGCCCAGCCCAGCCCAGCCCAGCCCAGCCCAGCCCAGCCCAGCCCAGCCCAGCCCAGCCCAGCCCAGCCCAGCCCAGCCCAGCCCAGCCCAGCCCAGCCCAGCCCAGCCCAGCCCAGCCCAGCCCAGCCCAGCCCAGCCCAGCCCAGCCCAGCCCAGCCCAGCCCAGCCCAGCCCAGCCCAGCCCAGCCCAGCCCAGCCCAGCCCAGCCCAGCCCAGCCCAGCCCAGCCCAGCCCAGCCCAGCCCAGCCCAGCCCAGCCCAGCCCAGCCCAGCCCAGCCCAGCCCAGCCCAGCCCAGCCCAGCCCAGCCCAGCCCAGCCCAGCCCAGCCCAGCCCAGCCCAGCCCAGCCCAGCCCAGCCCAGCCCAGCCCAGCCCAGCCCAGCCCAGCCCAGCCCCAGCCCCACCCCAGCCTTGTTGTGGCTGTCAAGCCACTGGGACTGTGCGAACCATAGGGGAGGCACTTGCGCAGCTGTGCTTCTAGGCTGGTGCTGGGAGGGGCTGGGAGGGGGTGGGAGGGGCGGGGCTGGGGCTGGGAGGGGGTGGAAGGGCGGGGCTGTGGCTGCGAGGGACTGTGAGGGGGTGAGAGGGGTGGGGCTGGGGGTGGGAGGGGCTGGGAGGGCGGGACTGGGGCTGGGAGGGGGTGGGAGGGGCTGGGAGGGGGTGGGAGGGGTGGGGCTAGGGGTGGGAGGGGGTGGGAGGGCGGGGCTGGGGCTGGGAGGGGGTGGGAGGGGCTGGGATGGGGTGGGGCGGGCTGCAAGGGTTCCGGGTGGGCTAGTCAGCACTGCAAGGCAAAGTTAGGTCACGCCAACTTATGTTTACACTAGCCTGGCTGATGGAATGCTTTGCTTTCTTCTCCAACAGCTGCTTCGTTGGGTTAGGAACAAAGTTGACACGGCAAATTCTGGAAAGTCACAGTGGTCGGTTCACAATACGCCGGTTTGTGCAAGGGGGTCCCTTTTTCTGTATGGCCGGCTAGAGAGAAACGAACATTTTCGCACCTCGCTGCAATGTCGCGTGTCAACTTGCTTAACGACGGTCCTCCGACAACGCCTGCACCAATGAAAGGTTCGCGGAGTGAGCCTGGCGGGCTAAACATTGATTGTACTTCCGGCTCGATAGCAGGCGCAATTGGCTCATTGGTGCCGCTACTCACCACTAGAACAATCGATAGTGAGCAGCTGAGGTGTGTCCGCGCTCGCTTGCGCCGGCATGGCCTCTGATGCAAGGATTAACGCGCCGCTTGCCAGTAGATGCGGAGTAACTCGCAGGTGCCAATGCAACAAACGCTACCGAAATCGGTGCACTTTGTAGCGAGAACTTGCATGAAGATTACCAATCCCATGTTGGGACATCCTGATTAGTGGTTACCTGATGTGGTTTCTTGTTGAGCACATCAAGGCCCAGATGCGGGATTGCTTTGCCTTGCTGCACATTGCCCGCAGCCATCTGCAAGGATACATGCTCAATCTTGATGTTCATGTTGATGATTGTGCTCAATCTTAAGATCGTTCATCGAGGTTTCAACATTTATTGAACCTTGACCCTGCCCGGCCTTCCCTTCCTCAACCCTCTCACCTGAAAGACTCTTTCGGCTCCCCAGGAAGGGCCTCACTGGGGCTGCTGTAGGCTGAGCTGACCCGGCTTGTGTGTAGTTCGTCCACCATCACCACTCGCCCTGCCGGGAACTGAGCACTTCGCTGCTTCCTTACTAAGGACCTTAGCACCTGGCTGTAAGGCGCGCCCGAAATAATCTTTAAGATATGACCCCATATGATCAAGCATGATGGAATATGATGAAATATAATTAAGCCAAAACTCGCAAAACCCCGTAACCTCATTGCCGTGGTCTCAATCTGGTGTTAACCATGGTCTCAAGCGTGATCTAATTAGACGGAGAGTAGAGGAGTATTACTTACTACGACTGAGAATGATACTGGTTTGGAGGACGTCAAACCCTCTTTACACTCGGGGTTCCCAGGTGGGTTAGTGTGGCGATCTGCCACATTATCCTCTTGACTACAGACCCGGTCATATCACATCTTTAAGCCATCATATTCAGTCATATGACCAATTCCTCAGCAAGTCATATGATCGGTCGCGCCCTACCTGGCTGACTGGGACACCCCTGCAACCATTAAAGCCAGCTGCCCCATAGGCCAGTGCAGGATACGGTCTGGCCACCGCTGCTTTGCCTGCTTGATGATGTGCAGCCACATGATGACCTGCGACATGCGGGGCTGAAGAACAAACAAAAACTTGCTTTGGATCACTATGCTGCCCCGGCTTGCAGGCGCCGCCGGACGCCCGGCGCAAGCCTGTAGCCCAGTGCTGCCTGCGCCTCGGTTGCGGGCTGGGGTGATTGTGCGTGCCACTGACGAGTCTGGCCCGACTTCCGCAACCTCTCTCGCATCATATGTCGAGTCCACTCCTACCCCTAGCCCGCAAGTAGTCGCTCAGGCGGCTTCAGAGGCGGTCGCTACTCAGGTCCAAGCAAGCACTAGAACGACGAGAGGGTCGAAACGAAGACAGCGAGCTGTAGAACCACCTCCGCCTCCACCATCACCAAGCCTACCGCCATTTGCTTTGCTGGGTGCCGGCATTCTCGGCGCTGGCGCTCTCTACTTTGCATGGCAACGTTTCGGCAAGGGATCAGCCGGAATTGGGTCCAGCGCTAGCAGTGCGGCGTTGTCGGGCGTCACGGTGGGGGCTAGTGGCCATTGTTGGGATTGCACGCGACCTGGCTAGACTGGCCTCAAGCACCCCTGCTAGCCGTTGCTGGCTGCAGGGCCCATCAGGCAAGCAGTTGCAGAAAGGTGCACAAGCTCGATTGAATGAGTTCTCAGACAAGCTCCGCAACAGCGTGTCAGTAGACCTGTCCGCACAGGTGAGCTGCCTTCTGTGGAAGAAGCACACGGTGGCTCTAACATGCACGTATGTCCAGATTTAAGTTCATTAGCCTGGGTTAGAGTTTGTTGACGACTGTCATGGATGGTGACGCACACACTCCATGCATGCAGGACATGCAGCAGCATGTGCCTGTACCACAGGATTCCCCTCTACAAACCACCACCTAGGTTAACCATGTGCCATTGCTGCCCCCGCTGCTACCCTGGCTGCTGCTCCCACTGTTGCCCCACTGCTGCCCTTGCTGCCGCTACGCTTGCCACAGAACCTGGGTGAGGAGGGCACAGCTTACGTCATAGAGGCCCTGGCCTTCAACCCTGGGTGCCTGGGCATTGACCTCAGCAAGAACGGCATTGCCAGCTTGGGAGTGGCGGCCCTGTGCCAGGTGCGCCCCTCCCTGCCCCTCCCCCTCACCCAGGCCTGGGGGCCAGAGGTCGTGGCTGCTGAGGGGCAATAGCAGCAGTGGGGGGCCAGCTGTGACGGCAGAGGCGGCAGCAGTGGTGAGCTGGCTGTGACGGCAGTGGCGGCAGCAATGGCGACGGCAGTGGCTGTTGTGACGGTGGTGGCCATGGTGACAGTGAGAGGGTCAGCAGCTGTGACAGGGGTGACAGCAGCTGAGTTTGGGATCAGCCTCGGCGGCCTTGAGGTGCTGCAGGTCACTGTCAGGCAATTTAGACCTGAGACCCAAGCAGGTTGTCATACAGGCTGCTGACAGCTAAAAGCAAGCAGGGGGCATCAGTATGCTGCAGGGGGCGTCAGTAAGCTGCACGGCCAGCCTAGCAGCAGGGAGGGCTGCAAGGGCAGCCAGACCCACCCAGCCCAGCCTGGGCAGCCAAGGCTGCAGATGGTGCCAGACAAGCCTCACCATCATTGTCTACAATACCATCACATGGCACATGCCAATTTGCAGTCCAGCCATCTCCGATGCCCGCCAGCTCCATCGTTGTGACTCAGCAATACTTACACCATCACCCACCCAGCTGTATCCACCTGGCAGCTACACCCTGATCAAGGTGCCATCCAGCCTCAGGTCCTAAGGCCCCAGCAGCATGAGTCTCTGCACTGACAACGTCGCCCTCCCAGCCGTGTCAATGGCGGCGGCCAAAGCTGTCAGCACCACAGCCCTGCTCCTGCCAGCTGGTTCCATCGCCTCGCTGTGGTCTCAGCAGCACCGTGCCCAGCCCCACCCACCTTGACCATCCCCTGGGCTGTGACTCTTGGTGCCCCAGCAGCCTGGAAGGCTCATGTGGTTCTCCACCCCAGGAGCATCCCATGGCAGGATGTGCCAAGGGTCTGCAGCTGCATGGAGTGCTGCCCTCCTGCCCCAGGCTGAGGAGAGAGGGGGGTCAGGGGTAGGGTGGCTTCAGGTTAGGCGTAGCTTTCCCAGTGCACATGGCTGCTGGCCGCCTGGTCATGACCTGGACTACAACCAGCCACCCTCTGTCCCCTACACCCTCCCCTACCTGTCTGGATCCCCTATACACCCCAGCTGGCTGCTGCTGCCCCTCCCCCTCCCTCCCTGGCACCCACCCCTCCCCCTCCCCTCCCCTCCCCTCCCCTCCCCAAGCAGCTGACTCCCAGGACCCGCCGCCATGCGCGCATTTGTGTGTGTGTGTATGTGTGCTGCAGGTCCTCCCCACCTGCCACCTGCAGACCCTGGTGCTCAGCACCAACAGCGTGGGGGACGAGGGTGCAGAGCTGCTGGCTCAGCGGCTGTCAGGTGCACAGGCTGTCAGGCTCACAGCCAAACCATGCTGCAACATTATGTCGCTGCCCTGCCGGGTGAAGTATTGGGGTCAGGGTCAGGGTAGAAGAGGGTGGGGGGTGTTTAAAGGTCATCCAGGTCATGACCAGGCCAGCAGCAGCCATGTGCACTGGGACAGCTAAGCGTAAACATAACCCTGACGGTGCCTGACTTAGCTAACCCAATGTGACCTAATTGACCCAGCTTACTTTCCTTAACCCAGCTGACCTCCCTTGACCCAACCTCGACCCTAATCCTGACACACACCTTGAAGCTGAGTCAAAGCCTGTAGCCCAGACATCATGAGCTGGCCCTTGCTGTCTCTCCATACCTGGTCAGCTGAGAAGCTGGGGCCACTGCAAATCACTGTATCAGAATAAATGGGGCTGAATTTGGGCCTTGTCATATCACTATTTCATTGTTTCAGGTTTTCCTTGTGCTGGCCACTGGGAAAGAGGAGCAGGTTGATGACACAGCCAGCTGCAGCTATGATGTGGTGGTGCTGGTGCTGGAAGCAGTGGCTGATAGGGTGGCAGGGCGTGAGGGGTGTGAGGGGCGTGGGGGGCGGTGAGAGGCAGGGCGTGAGCAGCAGGGTGTGAGGGGCGTGAGGGGCTGGAGGGCAGGGAATGAGGGCAGCAGGGCGGGTGTGGGCTCCTGAACTGAAAGATGTTGGTGATTAAGGACGGCTCCAGACAGGCAGCTGCGGGAATGGTGCGGCAGGGTGGTGCTGCTGCTGTTGCTGTTGCTGCTGGGTGCAGGTAACAGCAGCCTGCGGACCCTGAACCTGGGTCAGAATGGCATTGGGGACAAGGGCACGCGGGCCCTGGCTGAGGGGTTGAAGCTGAACACCACACTAACCCACCTGGACCTCAGCGGCAACGCAATTGATGTTGCTGGGGCCAGTGAGTGCTGGCCACATTGGGAAGGGGACGGGAGGTTATGGTGGTTGTACACCATCCTAGCCGCCAGTCTGGTATGGTTGCTTGGCTTTACAATGGCAGCAGGGAGGTGGGCGGCTAACCTCCTTTGATACTTCTCCGCCCTTCCCTGCTGGCTTGCTTGGAACCAAACTGCCCTCCCTGCCTCTCCCTCCACACTCCACCCCGTTCCCCTCCTCTGGCCCCTACCACCCCTCCTTCTGCCGCCCATCGCTCGCTGCAGCTGCACTGGCTGACGCTCTGGCCTCCCACCCCTCCCTCCGCAAGCTGCACCTCGGTGACAACTACCTGGGCAGCCAGGGTGGTGTGGCCCTGGCCCAGGCCCTGAGCACCAACACCCACCTGACAGAGCTGCACCTCAAGGGCAACGACCTGGGCGACGAGGGTGTGAAGGCCATCTGCCAGGCATTGCAAGTGAGTCCCTAGGCGGAGGGGCCCCTAGGCGAGGCAGGGGCGGCCAAGCACCTCAGCGATGTGGCGGTAAGGCACATTGCTGTCCATGCCACCCCTCAGGCATTTCACCTTTGTGTGAGTCATGGCATCATTGGCATACATGAGGTCCTGGTGGGATGGACACCGAACAGCTGAGGGACGGGTGATAGGGAAGGACTGAACATTAGAGGCCAGCAATGGTTGCCTTCTGCTGCCACCCTGGCTGGCAGTCAGGGACCTTGCTGCCAGTGATGGGAAGGTCAGCTCAGCAGCACTGGCGGCTTGGCACTGGGCGATATGGCATGGCAGGTATTCCAGCATGTTTTGTTTCATGCCCGTCTATGCAATGACTTAGTCCTGATGACAAGGGTGGACAACAGCCACAGCATGCCAAGGGTATAAAGCCGTGCTCACTGTGCAGCATGAGGTGGTATTGCAGGCCCGAGAAGCTCACATTGATGTGCTTGACCTGGGCAACAACGGCATGACTGCAGCCGGGGGGGCTGCCCTGGCTCGTTTACTCCATGACAAGCGGTCACTGAAGGAGCTCAACATATACAACAACGACATTGGAGACAGCGTCATGGACACTGTGAGTTTGATGTCTTGTTACGAATGCTGTCTGGCCCGTAAGACGCACTTGGCGCAGATTCCCCACCTCTGTTGATGCCTGATCATTTTTGCCTTTGCCCTCTCTGCGCTCTGCTGACAGCTGGCGCCAGCCATCAATGAAAACAAGAAGCTGGCGAACCTCGACCTCGGCGGGAATAACATCGGACCTGCGGGTGTGAAGGTGCTGGCGGAGAGGGGATTGCAAGGCCTCGATTCACTGCGGTACCTGGAGATGGGATACAATCCGCTTGGCCCCGACGGCACGCGCACTTTGGTCAACGCGGTTAAGTTTGACTTGAAGGTAAGCGATGCGGTGTAGGGCGGCAGCAGTGTGCTTCCGTGCTGTCGCGGGTATGGTGACTCGCATCCTTGCCTATGCACCTTTTCCTTGCAGCTGGAGACTCTGAAATTGGGGTGGTGCAAGGTGGGGCCGTTAGGGGCTCGCGCCTTGGCCGACCTGGTGATGTTCAACAAGAGCATCACGACGTTGGACTTTCGCGGGAATGCGCTTGGCAATGACGGAGTCATCATCATAGCACGCGGTCTGAAGTCTAGTGAGAATACGCGGCTCGGCGAGATCGACCTCGGATTCAACGAGATCAAAGACGAAGGAGCGTGCGCGCTAGCTCAGGTGCGCGGCTCAAGCACCAGTGGGTGCGGTCAGGGTTACGTGGAGACGGTTGCATTCGGCAATTCGCGTGCCTCAAGCACAGCTTCTTGTGAGTCGTTGTGGCATGCGGCTTCGCAGGCGATGAAGTCGAATGCCGACGGTGCACCCAAAGACTTGAAGCTCGCCTCCAACTACATCACCCGCTTTGGTCAAGTTGCCTTGTCTGAGGCCGTTGATATGGTGTTCGAGATGGCGGCAGGGAAGATGACGACTGTACATTTTTGATGTTGTTCAAGTAGGACCCTATCTTTCTTATGCATGTGGCACTGGCTTACCATCGCCTAGTTATGGCATCCAGTAATGGGACCACTCTTTCTAAGCAGTATCAGTTTACATTGAAGATCCACGCCTTGGTCACTGAGTTGGTGCTGTGCCGGTGTGTAATCACGCAAGGGTAATGATTTTGCTCAAGGTAGCACGGGGTGGTTGATGCACAGCTACAGCATGCACAGTCAGTATGTACAGTCTTGTTGTGACCACCAGCACATCCTCTACAATGTAGTTGGGCTGTGTTGTCCAAGGCCTGACTAGGCTACCCCTCCCATTGAACCACCAACCCCCCTAACGATAAGGGACAACGGCTTTTCCGGACTCATTTCTGCACGGATATACACGCGGATTAAAGCGTCGGAATGCGGCCGCGCTGAGGTGATTGTGGATGAGTTCCGTGTCAGCTCGTCTGTGCATGCCCGCCAGCCGTGTGAGCTGCACCTGCCAGATGACCGGCCTAGGCCCGAAGACTGGGTACCCCCAGCAGGCCAGGTCAACCAGCGGCTGTTGCGCCCATCCTGGAGCCTGCGGCATTCTAAGGATGTGCGGGGCCTGAAGTGGTGCCATGAGGTGCCGCCCAACCCCCCTCCCCCTCCCCCAGCTCAGCACCCACCTGCCCAGGACCCTCCCCCTGCCCAGGACCCCCCTGCCCCTGCCCAGGACCCCCCTGCCCCTGCCCAGGACCCCCCTGCCCCTCCCCAGCCCAGGACCCCCCACCCCCTCCCCCAGCCCAGGAGCCACCCCCACCAGCTCAGGACCAGCCCCCTGCCCAGGCCCCACCTGGCCCAGTGCCACGACCCCGGGCTCCCTCATGGGGCAGGTGGCTGGACCGGGACACCAACGCCTGCCTCAACTTCCAGCGCATTGGTGAGAGCATGCAGCGCCCCCTGGATCTGTGCAGCTGGAAGGACAGGGAGGCCCTGCCCCCCATTGGCAAGGAGTACCAGCAGGGCTACAAGCGGGTCAATGACCGGCTGCCTAAGATCAGGCAGAGGCTGCACCGGGCTGCTGAGTACCGGCGAGGCATTGATGGCCGGGCCCGCAACAATGCATAGGCCCTAGTAGTTTGAGCAGGCTGCTAGCCTTATAAAGCATTAAGCTATTAGTTTTGATGAGGTGCCCAGTGGTCAAGGGGGATTAGTCCCAGGAAAGAGTGCCACCGGTGTGGGGTTGGTAGTCATCAAGGGTGCGACCGAGGATGCTACAACATGTTTGTAGTAGCTGAGTGAGATTACCCACAGTCCAACATGTTGTTCCTTGTTGAATGAGTTTTGTTGTCCTGACTAGTGCTCTGCTCAGCACATCTCCTGTATGCGATGCCTGAGCAATTGATACCCGCTTCATCGATGGGTTGAGTGGAAGACATCTGGTAAGCACCTTCCTGGTAGTCATGCCTAGGGAGCGACCGGCCCGACTATAATTATATTTATAGTTTTATATGGCTTGAGCACTTTTATAGCTTTTATAGGTCCTCGAATCTTGCATCCGCTTCCACCGCCGACCAGCGCAATGGCTGCGCCTAGCCCCGATGACCCCAATGCGCTGGGGTCGGATGGTCTGCCCAAGTTTGCCCATACCACCACGCAAACCTTTGGAGGGAAGGAAAGCACTGTCGCTCAGGTGTACAACCAGGTCAAATGCTTCACTACGCGCGCGTACATTATCTGAATCAGCCTAAACATCCGAAGGTCGTCATCGCATGAGCAGTAGCCAAGAGCAGCAGGTGGGAGGCGCTTGGAGCGTCAGCTTGGAATTCCGGTGAGTGCACATGCAGCTGGGGTGTTAATCTTGTTCATCTGCTTGCTGAGCCTTAGCTGACTGATGATTGCTTGCAGTTGTAGACAGCTGGAGCATGACAAGTGTAGCATGGCTTGGTAGTTGCAAGCAAGGCAGTAGCGGCGTAGAGCAGCAGCCAACAAGGAGGTAGCAAGGAGTCAGCAAGGCATGACATGGAGCAAAACTGTGAGTGGCCGGCCCCTGGACGTGCGTGGCCCCCAATGCCCAGCCTAAACACAAGGATGCCTCTTGCTGGCTGCAGGCTTGATGTTCACACTCCTGTCCCTTGCCCCCTTCTCCCTTCCCTACCCACCTACTTCCCCCCCTCCCCTCCCCCCCATCCCACGACGCACGCTGGAGCTTGGAGCGCGCAGCCTGGAGCGCGCAGCCTGGAGCGCGCAGCCTGGAGCTGGACGTTGTTGTTGTGTTGTGTCGTGTGTTAGGGATTAGGGCTAACCACCCCCCCTTAGTCTAGCCCAGCCCCCTTCTTACATCAATGCATGTACTTAGCATCAGCGATACATGTCTTCTTGTAGTGGTGTTGCAAGGCATTTGAGCATCGAGACATGTGTTGCTGCCAGTGCTTCTGCTTTTTTTGTGGTGTACCACTAAGCACAAAGTAATGATTGTAAGACATGACATGGCAAGTTTGCACGTGCAACGTACCAGAGCAGAATCAACATTGTGGAGAGAATGTAAAATGACCCTCCATGACCACTTTCAGACATAACCTCCCCCCCCCTTCCCCTAGCCCACCCCAACCCACACCCGTATCAACATCTTCGCATAAGCCTAGCTCACATGGACTGTCACATTGCTGTTCATCACCGCCTCTCAACGTCGCACCGTAAACATTTTATCAACTCACTTGCCTTGTGTACGAGCTTGCTATGAACATGCGGGTCGATGGGCTGCTCACGGCTTTGAGCTGCCTTGGCGTGAAAAGTACGCTCTTGCGTGAGTTCGAACCCGTAACCTCTCGCACTAGGCTGCTAAGCTACTGAGCCAAGCTATAATTATAGTCCTATAGCTAGGGACCGTCCCGACCCATCTAACGTTAGACTAGATTAGACGATTCTAACGTTAGATTGGCTTGCTAGATCTAGTCTAACCATCTAATCTAACGTTAGATCTACGTAGATCTACGTAGATGGGACGATCCCTACCTATAGCCTATAATTATAGCTTTTTATAGGAATCCGAGCCAACTATAATTATATGGGCGTACCCTAGTCATGCCCAGTCATGCAGCCAGCTGACCCTTGGCGGCTGGGCGCACGTGGGTCAACATCGGGAGTCGCTACCCGAGTAATTGTGCGCGAGACGCTATGATCAGATTATCAGATGTCGATCCATTCAGAAGTCAACGTTGCTTGTTGCCGTGCGTCTTCGTAAGAAAGGGATTCAATACAAATCGGTCACGTGCACACTTTATTTGATAATCGCAGTATACCTCTCTGTGGTACTGTGCATTCTCTCAGTGGTACAAGCCGCCAGAATCGAGAACTAGCTTCGATCCTGAAGCTTGCTTACTGACGAATGCTGAATCATCGTCTTGCTCCAAGTGTCCGGGGTTCAGAGGCTTGCAGCCGCGGAAGTCGTGTGCAGGCCGCAGGGAACGGGGTCCATGCTTCAGGGTTGGACGCACCGGTGGAGCTTCGGAACGGGCGCGTGCTCTCTGGCCCAGATCTCAGTGTTGAGGTGAACGGGCTGCGTATGCCAAACCCATTTGTAATTGGAAGCGGTACGTGGGGGGTGCCGCACTAGGTTCAGCGCTGATGGGACTTGGGCAACTAACTTCTCCCATTCACTAGCAATCACTGCACTGGTGGGAGGGCACTAAGGGGGCACACCCATGCCGCCCTCCTTCCTTGATGCATGCCCGCCGACAAGGGCGTAGTTGTTCTGTCTTTCTTCCGTAGCATTCACAACATGTCGATGCTGCGCATGCAGGGCCCCCTGGCACCAACTGTGAGTTCGCTGCAAGTTTCCTGCGCATGGAGGCGGTCACATTGAGCCAGCTGCTGTGGATGCATGGTTGAGGAAGCTGCTATGCAAGTGTGTTCAGCACTGCCCCGCAGACCAAGTGATGAAGAAGGCGTTTGAGGAAGGCTGGGGAGGTGTCATCTGCAAGACCTTGTCACTTGATAGCAAGAAGGTATGCCACCCAGCTTGCACGGTCTCCATGCGGGATAGTAACTGCATGCATGCTGAAACGTGCCTCTGGTGCAGGTTGTGAATGTCACCCCGCGCTATGCCAAGCTCCGCGACAGCAACAACAAAGTGTTTGGGTGTGTGCCATAAACAAGGGTTTGCACAGCACTGTGCCGTGCCGTGCCGAGAGACCCATGAGCTGCACAGGAGCATTCCATGATGGCGCACTGGCACAGGGCAGGATGGCAACAATGCTCGTGGGTGTGTTTGTACCTTTGGTGTTATTTCCATACTACTGCCTGTGTGCCTAGTAGGCCTGTGTGCCTAGTAGGCCTGTGTGCCTAGTAGGCCTGTGTGCCTAGTAGGCCTGTGTGCCTAGTAGGCCTGTGTGCCTAGTAGGCCTGTGTGCCTATGAGGGAATGGCATGCCAGCTTCCTGCCTGCCTGCCTGCCTGCTCTCCTGCCGCATGCCTGGCAGTCTGCCTGCAAATGGTCTGCTTGCTGCAAGGCTGCAGGTGGGAGAACTTCGAGCTCATCTCTGACAGACCCTTTGAGACCATGCTGCAAGGTAAGGCGCTGACTAGCTGAGCAGCTGCTGAACAAGGTCATGGATGAGCATTGCACCCTATGGTGCCTGCGAACAGCCCGCTGGGCATTCCACTGCGCAAGTTCAATGCAGCAGCAGTGGCAGCAACAACCCCAGTAATGGTGGTAGCAGTGCTGTTGGAGGTAGCAGTAGGGAAGGCAGCAGCCAAGACATGCAGCATGCTGTGGCTGGGCGATACTTGCACTAGCAGTACGTTAGCTGCACCCATAGTGCCACAACACCAAGGTTTGTGAAGGCCCTCATCCCATCCCTTCCATGCTGCATGCGAGCTCCGTCCTGATTATGCTGCCAGGCTGGGCTTCCCCCATGGTGTGACATGGTGTGACATGGTGTGACATGGTGTGACCTGGTTTGACCGCAGAGATGCAGCGCCTGAAGCAGGAGTTCCCTGATAGGGTCCTGATTGCCAGCATCATGGAGGAGTACAACAAGGGTGCATGGGAGGAAATCATCGGCAGGTGGGGCGGGCGTCCGCCGCCACCGCCGCCACAGCAGCAGCAGCAGGAGATGCATGGGGTCAATGACAGCAGCACCAACACCAGCACCCATTCATCACATGCCATTGTTGCAACTGACTTGCAAGCCTTTTACTTTTCAGGCTCTGCCCTGGCATTTCCTAAGGCCTTAGGGTGTTTGGTTTACCCTGGTAATGGGTGATGGGTAATGGGTAATGGGTAATGGGTATGGGTAATGGTAGTGGATAATGGGATGGGTTATGAGAGGTTTGTGTTGAGGGACAACCCTAACCCATTCACCACCCTCGATACCCTGCTCCTGCTCCTTCTGCTGATGGGGACTGCCTGGACCGGGGTGGTATAAGGGGCTAGGGTCAGCCCACTGTAACCCTAACCCAAAGCTGGCTGCCGTGTCAGGTGCGAGGAGGTGGGTGTGGATGCGTTCGAGCTCAACTTCTCCTGCCCCCACGGGATGCCTGAACGTAAGGTGAGTCACACCCATCAGCTGCTCTCAACTGCTGCTGGGTTGTGTGGCTCTGAGCCAGTGCAGCTGCTTATGCACACACCTACATGAGAGAGATCATAGAGCAACCCTGGCATGGGGTAGCTACAGTTGAAGAAGTAGGAGGAAGAGCAGGAGACAAAGGCTTTGCTGTTGACTGCGCATCACTCTGGAATAAGCCCCCTCCCCAGATGTGTGGGTAACCTCTGCTGCTGCTGCTGCTGCTGCTGCTGCTGCTGCTGACATGGTGGGCAGATGGGCATGGCCATGGGCCAGGACTGTGACTTGATGAGCGAGGTGTGTGGCTGGATTAACGCCGCAGCCACCCGCCCCGTGTGGGCCAAGATGACACCCAACATCACAGACATCACGCAGCCAGCAGCGGCGGCGCTGGCCCAGGGCTGCGAGGGCGTGGCCGCCAGTGAGTTGCTGCTGCTGCTGCTGCTGCTGCTGCTGCCGCTGCTGCTGCTACTACTGCACCACTTGCACACAGCACTGAGCATAGTGAAGCTAACCATTTCACCCCATATGCTTGTGGTGGCTGGGGCTGCCCCTTATGCTTGGCTGGCCCTGCCTTCCCTTATACATGGCCTCCATGTCCCTAGTGCATGCTGCGCCAGCATGTACTCTCCTGCTGTGCCATGTGTCCATTACTGCATGGCAAAGTACAAAGCGTAGCTGCAAGCTCTGAAATGCCTGATGCCTGAGGGAATGCCTGAGGCGTGACATGGTGCTCTTGTGTGCTCCTAAATGCATGCACCTGTCAGCATGGGCATGTCCGCATGTTCTGTCATGCGTGATGTGTCCACTGCCGCAGTCAACACCATCCAAAGTGTGATGGGTGTGAACCTGGACACACTTCGGCCAGAGCCTGCTGTGGAGGGCTATTCCACTCCCGGTGGTTACTCTTACAAGGTGAGGTGTGACTAGGCAGGCCCCATGCATGCATGAATACATGCTCGCACGGTGGCACTGGGTTAGCCAGGCTACATTGTGATGTCAGTGGCAAGGAGTTGTCAGCAAGGGGGCAGGGGCGGGGGGGGGCGTGCTTCACAACAATCGTATACAAACACCATGAACAGTCAATGCCTTTCGCATAGCACACTGTGTATGAGTGAGTGTGACATCATGTAGTTATCACAGCTGGCATTGACCACAGGTGGGCAGTAAGGCCGGGTGGCAGTGCTACGCTGACGTGCCTGCTTCATCACACTCAACCTGCTGCACAGCTAGCTGTCCTGTCTCTGCTGGTGCCCTGGCAAGGGGCAATGCGTCAGGCCAGGCTGATGTGACGCGGGCAAGCTGTGTCCACCACCTTGGTCATACCCATGGTTGCCACTGCCTACCTGTCCCAACCGAGCTGCCCTGGCCTGCAGGCAGTGAAGCCCATTGCCCTGGCCAAGGTCATGTCCATAGCGCGCATGATCCAGACCCAGTACCCAGGCCAAGGCCGCAGCCTCAGCGGCATCGGTGGAGTGGAAACAGGAGGTGATGCTGCTGAGTTCATCTTGTTGGGCTCCGACACGGTGCAGGTGAGGGACGGAGGGCGGTTGGGAAGGTGGTGGCAAGTGCTGGTGACCCCCTCCCCTGCCCCTCCACCTCCCCCTCCACCTCCGCCCTCCCTCCCCCTCCCCCAATGACATAGCAGAAGACCTCGGGCGGATGCTGTGCCCTCTGCACCTGTGTCCTGGTATTGGTTGCTGAGCGGTGGCCTGCTACCAAAGCAATGGCACTGGCGGGACTGCTGCAGGTGTGCACGGGGGTCATGATTCACGGCTACCCCATGGTGAAGAACTTGTGTGGAGGCTTGCAGGTGAAGGGGTGGGGTGCTGGAGTGGAGGGCAGAGGGGGTGTTTAGAGTGGGGCTTTAAGGGGGCTGGGGTGGAGGGCAGAGGAGGGCTTCAGTGGGTCCAGGCTGTGTCTTGGGGCATAGAGATTGGAAGTCGCTTTGTGCAGGGTGGTGCAGCTGCTTGGTGGTGCTCGAGCTTAGGTTCGACTGCTGCCGCCTAATACAAGGGTTGGAGGGGAATTACTTAGCTATCACACTAGGGTTGGTAACACATAGGCATGCCTGCTCAAGCTCGTCCTTGAATGCTAGCCTCAAGCATGCGCATCACATGGGCTTTTGTGATCAGCTGTGTAGATGGGTGTAAGCCAATTGCTTGGTGCAGCCTGATAAGACTTGTGTGTTGAGATTAGTGCGATCCTCCCTCTGGCCCTCCTCTTGCATGGTCTTGCTTGTGCAGCAATTCATGAACAAGCATGGCTTCCAGAGCATTTCTGAGTTCAAGGGCGCTGCCCTTCCATACTTCACCACGCACACTGAGCTGGTGGCTAAGCAGCGTGCCGCGGTTGCAGCTAAGAAGCAGGCAGCGGCGGTGGGGCTGAAGAACGACAGCGAGTGGACCGGGGATCAGTTCGTGGCAAACGCAGAGGCTATGGTGGCCAATTGATGCGTGGTGACACTGGCAGTAAGTATGTCGGAAGGTTGATTCCAAACCGTAGTCAGCCACCGCTACAAGTTGCTGGTATAGTGTTGGGGTGAAGGCTGTGGAATGGAAAGAACATGCGTTAAGCATACACTACGTTCTGTACTTGAGTGTTGCAGCCATGAAGTTTGTTACTTGTAGGTATCTCGTTGTTGAATAAATGTTGCATAGCATATGACAATGTGACCAAGTGGTTATTGTCGGTTCTGGCAACTCAGAATCGTTTTCTTGGCCTCGCGAAACTGTGAACGTGACCATCCTACCTATTCATTCGTGACTGGCCGTTATGAGTTTTGTGGGCGTGACTGTGACAAAACACAGGCGATCACCCTTGGCACGCTTGTTGCATGTTGCATGCTAAGCTCACACT
This sequence comes from Haematococcus lacustris, assembly GCA_030144725.1. Classification (NCBI taxonomy): domain Eukaryota; kingdom Viridiplantae; phylum Chlorophyta; class Chlorophyceae; order Chlamydomonadales; family Haematococcaceae; genus Haematococcus; species Haematococcus lacustris. The sequence continues at coordinate 5,433,766 of JASKMD010000012.1, read as the reverse complement.
CTGAGTCACAGTCCCATCTCTTACTCAGCGCTGCTTTCACCATCACCACATCTGTCAACGACCCCATCCACTCCCCTTCTGTCGCTAAGATCGCTAAGGTTGCTGTAACGGATATTGTAATTTACAGTGTTCCCCATTGTTTTCATGCGCTTATCTATTGTGTTGGAAGCTCATTTGTCATCTCTAAGTACTCAGCTAGACGTACTTTTCCACCTGACGACCCGGAGTGACGAAAGGTAATGCCATGGTGACCGCTGATGGTTCAGCGCGCAGATTTCAAATCTGTGGGGGACTGACGTCCCAGGAGTTCAATTCTCCCTCCGTGGCGGCTTTTTCTCGCTGCTTGACCTCCACTACATCTGGAATTCTAAGGTAGTCAATATGCATGTTTCCCATGATCATGCCCATGGTGCAAACTCCCCACCCTGCCACTGCATATTACCCACCCTGCCACTACAGTGGACATGAGTGCCTTGCTTGGTCACCGCTTGATTTCTTTTGGACCCTACAGCCCTCTTGCTAACCCGAGTTACAGCATAAGCTGCAATCAAACATAGATTGCGAGCATATCACTGTAGATGCTACTGCTAGCGTGCCCTCGTGCGCATTTCAGCCCCGCCCATCTGGTGTGTGTGTGTGTGCCTTCATGGTTAGCTCAAGCTCCTACAACTCATGCTCACACACATCCCCTCTGTCAGGGGTTCAATTCTGTATGTTGGGATTGACTAGCTGTAGCTGGCTATCCCCGCCACTTGCGTTGCCACTTGCGCGCCAGGGCCTTGTCGGTCACATACACCCACTCCTGGCCTGGCCTGCCTAGATGTGTGACTAGTGCTCACCCATGGGAGCCTCCTCTGGCATCCTACCCCAGGGGAGGCGTCAAGCATCTTAAAAGAGCCCTAGGGCCCTAGCTATGAGCCCTAGTAATGATACATTGTGTAATGGATATCACTTCCACCTCTTTCCGGTTGCCGGCACTCTGGTTGGATGGCGACCTGATGCACCACCCCGCACGGCCACTGACCTGACCTGACCGGACCTGACCTGACCTGCAGGTGGTGAATGGGAGGAAGTGGGTGTCACGCCAGCACTACCACCAGGAGAGGGGAGAGGCGGTGTTCCTGGGAGCGGGCAACTTCAGCCAGGGTGGGTGGAAAGCCAAGGCGGTGCGGGATGGGTTTCGCAAGGTGGTGGAGCAGCCCAGTAGGCCCAGCACAGATCCCCGGCCTGACAGGTTGGTAATTGTGGATGAGTCCAGCACCAGCCGTGTCAGCTCGTCTGTGCATGCCCGCCAGCCGTGTGAGCTGCACCTGCCAGATGACCGGCCTAGGCCTGAAGACTGCGTACCCCCTGCAGGCCAGGTCAACCAGCGGCTGTTGCGCCCAGCCTGGAGCCTGCGGCATTTTAAGGATGTGCGGGGCCTGAAGTGGTGCCGTGAAGTGCCGCCCTACCCCCCTCCCCCTGCCCCACCTCAGCACCCGCCTGCCCCGGACCCCCCTCCCCCAGCTCAGCACCCACCTGCCCAGGACCCCCCTGCCCCTGCCCAGGACCCCCCTGCCCCTCCCCCAGCCCAGGAGCCACCCCCACCAGCTCAGGACCAGCCCCCTGCCCAGGCCCCACCTGGCCCAGTGCCACGACCCCGGGCTCCCTCATGGGGCAGGTGGCTGGACCGGGACACCAACGCCTGCCTCAACTTCCAGCGCATTGGTGAGAGCATGCAGCGCCCCCTGGAGCTGTGCAGCTATGAGGGCTTGAAAACTCTGCCCCCCATTGGTAAGGAGTACCAGCAGGGCTACAAGCGGGTCAATGACCGGCTGCCTAAGATCAGGCAGAGGCTGCACCGGGCTGCAGAGTACCGGCGAGGCATTGATGGCCGGGCCCGCAACAATGCGTAGGCCCTAATAGTTTGAGCAGGCTGTGAGCCTTACAAAGCATTAAGCTGTCAGTTTTGATGAGGTGCCCATTGTCAAAGGGGATTAGCCCCAGGAAGAGTGCCACCGGTGTGGGGTTGGTAGTCATCAAGGGTGCGACCGAGGATGCTACAACGTGTTTGTAGTAGCTGAGTGAGATTACCCGCAGTCCAACATGTTGTTCCTTGTTGAATGAGTTTTGTTGTCCTGACTAGTGCTCTGCTCAGCACATCTCCTGTATGCGATGCCTGAGCAATTGATACCCTCTTCATCGATGGGTTGAGTGGAAGACATCTGGAACAGTACCAATCCCTCACCTTGACCCTATCTTTAACCCTGTCACCTGAAGGCCTCAGGCATTACCTCAACGCCGCCTTCAGATTGTGGCTGACTGGAACACCCTTGTAGCCAATGGTGCTGCTGTCATTAACCTAGCTGCCACATAGGCAAGTGCCTGGATGGTGAGGTCAAGTTGGCTAATGCTTAGCTACTGGCAGCTGCTTCTCAGCCTCACCTCATACCAAAGGCGGTGCAGTCTGCCAATGATGGAATTAGAACAGTAGACCGGCAAGGCTAAAGTGAACTCAACGGCAGTCCAAATTCTGCCTTTGTCCAAGACAAAGTGTCCAAGACAGCCCCGCTGGTCGCAGCGACCGTTGACTGACCGACCGAACATGTGAAAACTATTTCACGCCAACCAAGGCAATACTAAGCGTGCTAGGCCGGTGTCATTTTCATCAACCCATAAACCTAACTAAGCAGCTTGTACGGATGGGAAAACATCAAAGTAGCGACAGCTCGTCAGGCGAGGAACGCATGGTTGCACGCGAGCCAAGGCGCGCGCGTAGGCGGCACCACTTTAACCCACTTCAGAGTGAGTGGCCCAGACTGACACGTGCTCCTGGTACCTCTGTTAGTGTTAGGCAGGCCAACTGAGAAAAACATCTTCGTAGCACTGCAGGCCACCCCGGGTTCACCAGCCTGATAGAGTGTCCAGGGTTCGATGGCCAGCCCCTGCTTGAGCCAGCATTCCATGCGCAGCAGCTATGCTCTAGCAGAGGCGCTGGAGTACAGCTGGGGAGTCATACTACAGCTGTCGACTGCTGTACTCAGCCACCGACCCTATGCCAGCCAACCTGTCGCTGCCCCGTGGACATCATGCAGCCGCCCCCGCTATTGCATCAACGTCCGTGCAACTCACAGCCACAGTGCAGTAGCAGCTGCGCAGCTTGCCCTCATGCGCCCATACCAGCGCTGCCGCCAATCAGTGTGCAGCCTTGCAGAGACTTTCCCAGCAGCGCAGCCTGCTTGTATGACACCACAACTGGGCAGGCCATCCACGCGATGGACACTGTAGCGCTGCAAGAGCTGCAACCTGCTGGCCATGTCATCATGCACATCACTGATGCATGTGCGCTCAAAGCGAACCACCTGCAAGCAGCAGTCAATGAAGGCCTGCTGCCCCGGCGCAGCAAGTTGGTGCATCATGTGAGTGAGAGCCGCAGAGACATAGGTGTCCCTCACCACTGGCGGCATCCCTGTGCCAGCAGCAGCAGCAGCATACCCCGTGGTGGTGGTCAACCAGCGTCACTATGAATAATCCCGCAATGGTTGATAATAGTACAGTCGCATGCAGAGCCACCCACCCTAGCACATGCGCTGAGTATGTTTGGACAAGCTTTGCCTGTGGTGTATTGGCACATGTGCTTGATCACAGCATGCTCGGCTGGGCACCCGAGCAGCAGAGGTGTGTGCAGCCCGGGCAGCCATAGAGCTGGACGTTCAGACGCTGTTAAGGGAGCTCATGGAGCAGCTGCACTCTGCTGAAGCTCTTAAGGTGCGGGTGCTCTTGACACGCCTGCACAGTCATCAACATGATCATGACACAACTTGGCCTGGCTGCAGCCTTTGTAACGTCAGCGCGGGTGCAAACATCACCAGCTGCCTATTGAGCAATTTGTTGTTGGAATGCTGATTGGAATGCTGATATGCCTCAGTGGCAGCTGCCATCATCATCATCATCATCATCGTCATCATCGTCGTTGTCATCATCATCACCAGTGTCAAGGTCTACGAGATCAAAGTAGCCAGCATGGTTAAGGAAGCAGAAGCAACAAAGCAGTCCGGGAATGGAGCAGCTCGTGGCACCCTCATGGTGTGCTGCTGCAGTTAAGTCAGCTTGCCTCCGCCCAGGCAGAGGTGCTGCGTGAGCTGGACAGCATTGACGGCCTGGTGGCTGCAGTGACCGCGGCTGCAGCAGCACTAGGGGGACCATCAGCTTTCCTAGACGCAGCCCAGCCCCTGGCGGTGGAGTGTGAGCGCCTGGCTGCAAAGGTGTGAGACAGCGAGCTAAGTGTGATGGACGCATGTGCAAGCTCAGAGTATGGTTCCAGCCAGGACCCAAGGGTTGCATAATCAGGGTGCGCCACCTCTGACTGGTGCCTGCTGTTCAGCCTCTGCTGTTCAGCCTCTGACTGGTGCCTGCTGGTCAGCCTCTGCTGTTCAGCCTCTGACTGGTGCCTGCTGGTCAGCCTCTGACTGGTGCCTCCTGTTCAGCCTCTGTTGTTCAGCCTCTGCTGTTCAGCCTCTGACTGGTGCCTGCTGTTCAGCCTCTGCTGTTCAGCCTCTGACTGGTGCCTGCTGTTCAGCCTCTGCTGTTCAGCCTCTGACTGGTGCCTGCTGGTCAGCCTCTGCTGTTCAGCCTCTGACTGGTGCCTGCTGGTCAGCCTCTGACTGGTGCCTCCTGTTCAGCCTCTGTTGTTCAGCCTCTGCTGTTCAGCCTCTGACTGGTGCCTGCTGTTCAGCCTCTGCTGTTCAGCCTCTGCTGTTCAGCCTCTGCTGTTCAGCCTCTGACTGGTGCCTGCTGTTCAGCCTGGCAGCTGTGCCACGCCTGCTCACATCCTGCCATGCCATGCCATTCCACACCAGCATTCACATCACTAGGAGACCACGCCACCTTCCCTCACCACCCTAAAGCAACGCACGTGTTGTCGAAGGCTCGACAAGCTGCCCTCACTGGCTTACATTTACACATTCTGATCATGGCTCACACCACACATTACTACACTCACACATTACTACATACACACACTACACACTTCACACTGACGCATACTGTTCACGGACACGAATACGTACGTATCACTGGCTTTGTTGCCTCTCTGGCTTATACACTGTTTTCATGTGCTGTGTCAGTTTCAGCACCTTGGCCCTCAACCTTGAGCCTTCATCGCAGTCGAACACTAATTGTGGACCACTACAAAACGGTGTATTTGTCTGTGTGGAGTGTTCCCATGCGCATGGCACGCTCATGACATAGACATGGCATACACATGGTCATGGTCGCCTACCACCTACATTATTGCCTGACCACGAGGGCTATGATGTAGAGTTGGCATGACAAACATGCACTAATTGTAAGCTGATGACAGCTCTAATGGGGGGCACAGCACTACTGTGCCACAGCGGGCTTGGCCTTGTCTCGCGGTGGCTTGTCTCGCACTCGCTTGTACCCCAGGCCAGGGTACTCCTTGCCCTTGGCTGGCAGCGCTCCCTGGTCTGGCCAGTAGCACAGCTCCAGCAGCCGCCACCTGCTCTCCCCAATGCGCTGCAAGTTCAATGCTGCATCGCAGTCCCAATCCAGCCACCTGCCTGGCTGTGGTGCTGGCTTTGCCTTGGCAGCCTTGCCCTTGCCCTTTGTGGGCTCAGCTGCCTCTGGCTCAGCCTTGGTGCGCTTGCTGCGCTTGGCTGGCAGGGGAGTGCTGGGCCCAGGCTCTGAGGCTGCTGCCTGTGTCGCTGCCTGGCTGCTGCGAGGGGGCTGTGGGGGCTTACGGGGGGCCACTACCAGGCACCACATCATGCCCCGCACTGGCTGGTCACGCTGCTGGCTCCAGGCTGGGCGCAGCAGGCGCAGGCGCAGGCGCTTGCTCAGCCGGCTCTCACAGGGCTGCTGGCCATTCACTGCTGAGCTGACCCGGGTGGTGCGGTGCTCATCCACAAGCACCACCCTGCCCCGCCGCTGGTCTGTGCCCCTGGGCCTGCACACCACCTTGCAGCAGGCCCGCAACACCGCATCAGCACCCCAGCCTCCCCGGGTGCCAATGCTAGCTGCTCCAAAGAACACCACCAGCTGCTTGGCACGCCCATGGCGCTTCATGGCCACCTCTGCCATCTCCTCCTCCAACTGCGGGCATGCACACAAGGCACGCACATGGTGGCTGACATGGTGGCACAAGGTTAGTCAGTCCCTGACCCTCCCTCTCTCCCACCCACCCTCACCTGCTTGAAGAACTGCTCCAGCGCCCGGTCCTGGGCTCCTTACAGCCTCAGCCGCTGCTGTGCCCACTTGGGGTCCAGGTACACCTCCTACACCGCGTCCCAGGTGGCCAGGGTGACGGTGATGTGCTTCAGGTTGGCCTCCAGGGAAGTGCCAGCTGATCTTGCTGCTGCCAGGTGCTGGAGGTGGGGCTGGATCGGAGCCAGCCACCGCTCAGTGGCACAGCGGACATTGTTCAGGCCACTGCCATGCTTGACCTGGCCCTTGGTTAGCTTCCACCGGCGCTACTGGGGCGCTTCCTCGGAGGCATCGCGCCACTAGGCTCATATCAGCTCACACCCGCTGATACCTACTTATACCCAGGAGGCGATGTCACTCACTCTCGCACTTCCAAAGGGTACCTCCAAAGGGTACCTCCAAAGGGTACCTCCAAAGGGCACCTCCAAAGGGTACCTCCAAAGGGTACCTCCAAAGGGCGCTGCCGGTGCCCCCTATGTAGGGAATAGCATGAGCTGGGGTTGGGAAGCCTCAGCTGCGCCATCAGCGTGTCAGTTTCAGCTTGGCCATCCCTCACTGTCAGCTGGCTGCGGGATCAGGCATCAGGTGCCACCTGACTTGCACGGCCTGGTGCAGGGCACAGCGCATGTGTATGCACCATTGCTGATGCCATGCAAATATCCAGCATGTCAGCAAAGGTCCTGACATGAGAACCGTATTCCAGCCTTGCTCGGCCCAGCACAGGGCATGGCGCATGTGTGTGCACCACTGCTGGTGTCATTTTTGAACACCTTGTTGTATTGTGGCCTCATACCCAGCCTGCTGCCGCATGCAGTTTGTCATGGCCACCCCTACCTGCGTACCTGCCCTGTAGGCGGTGCCAGACGAAGTGGGTGTGTCAGCTGAGGACCTACCCCACCCCTTGCGCAACTGGTCTCAACAGCCAGACACGCAGTCCAAGCTAGTGCAGCTGCTCGGTGAGGGCATCACCCAGCTGCACTGCCACCACCCATCTCTAAGTACTCAGCTAGACGTACTTTTCCACCTGACGACCCGGAGTGACGAAAGGTAATGCCATGGTGACCGCTGATGGTTCAGCGCGCAGATTTCAAATCTGTGGGGGACTGACGTCCCAGGAGTTCAATTCTCCCTCCGTGGCGGCTTTTTCTCGCTGCTTGACCTCCACTACATCTGGAATTCTAAGGTAGTCAATATGCATGTTTCCCATGATCATGCCCATGGTGCAAACTCCCCACCCTGCCACTGCATATTACCCACCCTGCCACTACAGTGGACATGAGTGCCTTGCTTGGTCACCGCTTGATTTCTTTTGGACCCTACAGCCCTCTTGCTAACCCGAATTACAGCATAAGCTGCAATCAAACATAGATTGCGAGCATATCACTGTAGATGCTACTGCTAGCGTGCCCTCGTGCGCATTTCAGCCCCGCCCATCTGGTGTGTGTGTGTGTGCCTTCATGGTTAGCTCAAGCTCCTACAACTCATGCTCACACACATCCCCTCTGTCAGGGGTTCAATTCTGTATGTTGGGATTGACTAGCTGTAGCTGGCTATCCCCGCCACTTGCGTTGCCACTTGCGCGCCAGGGCCTTGTCGGTCACATACACCCACTCCTGGCCTGGCCTGCCTAGATGTGTGACTAGTGCTCACCCATGGGAGCCTCCTCTGGCATCCTACCCCAGGGGAGGCGTCAAGCATCTTAAAAGAGCCCTAGGGCCCTAGCTATGAGCCCTAGTAATGATACATTGTGTAATGGATATCACTTCCACCTCTTTCCGGTTGCCGGCACTCTGGTTGGATGGCGACCTGATGCACCACCCCGCACGGCCACTGACCTGACCTGACCGGACCTGACCTGACCTGCAGGTGGTGAATGGGAGGAAGTGGGTGTCACGCCAGCACTACCACCAGGAGAGGGGAGAGGCGGTGTTCCTGGGAGCGGGCAACTTCAGCCAGGGTGGGTGGAAAGCCAAGGCGGTGCGGGATGGGTTTCGCAAGGTGGTGGAGCAGCCCAGTAGGCCCAGCACAGATCCCCGGCCTGACAGGTTGGTAATTGTGGATGAGTCCAGCACCAGCCGTGTCAGCTCGTCTGTGCATGCCCGCCAGCCGTGTGAGCTGCACCTGCCAGATGACCGGCCTAGGCCTGAAGACTGCGTACCCCCTGCAGGCCAGGTCAACCAGCGGCTGTTGCGCCCAGCCTGGAGCCTGCGGCATTTTAAGGATGTGCGGGGCCTGAAGTGGTGCCGTGAAGTGCCGCCCTACCCCCCTCCCCCTGCCCCACCTCAGCACCCGCCTGCCCCGGACCCCCCTCCCCCAGCTCAGCACCCACCTGCCCAGGACCCCCCTGCCCCTGCCCAGGACCCCCCTGCCCCTCCCCCAGCCCAGGAGCCACCCCCACCAGCTCAGGACCAGCCCCCTGCCCAGGCCCCACCTGGCCCAGTGCCACGACCCCGGGCTCCCTCATGGGGCAGGTGGCTGGACCGGGACACCAACGCCTGCCTCAACTTCCAGCGCATTGGTGAGAGCATGCAGCGCCCCCTGGAGCTGTGCAGCTATGAGGGCTTGAAAACTCTGCCCCCCATTGGTAAGGAGTACCAGCAGGGCTACAAGCGGGTCAATGACCGGCTGCCTAAGATCAGGCAGAGGCTGCACCGGGCTGCAGAGTACCGGCGAGGCATTGATGGCCGGGCCCGCAACAATGCGTAGGCCCTAATAGTTTGAGCAGGCTGTGAGCCTTACAAAGCATTAAGCTGTCAGTTTTGATGAGGTGCCCATTGTCAAAGGGGATTAGCCCCAGGAAGAGTGCCACCGGTGTGGGGTTGGTAGTCATCAAGGGTGCGACCGAGGATGCTACAACGTGTTTGTAGTAGCTGAGTGAGATTACCCGCAGTCCAACATGTTGTTCCTTGTTGAATGAGTTTTGTTGTCCTGACTAGTGCTCTGCTCAGCACGTCTCCTGTATGCGATGCCTGAGCAATTGATACCCTCTTCATCGATGGGTTGAGTGGAAGACATCTGGAACAGTACCAATCCCTCACCTTGACCCTATCTTCAACCCTGTCACCTGAAGGCCTCAGGCATTACCTCAACGCCGCCTTCAGATTGTGGCTGACTGGAACACCCTTGTAGCCAATGGTGCTGCTGTCATTAACCTAGCTGCCACATAGGCAAGTGCCTGGATGGTGAGGTCAAGTTGGCTAATGCTTAGCTACTGGCAGCTGCTTCTCAGCCTCACCTCATACCAAAGGCGGTGCAGTCTGCCAATGATGGAATTAGAACAGTAGACCGGCAAGGCTAAAGTGAACTCAACGGCAGTCCAAATTCTGCCTTTGTCCAAGACAAAGTGTCCAAGACAGCCCCGCTGGTCGCAGCGACCGTTGACTGACCGACCGAACATGTGAAAACTATTTCACGCCAACCAAGGCAATACTAAGCGTGCTAGGCCGGTGTCATTTTCATCAACCCATAAACCTAACTAAGCAGCTTGTACGGATGGGAAAACATCAAAGTAGCGACAGCTCGTCAGGCGAGGAACGCATGGTTGCACGCGAGCCAAGGCGCGCGCGTAGGCGGCACCACTTTAACCCACTTCAGAGTGAGTGGCCCAGACTGACACGTGCTCCTGGTACCTCTGTTAGTGTTAGGCAGGCCAACTGAGAAAAACATCTTCGTAGCACTGCAGGCCACCCCGGGTTCACCAGCCTGATAGAGTGTCCAGGGTTCGATGGCCAGCCCCTGCTTGAGCCAGCATTCCATGCGCAGCAGCTATGCTCTAGCAGAGGCGCCGGAGTACAGCTGGGGAGTCATACTACAGCTGTCGACTGCTGTACTCAGCCACCGACCCTATGCCAGCCAACCTGTCGCTGCCCCGTGGACATCATGCAGCCCCCCCCGCTATTGCATCAACGTCCGTGCAACTCACAGCCACAGTGCAGTAGCAGCTGCGCAGCTTGCCCTCATGCGCCCATACCAGCGCTGCCGCCAATCAGTGTGCAGCCTTGCAGAGACTTTCCCAGCAGCGCAGCCTGCTTGTATGACACCACAACTGGGCAGGCCATCCACGCGATGGACACTGTAGCGCTGCAAGAGCTGCAACGTGCTGGCCATGTCATCATGCACATCACTGATGCATGTGCGCTCAAAGCGAACCACCTGCAAGCAGCAGTCAATGAAGGCCTGCTGCCCCGGCGCAGTAAGTTGGTGCATCATGTGAGTGAGAGCCGCAGAGACATAGGTGTCCCTCACCACTGGCGGCATCCCTGTGCCAGCAGCAGCAGCAGCAGCAGCAGCATACCCCGTGGTGGTGGTCAATCAGCGTCACTACAACCAATCCCGCAATGGTTGACAACAGTACAGTTCACACGCAGAGCCACGCACCCTAGCACATGCGCCGAGTATGTTTGGACAAGCTTTGCCTGTGGTGTATTGGCACATGTGCTTGATCACAGCACGCCCGGCTGGGCACCCGAGCAGCCGAGGTGTGTGCAGCCCGGGCAGCCATAGAGCTGGACGTTCAGACGCTATTGAGGGAGCTTATGGAGCAGCTGCACTCTGCTGAAGCTCTTAAGGTCAGTCGACGCGTGCATGTGCGCTGCGTGTGCTCTTGACACGCCTGCATAGCCGTCATCATCAGGATCATGACACAGATTTTGCCAAACATGGCCTGTCTGCAGCCTTGGTGACGTCAGCGCGGGTGCAAACATCACCAGCTGCCTTTTGAGCAATGTGTTGTTGGAATGCCTATCACTGATATGCCTCATTGGCAGCTGTCATCATCATCATCATCATCATCATCATCATCGTCATCATCATCATCATCACCAGTGTCGGGGTCTACGAGATCAAAGTAGCCAGCATGGTTTAGGGAGCAGAAGCAGCAAAGCAGTCCGGGAATGGAGCAGCTCGTGGCACCCTCATGGTGTGCTGCTGCAGTTAAGTCAGCTTGCCTCCGCCCAGGCAGAGGTGCTGCGTGAGCTGGACAGCATTGACGGCCTGGTGGCTGCAGTGACCGCGGCTGCAGCAGCGCTAGGGGGGCCATCAGCTTTCCTAGACGCAGCCCAGCCCCTGGCGGTGGAGTGTGAGCGACTGGCTGCAAAGGTGTGAGACAGCGAGCTACGTGTGATGGACGCATGTGCAAGCTCAGAGTATGGTTCCAGCCAGGACCCCAAGGGTTGCATAATCAGGGTGCGCCACCTCTGACTGGTGCCTGCTGTTCAGCCTCTGCTGTTCAGCCTCTGACTGGTGCCTGCTGTTCAGCCTGGCAGCTGTGCCACGCCTGCCCACATCCTGCCATGCCATGCCATTCCACACTAGCATCCACATCACTAGGAGACCACACCACCTTCCCTGACCACCCTACAGCAACGCACGTGTTGTCGTAGGCATGACAAGCTGCCCTCACTGGCTTACATTTACACATTCTGATCATGGCTCACACCACACATTACTACACTCACACATTACTACATACACACACTACACACTTCACACTGACGCATACTGTTCACGGACATTAATACGTACGTCTCACTGGCTTTGTTGCCTCTCTGTTTTCATGTGCTGTGTCAGTTTCAGCTTGGCCATCCCTCACTGTCAGCTGGCTGCGGGATCAGGCATCAGGTGCCACCTGACTTGCACGGCCTGGTGCAGGGCACAGCGCATGTGTATGCACCATTGCTGATGCCATGCAAATATCCAGCATGTCAGCAAAGGTCCTGACATGAGAACCGTATTCCAGCCTTGCTCGGCCCAGCACAGGGCATGGCGCATGTGTGTGCACCACTGCTGGTGTCATTTTTGAACACCTTGTTGTATTGTGGCCTCATACCCAGCCTGCTGCCGCATGCAGTTTGTCATGGCCACCCCTACCTGCGTACCTGCCCTGTAGGCGGTGCCAGACGAAGTGGGTGTGTCAGCTGAGGACCTACCCCACCCCTTGCGCAACTGGTCTCAACAGCCAGACACACAGTCCAAGCTGGTGCAGCTGCTCGGTGAGGGCACCACACAGCTGCACTGCCACCACCCCTGTGTGGCCTCATGCTCATGGTGGTGTGGGCCATGCATGCACTGCCAGCCTCACGCTCATGGTGTGCACTCTTGTGTGATGAGTGGAGGTGGGCCTAGGGCTACCAGACTGCTGCTGTGGCTGGTGTGAGTACAGCAGGACCCTACCCCTTAACCTGTAGCTTTGGTTGCAATGCCGCATTGGCTATTGCTGCCCTGTTGCTGCTACACTGCTGCCCTGTTGCTGCCCTCCTGCCAGACAGCTTTGTCCCTTGCCTTGTAGCTTTTTAAACAGTGCCGCATTGGCTGTTGCTGCCCTTCACTCCCCTGTGAGCGTCATCCTCACTTACCGACTGCACCTGCTCACCTACCTGTCTGCACAGCTGTTGGGCTGAGGTTGGGACGGCCTGGGTTGGGACCAGCAGGCTGAGGTGGCACAGGGTTGCACACCAGGGATGACCTTTCCCAATGTGACTAGTCAGCTGGGTCCAGCCACAGGCCTGGTGGTGGGCCGGGTTCACGGCCTAGCTGACCAGCGCTCCACCTGTTGCTGACCCCATGTTGCAGGTGTGAAGGATCAGCTGATCTGGCAGCTGCTCAGCCAACGGAACGACCTAGCTGCTCAGCTGGAGGCGGCACAGGAGCTCCGGGCACAGCAGGTGCAGGTCAGTGGCTGGGTGGTGGTGGCGAGTCGCGTCCATGCCGCTTGGCAGGTGCTGTCCGTAAGGGGCGGCAGTGGGTGCAGGTGCCATGTGCTTTGAGCACGATGGATGGGATGTGAGGTGTTGGGAGTGACAGGAGTAGTATGACCGGGGCTTAGCTTGGCTTGTCAGGCTTGCGTCCACTTTGCCCAGTACTTCATGCTTATGGCCGAACTTGGCTAAGCATGACATGGCTGCAGGCTTTGGAGCGACAATGCAGCTACCTCCAAGCAAAGCTAGCGGAGAAGCACGAGGTAGAGGCAGGGCGAGCAGCAGATGACAGGGCCCATGTAGATCAAGGGTGGCCAGCAAGCTAGACACAACATGTGGTGTGCGTGTGTGGTGGTTAGGTGTGCACAACATGTGGTTGGTTGTGCAGCCATTTGCTATTTGTCGTCATTGATGTAGAAGCTCTAGGCCATACCTTGCCAATTGCATATGTGCCATGTTTACAACATTACCGCTCTAGGGGTCCGGGACTCTCTGCAACGCACTTCACAGCTAGGTGCATAGGCAAAGGTGCACATGGGCTGGATACCAAGGCATGCAAGTTACCAAAATACATCGGCATAGCATGCAGGTTCATTACCTTGGTGCAAGGGTTGCCAGTCTTCATGCTGAAGTTGTTGAGGGGCATCCCGTCCGCCATACCAGACTATAATGACGGTGTGAAAGCATCATATGATAGGTGGCTTACACCGCTTAAGCCGTCAGCCGTTAAGCCGTCAGCCGTAGGCTTAGAAAGTCATACCGCTCCTCTCAGACCGCTTTGTCTCGTGTAAGCGTTACAAGATGGCCTCTACCTCTAGCGCCTCCACCTCAGCCTCGGTGCCGCTCAGCCCCTCCGCCTCATCCTCACTTTCCGAAGCACTCTCCTCTTCCCCGCTGCTGCTTTGCATGCTTAACTGCTCGCGTAGCTCGGCTTCCTCCGCGCTGTCCTCCTCGCTGTCCTCCTCGCTGCCCCATGCCGCGCTCCGAGAGCTACGCTTCCGACCGCATGCGCTAGACGAGCGAGTACGGCTCGCTTGGGCCTGTCGCCCAGATGTAGCTGCAGCAGGAGCTCCCATTGGCCGCGGCACTGCTGTTGCCGGGGATGACGTGTCGCTGTCGCACAGCTCGATGACATCTATAGCTGCGGACACATCGACGCACGCATCTGTGCAGGCCGGCAGCCGCGGCTTTGCGGGAGGCGGCGTTTGACGCGCAAGCGAGGCGGCCGCGGCGTTGCGCTGGGCTCCGCGGGCCCATGCCGCCGTCAAGCTGCCTAGACTGGCACCATCACTCGATGCTGGCGCTGCCGCGGCGGCGGCTTTCCCACCAGCTTTGGCCCGGCTAGCTGTCGCGCCCAGGCTTGCTGCCGCTGCGCGACCCGTGACCGCTTGCTTCCCAGCAGAACCAGCTCTTTTTGCTGAATTGGCCTGTGGTCCCGGACCTGTCAGAAGGGTCTTCCTAGGGCTGCCCTCCACCCCTTGTTCCTTCTGCACCGAGCAAAAAGCACTCATGCCCAGACCCTTGACCTTCTTCGCCGCAGGCTCTGCCTGGCTAGGGCTGCTGCCCCTGCCCCCCTGACCTGCCGCAAGGCCAGGTTGAGACATCGGCCGTGGGCTTGGCACGTTGCCGACCCCAGCCGCCAGCACACCGCCCGGCACCTGGCAGGCTGGCTGGCCTGCAAAGAAGTGGCGCAGGGTCTTGGGCGGGCGGAACGCCCTAGCCTTGGACTTTGGGTCCACAGGAGTGGCTGGCTCTACAACACTGACTGCAGCAGCAGCAGCAGCAGCAGGGGGGAGGGTAGCCCGGCGCGCACCAGGCAAGGCCAGCGCAGAGCCAGCCTTCCCTGACTTGCCAGCCCCGGGTGGCTGTGTGTCTGCTGCCTGCTGCGCCTGCTGGGTTGCGGACCTCAAGGTGGCAACCACCTCAGGCAGCAGGTGCGAGGGGTAGCGCACGCCCACCAGCTGCTCTGTGGCTGGCTGGGCAGGGGGGGCTGGGGCTGCTGGGCTGCTGGCCTGAAGGACCCCAGGTGTGATTGGCGCCTCTGGTGGGGGGGGGCCTGAGGCTGGCCCTGTGCCACCTGCTGCTGCTGCTGCTGCTGCTGCTGCTGACCCGTGCTGTGTGGGCCCCCATGCTGCCCCAGCTGTGGGTGGAGGGTGGGGTCGGCTGTCTGCGCTGCCTGTTGACTTGTTGGGGCAGGGGCTGCTGCAGCCCACTATCTCCAGGCTGGAGCTGGAGCTGGGGCTGCCTCCTCCCCCTCCGCCAGACAGCTGCCTGCTGGGGCTGGAAGCAGCAGGGGGCGGGGGGCCTGGGCTGGGCTGAGCAGGGGTGGTGGCAGGGGGAGGGGGGCGACCAGTAGGCTTGTGTGGGGAGGGGTCGCTGCTGGTGAGCTCCACACGCACCACCCTGCGGCACAGCAGCAGCAGCAGCAGCAGCAGCAGCAGCAGCAGCAGCAGCAGCAGCAGCAGCAGCAGCAGCAGCAGCACGCTATGGTTATGGCGTACACATCAACAGGGGTGCAGAGGATGAAAGTGCAGCACCTCACTCAAAAGCAGCACTTCAAGGGCACGTGCACACTGGCATGGTGGCAGCAGCCGGGGTAGCATTAGCAGGGGCTGTGGCAGAGGCAGGTGGTGGCACCTCATGGTTCGGTCTGCCTTGGACAGGGTTGCCTCGTGTCGCGCTAGCACGCCCTCCAGCGCCCCCCACACCCGCACCACTGACCCACTCAGCAGGGTCACCGGGGTCAGGCGGCGGCCCACCATGCAGGCAGCACCCTGTAGGCAACAGATAGTGGCAGCACTAGGAGGAGGGCTAGACCAGGCTGGGTTAGACCAGGGCTGCACCACAAGCTGCAAGGGAATGCCAACTCTACACAATAGCCCTCCGGGGTCAGGCAATAGTGTAGGTGGTAGGCGACCATGACCATGTGTATGCCATGTATAAGCCATGTGTATGCCATGTGCATGGGAACACCACACAGGAAAAAAAACCGTTTTGTAGGGATCCACATTGAGTGTTCCACTGCAATGAAGGTTCAAGGTTGAGGGCCAAGGTGCTGAGCCAGAGTCGACGCACCAGGCCACAGCCGCTGGCATGTATGCAGCGTGTGAGGGAGGAGTGATAGACCTCCTCCCACTGCGCCTGCACCTCGTCAGGGCTCACTGCCGAGTAGCGAGTCAGCAGTTCGTCACGGTCTAGGTCAAAGAAGGTGTGGCCTGGGAGCAGGCAGCCAGGCAGGCAGGCACAAGAGGAAGAGCTGGTAGGGAAAGCAGGGCAGCAGGCACTGCTGCAGGCAAGAGTACTAGTCAGTGGCAAGTCGCAAGCACAAGCTGGACAGCCAGGCAGGCTGGCACAAGGTACTGAAACAGAGGCACCAGGTGAGGTAAGGGTCTCATGAGGTGGATTGCCAGCATAGTGTAAGCGCAGGGTGTCATTGAGGGGTTGGTTAGCATCACGGCGTGCACCGTGGCCAGGTGTTGATGACACGCCCAGCGCCTTATATGGCCTGATCTCCCTCCCCACCCCACCCCACCCCACCCCACCCCACCCCACCCCACCCCACCCCACCCCACCCCACCCCACCCCACCCCACCCCACCCCACCCCACCCCACCCCACCCCACCCCACCCCACCCCACCCCACCCCACCCCACCCCACCCCACCCCACCCCACCCCACCCCACCCCACCCCACCCCACCCCACCCCACCCCACCCCACCCCACCCCACCCCACCCCACCCCACCCCACCCCACCCCACCCCACCCCACCCCACCCCACCCCACCCCACCCCACCCCACCCCACCCCACCCCACCCCACCCCACCCCACCCCACCCCACCCCACCCCACCCCACCCCACCCCACCCCACCCCACCCCACCCCACCCCACCCCACCCCACCCCACCCCACCCCACCCCACCCCACCCCACCCCACCCCACCCCACCCCACCCCACCCCACCCCACCCCACCCCACCCCACCCCACCCCACCCCACCCCACCCCACCCCACCCCACCCCACCCCACCCCACCCCACCCCACCCCACCCCACCCCACCCCACCCCACCCCACCCCACCCCACCCCACCCCACCCCACCCCACCCCACCCCACCCCACCCCACCCCACCCCACCCCACCCCACCCCACCCCACCCCACCCCACCCCACCCCACCCCACCCCACCCCACCCCACCCCACCCCGGTGAGACATGGAGGCCACACAGAGTATCACAGGGGCACACGGCCAAGCCAGTTGCTGCAGTCAGTGACCACCCTCAGTGCTGCCCTTAGCCACAGCTGCCTGGACTGCCACCACCACTACACTGTGTATAGCCTGCCAGCCATACTCCACCAAACCTGGCCCCTGCCTACCCCCCTCCACCTCGCCCCCCCCCCCCCCCCCCACCATCACACCATGCACACCCACCCACCTGTGTTTGGGCGGCTGACTGCAAAGGCGCTGCGCTGCCCCGGCTTCTGCAGGGCCAGCAGCACCATGTGGCTGCCATACATGGGCCGTTTAGAGCGGTAGAAACCACTGAGGTTGAGCTGCTCTGCCCCCGCCCCCGCCCCCCCCCCGCCCCCCCCTCCCCCTTGCTCATGGCCATGCCTGTGGCCCCAGCCCCCCCCTCACCACCCTCCACCTCCATGCTGGCCCCACCAGCAGCCCCCTGCAGCCCGGCTGGTCCTGCTGCTGACCCTGGCCCTGCACCGGGGCTCCCCTGCTGTCCCTCCGGCTGGGGGAGGGCCGGGCCTGCTGCCTGGCCTTGGCTGGCCCAGGGCTTGGCAGGGCTGGGTAGGGGGGGCAACAGCAGGCCCTGTGCCTCGTGCTGCAGCATGGCTAGGGCGGACTGCAAGCGCAGGGAGCAGAGCAGCACGGCCACCCCCTGTGATTTGTGGCCCCTGCTCTGCCCGACGTGGCGGCTGGGGAACGGATGACCTGGAGGATGTGGCTGGGGCAGGGGCAAGGGCAGGGGAGGCGCAGGAGCGGGGGACAGGAGCGGGGGAGCGGGGGAGGAGCAGGTGTGAGAGCAAGTGTGAGAGCAAGTGTGAGGGCCAGTGTAAGAGGAGAGGGCAGGTAGACCCATGAGGTGAAGGTGAAGGTGGAGGTGGAGGGTAGGTGGGTCCTCAACAGTGGTAGCTCTGGGTCCAGTCCCTAGCTGCCTGCCCCAAGCTCCTAAGAGCTATCACAGCGCGCCCTGCCCTCCTCCCTTACACCCTTTCCCGAGACAGTGCGCCCTACCCTCCTCTCCCGAGGTTGTTGACAGGCTCCCACCTGCCCCCACTCCTACCGACAGGGACCTGCTTAGCGCCTATCAGAGCCTGGGGTCGCACCTGGAAGGGCAGGCCCCGGTCCACTGTGAAGTCGTTGCGCAGGGTGCTGAGGGCGGAGCTGCCCAGCGGGTCGCGCCAGAGCACCTGGGGGGGGCGGGCCCGCGTGATGCGGCTGCCTGCCAGGTCCGCCAACCCCTCTGCGGCACAGTGACAGGGCGGCAGCAGGTGGAAGGGGGCATACTCGTTCACCAGACAGGCTGCACCAGGCACATCCCATACACCATACGAAGCACCTGGCCAGGGATGTACTCTGGCTCAAACCAGCATGACCCAACCTGCTCCTGCTCCTGACCCTGCCCCTGCCCTCGCCCCTGCTCCTGCCCCTGGCCCTGCCCCTGCCCCTGCCCCTGGCCCTGGCCCTGGCCCTGGCCCTGGCCCTGGCCCTGGCCCTGGCCCTGGCCCTGGCCCTGGCCCTGGCCCTGGCCCGGGCCCTGGCCCGGGCCCTGCCCCTGGCCCTGGCCCTGGCCCTGGCCCTGGCCCTGCCCCTGGCCCTGCCCCTGCCCCTGCCCCTGGCCCTGGCCCTGGCCCTGGCCCTGGCCCTGGCCCTGGCCCTGGCCCTGGCCCTGGCCCTGGCCCTGGCCCTGGCCCTGGCCCTGGCCCTGGCCCTGGCCCTGGCCCTGGCCCTGGCCCTGGCCCTGGCCCTGCCCCACTGCACCTGTCCACCGTCCATCTCTCTTGGCAGCGCTGATCTCCGCGGCCAGAGTGGCGGCAAAGTAGGAGAACAGCAGGTTCTGGTCAGCCAAGGGCAGCCCCAGCAGGCGGTTCAAGAAGCGCTTGACGTCGCCGGCATCCTTCCCGGCTGCCGCTGCTGCAAGGGGAGCGTCCCAGGGGCAGGCACACAGATAGTGGCAGCACTAGGAGAGGCTAGGTGAGGCCTGCTGCAAGGTGGTGTGCAGGCCCAGGGGCATGGCGCAGCGGCGGGGCAGGGTGGTGCTTGTGGAGGAGCACCGCACCAGCCGGGTCAGCTCAGAAGTGAACGGCCAGCAGCCCTGTGAGAACCGGCTGAGCAAGCGCAGGGCCACCAGGCCTGCAGACTGGAAGCCCCCAGCAGGGCAGGTGGAACACCGCCTGGTGCGTCCAGCATGGAGCCAGCAGCGTGACCAGCCAGTGCGGGGCCTGATGTGGTGCCCTGTAGTGGCCCCCCGCAAGCTCCCACAAGCCCCACGCAGCAGCCAGGAAGCCACACAGGCAGCAGCCTAAGAGCCAGGACCCAGCACTCCTCCGCCAGCCAAGCGCAGCAAGCGCACCAAGGCTGAGCAGGCAGCGGAGTCCACCCAGCCCACCAAGGGCACAGGCAAGGGCAAGACCAAGGCTGCCAAAGCCAAGCAGGGACTGCAATGCAGGGACTGCAATGCAACGCTCAACATGGCCATGACCATGTGGTAGGGCGACCATGACCATGTGTATGCCATGAATAAGCCATGTGTATGCCATGTGCATGGGAACAGGTTGAGGGCCAAGGTGATGCAAGGGGAGAGAAGTGATCAGGCAGGGTGAGGGGAGGGTGAGATGAGGTGGTGGGCAGGAGCGAAGGCATCAGAGCCATGGGGCCAGCGCACATGCATAGCCAGCATGTGGATGGGAGATGGGGTGCATGTGCTCTCATATGAGCAGCAAGAGTGGCTGGTGACGTGACGCAGCTGTCCATCCAGTCTCCTAGCCACCACCTTGACACTTGACGACCCAGCACTTGATGGTTCACAGAGGCTGAGACATCAGCCGTCAGCCTGCTTGGTCGCCTTCCCCTTCTAGGGGTTAGGGAACTGAATGTATCACTACGGTACTGAAGAAACTCAATTATATATATACAATAACAAATCAATGTACCGTACTCTCCCTTTTGTTTCGCCTCCGCGAATCGATTTCTTGGCCTCGCAAATTCGCGAACGACTAAACAATGTGATACTTGATTGAATTAAAAAACAATCATCAGGCCTGCGACGATGGTGCTGCGATGAACCGCCTGATGGTCCGTGACATCAGTGCCGACGGCGCAGCCGAAAATGGTTCACCAACATGATAAAATGCTCCATCAAAGGGGTCTTGGTCCTGAAGAGTGAAGCCAAGCCAGCTGTAGCAACGGCAGATGTTTCACCCATGCGCAAATGTGGCAGGCCATTGGGGCCCACTCCCACACGCACTCAGGCACGCTTAGTGTGCAACACCAGCATGAGAGAGGTTCAGCGCCCTATCTAGTGCAAAGTCCAGATGGTGACTTGGTGCACAGTTACAGTGCCCTTGCACAGTAGCTGTGACTTGGTGACCGGGTGGCTTGACTTGGTGACCTGTGCAAGAAGTGTGTAAACTACGGAGGATTAACATTGTGCGTTATCACTGTGTTTTGCATACACATGGTGTTTTAATACGGTGTGATCAACACTGTGTTTTGCTGCAACTACCGCATCGGGACAAACTAAACAATGGGGCCTCGCGAAGGGGCCTCGCGAATCAAAAGAGAGAGTGCGGTAACATTGCATACACGTACTCATTATGGCTGGCACAAACCAAGGTGCACATCAGGCTGTCGAACCCTGAGCCGCACCTGCCTTGTCCTTGCCAGACGCCGATGCTCCACTCCCACCCGTTGTGATGAAGCCGCCGCTGCTCCGTGCTGCCGCGTGGTCCTCCGGCACCGAGTCCGGCCGGCCGCGACCCGCTACGTTTGGGCTTTCTAGCCCGACACCCATCACGTCCACGTACTCACGCAGCTGCGGCGACAGCACGCAGATGCAGAAATGTTGGACGGCAGAAGCAACGGTAGGACGCCAGCGGTAGAGAGTGGCGCGTGAGTAGGATCGGGCGAGGGCTGATTCCGACACCCAAGCAGCCAATCACCGCAACTGATACCCTCCCGAACACCGCTTACTACCAACCAATTCCCAACCAACTGCCAGCATAAGGGCCCAGTCCACCCGAAGCACCTGACAAGCCCCTGGCATCTTGCAAGAGTGTGACGCATGTGTGGGGCAGCAGGAGGTGCTGACCTGGGCGTGCAGCAGGGTGACGGTGGAGGCCTCCCACTGGGAGTCGTCAGAGGTCAGCAGGGCGTCCAGCTCCTCATCCTGGGTAGCACAGCACCCACAGACCCCACTGCCTCCCTGCCACACGTTGCCCCCTTCCACTCCCTCCGCCTCAGTAAAGCCAAAAAGCAAATGCCATGGTTTGCTGCTGCTGCTGCTGCTGCTGCTGCCGCCGCCCCACCCCTCCCCCTCCCCACCCCACCCCTCCCCACCCCCCCTCCGCACCCCTCCCACCCACCCCTCTCACCCACCCCTCCCACCCACCCCTCCCCCCACCCCTGCCCCCCACCCCCCACCCCACCCCCGCCCACATCACTCACCCCCCCGAGCCTCCACCCCCCACCCCTCCCCACTCCACCCCCACTCAACCCACCCTAACCCCACCATCACCCTCCCCAACCCCACCCACCCTCCTCCACCACCGCCACCACCACCGCCACCACCACCGCCACCACCCAGCCCACCCCCCCACCCATCCCCCCAACCTCCCCCACCCATACAGTCTAGTAAAACAATTTGTCGGACAACATGCTCGGCCAATCACGGTTATGTTATTTAGGTTTGTTATAGTAACACAGTCCGGTAAACTATAGTCCGGCAAATAACTTTACCGGACTGGATGAAGGGGGTGGGGGGGGTGGGGGGGCCAGCCGTCTATAGTCCGGTAAACTTATTTGCTGGACTAAAGTTTACCGGACTGTATTACAATAACAAACGTATACAACATAAACCTCTCCCCCCCCCTCCTCCACCCCTCCCCCCCCCCTCCCACCCCCCCTCCCACCCCCTCCCCCCCCCCTTCCCACCCCCCCTCCACACAGTCCGGTAAACTATTTTGTCGGACAATATGCTCCGCCGCCGCCGCCATTGCTGCTGCTGTTGCTGCTGCTGCTGCTGCTGTTCGCACCATGGGTGCTGCTATAGCAGCAGCTGGGTCCCCTCCCTGCTCCCCATAGAGCACCACCATGGCTGCCCCGCCCGCCCCCCCTGTGGCGCTCACCGTGACCCCGGGACCCTGCTTGTCGCGCACACTCTCCCGCAGCACATCAGCCAGCCTCACGCCCTGCAGCCACACACCCGGTCAAGGCGTGCGTGAGTGGTGTGTGTGTGTGTAGTGGGGGGGGTTAGGGTGGGGTGGGTGGGGGGGTGGGGGGGGGGAGGGGTGGGGGGGGGGGGGATGTGGGGGGGGGGGAATAACCACACCCGGTCTAGGAGTGCTTGTGGGGTGGGGGGGGGAGGAGTTGGGGGGGGTAAGGGGAAACGGAGATTGGGGGGATAGTCGTTGGGGTGGAAGGGGTTGGCGAAGAGGGGGGGAAGGGCCACACACCCGGTCTAGGTGGGTGGGGGAGTGGGGATGGGGGGGGAGGGGTCAGGGGCATCCTTTGAGTGCTGATGAGTGCTGGGGCGGGAGCAGTGGTGAGGGCGGGGGAGGGTGTGGGAGGATGTGGAATGGCATGGGGCATGAGCGGGGCTGAGGATGGGAACAGGGGCGTGGGCGGGGGTGGGGGTGGGGGTGAGGGTGGGGCGGGAGGCAGCGGGTGAGGGGGAGGTGTGGCCCCCCGTGCAGGTGAGGGTGATTGGCGGGGTAAGGAGGTAAGGGTGATTGGCGGGATAAGGGTGATGGCGGGCATCACTCACAGGCGGCAGGCGGCTGGACTGCGCCACTATGGCGTCATACATGCGGCGCAGGCTGCGGCGACCCAATGGGGAGTCAAAGTTCTGCTCGCTCAGGTCAATGCCTGCAGGGCCAGTAGCCGCAACAGCAGCAGCAGCAGCAGCAGCAGCAGCAGTGGTAGGGACAGGCCACCGAGCCTGACCAGGGCATGCCTTCCCGCCCTCACACTTTGCGGCTACTTATCACACCTCTTCCACCCTCACACTATCACCCATGGCGTTTTTGCTTGGCTTTTGCCCTGGCGCTGACCTGAGGCAGCGCGTCTGTCCCCCCGGGTGAGGGCGCCCAGGGATTGCAGGCGGCGAGCCACTGCCGCAGCAAAGCGCTTCTCCCCACCAATGCGACTGCTCACCAGCCTGCACACAGACATGGTCGCAGCGGTTGAAGCACTAGACGTAGCCAGCCTCACCCTCTCCTGCACCACCCTCACCTCTACCCGCTCTGGATGCCTTGCCGTGACTCACTAGCCAGCCCAGCTTGGCCTATTGGCTACAGCGCAATGGTCACTGTGCCACTCTGGTGGGTGGGCAGCAAGGAGATGATTGAGACCTCCCTCCTCCCTCCTCCCTCCTCCCTCCTCCCTCCTCCCTCCTCCCTCCTCCCTCCTCCCTCCTCCCTCCTCCCTCCTCCCTCCTCCCTCCTCCCTCCTCCCTCCTCCCTCCTCCCTCCTCCCTCCTCCCTCCTCCCTCCTCCCTCCTCCCTCCTCCCTCCTCCCTCCTCCCTCCTCCCTCCTCCCTCCTCCCTCCTCCCTCCTCCCTCCTCCCTCCTCCCTCCTCCCTCCTCCCTCCTCCCTCCTCCCTCCTCCCTCCTCCCTCCTCCCTCCTCCCTCCTCCCTCCTCCCTCCTCCCTCCTCCCTCCTCCCTCCTCCCTCCTCCCTCCTCCCTCCTCCCTCCTCCCTCCTCCCTCCTCCCTCCTCCCTCCTCCCTCCTCCCTCCTCCCTGGCTCCCTCTGTGCCCTCACTTGTAGATGGGGCCTTGGGCTTGGTTGGAGCGGTGTGTGCGACCTAGCTGCTGAATGGCTTTATCAGCTGACCAGGGCAGTTCAATGGTGATGTGGAGGCGGCGCCGCTGCAGGGTCAGGGTCAGGGTCAGGGTCAGGGTCAGGGTCAGGGTCAGGGTCAGGGTCAGGGTCAGGGTCAGGGTCAGGGTCAGGGTCAGGGTCAGGGTCAGGGTCAGGGTCAGGGTCAGGGTCAGGGTCAGGGTCAGGGTCAGGGTCAGGGCAGGGGGCAGTTTGCAGTTATGGGAGATGACTGGCACCTGGTTGACTGCGTCCAGTGACGCATGCAAGCTGATGCCAGTGCTGGCTGCGTCGCTGATGATGGCCACCAAGCGCTTGCCCTGCATGAACAACTCCTTCTCCCGCACTGCAAACAACACAAGGGGTTGGCACACACACACACACACACACGCATACACACTCCTGCCCTGAGTCATCATCATGGTGCTCTCACCTCAGGCCAGTGCACTACACTCAGGCTGTTGGTGCAGCCTTGACTGTGCTGCACTATTGCCCCGCAGGCAGTGACCAGCAGGCCCTGTAGAGGAGACGCTGGGTCACAAGCACCCTCTCCCCTCCTCTCACGATCCGACATTGCCACATAACACGACCTGGGTACCCACCCATCTCCTTTCTCACACCCCCTGTTGGCTCTCTGTCAGCCCCAGCCACCACCACCCCACAGCCCGGACTCCACCTACTCAGCAGCCCCACCTACCTGGACCACTCCCCACCTAGGTCATCAACCCCCTCCTGCCTCGCTCCCGAACACCAGCCACCCTCCCACCCTCCCACCCTCCCACCCTCCCACCCTCCCCCTGATCCACCCTCCCACCCTCCCCACCATTTAGGGAGTCCATTTCGTTGCTCTCAGGCTTGGCCCTCAGCTCATAAACATAGCGCCCTGAACGCCCTTCCTGGACAATGCGGCCCCGACGCCCAGTCATCTCACACACCTGCCCACACCCCGGCGCATGGAGCATGTCCAAGCATGCTCACCAGCCTGCCAGCCAAGCATGCTCACCAGCCTGTGCTGATGTGTCTCACGCTGCAAAACTGTTGCAATGCAATGTAACTGTTGCAATGCAATGTAACTGTTGCCGATGTAACTGTTGCCAATGTAACTGTTGCCAATGTAACTGTTGCCAATGTAACTGTTGCCAATGTAACTGTTGCCGGCGAAGTGGATACAGTCGCAAAGTACCATCTACTACAAAGCGCGATGAAGGGCAAGAAGCGCAGAGGCGCGGATGAGCCCAAACAGCCCAAACCCAAGGAGCCTAAACCAAAGCCCAAGGGCAAGCCTGACAACCTGCGCTGGGTAGGCCCCGTCTCGCCACAAGGGAAGGCGCTTAAGACTGAGAGACTGGAGGAGCGGTCCAGGTCCAGTTTCGTCAAGTGCTACCTGAAGGGCCTCATCAGGTGCGTTGCTTCATCCGCATCCGGAAGAAGGTGCGAGTGCCAAGGGTATGGGGGGAAGGGCAGGACCAGAGGCTGACGACTGCCCCACATGTGACCTGCTAGGTGCTATGTCTCCAATCCTTTCAAGGATGTCATGCGCGGTGTGTGCCTTGCGTGCCATGCAGTTGGAGGAGAAGGCAGCCAGCGTGGCCCAGCAGCAGTGGGGGACCCGCAAGCAGCTGGTGGTGTTCTTTGGCAACGCAGGCATTGGCACCCGGGGTGGGTGGGGGGCCAAGGCCGTGCTGCAGGCCTGCCGCAAGGTGGTGGAGTGGCCCAACAGCGGCAAGCCAACAGACAGGGTGCCAGGCAAGGTGGTGACAGTGAATGTGTTCCGCACCAGCAGTCAGCTCAGTCATGAACAGCCCCCAGCCCTGTGAGGAGGAGCTGGACAGCAGCAAGCCAACCAGGCCTGAGGACTGGAAGCCCAAGCCGGGTCATGTGCAGAACCGCTTGTTGCGGTCAGCCTGGAGCAAGCGGTTTGAGACGCCAGTGCAGAGGCTCATGTGCTGCCCTTGGCTGGCCCAGGCCACCCCTGGGGATCTTGGCAAATGGGTGGACAGGGACTGCAACGCAGCCCTCAACCTCCAGCGGGCAGGGGAGAGCAAGTGGCGCCCACTGGAGCTGTGCAGGTGGCCACAAAGAGCAAGGCTTCCTGCCCAGGGCAAGGAGTACCCAGCATTGGGCTTCAAGAAGCTGCGAGAGCGAGCCCTAAGGCCCTAGCCCAGCAGCCTGTAGCACAGTAGCATGTGTGCACCGCGCAATGCTGAAGCTGTTGCTTATCAGAGCATGTGGTTCATGCCAACATTGATCGCCTGACCTTCGCAAGTGGGTTGGGGTAGGGAATCAGGTATTGGTGCCGGCTGCAGGTCGCAGTTACTCAGTTCGGATGACAGATAACACAGCCCCTACCCATTAGTAGGGGAATTATGTGCTGCCAAACTGTGCTGCTGGCAGGGAAGCAGCTGGCAGGGAGAGGTGGCTGCCCAGTCTTTGCTGGAACTGTTGACTGCCTTGTCCACCCTCCTCCTCTTACACCTCCTTTCCCTTCCTCCTCCTGTAGCTTTGCTATTGTCGCCTTCCCTGATGAAGGAGAGGGAGGACTCTTGTTCTGCCCCTCTGTCTTCCATGCCTGCTCCCTCACTAACTCACACATCACACCAAACTCCCTCCAACCACCTCCCCTCCCTGCTGCCTTTCCCGCATCGTGCTACCCTGACTAGCCATCAAAGCTGGTAAAGCCACCAAGGCCACCAAAGCTTGCCATGGACAGGGGACTCCCAGACAGGGTGTAAGGGTAGGGAAAGGGATGAGGATAGGGTAATGGTCTGGGTGCCAAAAGCCTGCAGCATTACCCCTCAAAGAGGGTTAGGGGTTAGGGGCAGGGATAGGGTCAGCCTCTGAGCCACAAACTATGACTGGGCCTCTCAGAGGCCCTGAGCTAGAGCCTCTAGCAACATGGTATAGCTCGTCCACCTCATTCCAGTTTATGCAACAGCATGGGGTACAGCCTACCTAACTACCCAACTACCCTCATTACCTAACTTCCGTGCGTCATGTCTACAACCACCTCCTAGGCGTCAAAAAGGATCTAGAGCACACCCACCCACACTGCCTCACATGGAGCAGCCTCAGGCATAGGTCACAGCGTTGCCCTCCCCACTCACCATGGAGGGGCCCCCCAGCTCGTCCATGATCTGGTCCAGGAAGTTGGGCGGAAGCTGAAGCTCGGCTATGTCCCCCATCAAGCCATCTCGCATCTCAACACACTCAGGCACCGGGGGGGAGGGGGCGGCCGGCGCCTGCGCTCCACCTGGACCTGGTGCAGGGGAGGCCAGGGGCAGGCGGTAGGTGGGGGGAAGGGCTGGGGAGGGTGGGAGGGGTGGGAGGGGTAGGGGGAGTGTTCGCTGACCGCAACATCGTCTTTGTCGGGAGGGCAGCAAGGGGATAGCCCCCCCTTCCCCCTCCCCCCTCCCTTCCTCTGTTCCACCCGCTCCCCTTCCCCTTGATCACCCTCCCCCTCACCCTGCTCTGGCGGAGTGCGGTGCAGGGGCAGGTGGTCCCTCACAAAGCGCACCAGCAGTTCCATGGTGGTGCTCACAAAGCCCTGCACGGGCCCGGGCTCCAGACCCACCGCGGCGTCAGCGGCCTCACCTGCACCATCAGGCCAGCACCAGGGCCTCACAGCGCTGCCAGGGGCAACACGGCTGAGCAGCAGCAGCCGCAGCCGCAGCAGCAGACTGTGCCAAAAGAGAAAGACCACCACCACCATCCCAATCAGCAGGAGGAGCAGCTGGAGCAGCACCAGGAGTGGTGCAAACAGCAGCGGCAGCAGCAGCAGAGGACCAGGGGCAGGGGCAACACGGCTGGGCAGCAGCAGCACCAGCAGCAGTAGAAGCAGCGGTGCCAACAGCAGCAGAGGACCAGTGGCGGCAGCAGACTGTGAAACAAGAAGCAATGCAGCCATCCCATCCACCCCCCCCACCACCGACGTTGTCCAGGGGTCAGCAGCAGGGCTGAGCAGTGCAGGCCTGAGGGCTGTGCCTCACCAGTGGTCTGCAGCCCTATGACCACACACTGGCCGGCCTGCAGGGCAGCTTGCGCCTCAGCCACCACAGCAGGCACCTGCGGGCAGGCAGGCAGGCAGGCAGGTGGGCGGCCAGGCAGCCAGTCTGGCACTCAGGTTGGTGCAGGTCGCAGGGCAGGGAAGCTCACAGTGCCCCATGACTCGGGCCCCCCCACCCCCCTCACCCTTCTACGCTTCCACCCCCCTACCTGTCCATCCCTCCCACCCCCCACCCCCCACCCCCCACTGGCCTTGATGCTGACGCACAGCAGCTTGAAGAAGCGTTGCTGTGCGGACCAGTAGGTCTTCCACACGTCGCGTGAGGTGGTGCTGGTCAGGGCCAGGGCGTGCTCCAGGCACTGCCTCAGCCGCCGCCACACAGCCACTGACCTGTCGTACATGGCTGCCTGGGCACACAGGGGGCAGGGGGGGTGGGCCTGGAGGCCTGGAGCATGGGGTTAAGAGGGGGCTGGGGGCCAGGCGGGGCAGCAGGGGCACGGGGCGGCAGGGAAGGTGCCCAGGCTGGCCAAGTCAGCAGGAGCCCGCCAGCCATTCCACCTGGACTCCTGCCGCCGTGGGGGCCGGGGTCGGGCAGTGGCAGTGAGGCAGTAGGTTGTGAAGTGCAGCCTCCCGGCTGGCTTGGTGTGGGGGGGTTAGAGTTGGGGGGGCCCTGTTGGTGTGTGGAAGCGAGGGCGGTGGTGGTGGCAGGGCTGGGCAGTTGCAGCCTCACGGCTGGCCTTGTGTGTGGGGTGTGTGCAGGCGCGCACCTGGTCGGGCGTGAGGGCCAAAAGGCAGCACAGCAGGGATGAGAGAGGAAGAGCCTCTAGCAGTCTACGAGTCTTCCACACGTCCCAAGCCCACGTGAGGTGGTGCTGGTCAGGGCCAGGGCTCCAGCACAGCACTGGTGAGGGAGGAAGAGGCTATACGTGGGCAGGCGCACCTGGTCAGGCGTGAGGGCAGCCTCCATGTCATAGAACTCAGCGTCCCTGAAGCTCAGGCCTCGCCCCACAAACTTGCCGTCCGCCTTCATCTCCATGGCCTGCCACCCACACACAGCATCAACCTCATCATCAGCCTGACTAGCAACTTCTGCAAGAACCTGGGTCACCTTACCCCTGACCACACTGCCCCTGCCCCTGCCTACCCCACTGCCGCCCTCAACCCCTGCCGCTCTCAACCCTCCCATTGACCCTTCCGCCCCTGCCGCCCCCCCTGCCCCTCCCTGCCCCCCCCGGGCCGCACCAGCATCTCCATGAAGCTGACGCCGCGCTTCTTCATGCTGTCCAGGAAGGCTGCAAAGTCCCTGAACGCCGTGCCCTCACCCCACAGGCCCAGGCGGGTGAGGTATGCCATGTTGCCCACCTGCAGCAGCCAGCAGCCAGCAGGCAGGAGGCATCAGGCATCAGGCAGTGCTGGGGGCCAGGGCCGCTGCCAGCTTGTTGGGCCGGCCAGGGGCAGGGGCAGTAGGGCCAGCAGGAGCCAGGCTGGGCCCCCCCACTCACTTCACACAGAGGCTGTACTTCACACTCATCTCAAACCCAAAGCCCTCCCCACACTAGAATTCCTAGAATTCCTAGAATCCCTCCCCTCACACTAGAATCCCCCGCCCCGCGACCAACAGCCCCACGCTGCCTTTCCCCCACCTCCTGATGCAAACCAGCCTGCCAGTCAGGCAGCACTAAGGCGCCACCCCGCACAGTGTGTCCCAACACGAGGAGGGCAGCCAAGCAGCCAGCAACCCAGGCAGCCAGCCAGCCGTCCCCCCAGCCCCTTCCGCCCCCACCCCCCACCCCAGCCCAGCCCCCCCACCCCCCCTGACCTCAGACACCCCGGTGGCAGAGCAGTAGAGCACCCTGGCCCTGGGCATGAGCTCCTGCAGCTCCAGCACCGCTGCCGCCACCTTGGTGCTGGACCCCCCCTCCTTGCCGCCAGCTGACCAGTTCTTGGCTTTGTGGCACTGCAGGGGGCGCAGCAAGCCAGGCTCATGACGAAACCCTGACGCATCAAACCCTAGCTCCCCAAACCCTAACGCATAAAAACCATAACGCATCAAACCCTAGTGCCCCAAACCCTAACGCATCAAACCCTAACGCATCAAACCCTGACGCATCAAACCCTGACGCATCAAACCCAGACGCATCAAACCCTAGTGCCCCAAACCCTACCCCATCACATCTTACCTCGTCAAAAATGAGTGGGCCCTCAAAGGCAGGTCCGCCCAGCCAGTCCACGATCTGAGACAGCCGGCTGCGCCCCTGGGGTTGAAGGTGGTGGCAGGTGGGAGGGGTGGGAAGGTGGAGCAGCACGGCACTCATGACTCGTGATGAGGCTGCTGCAGAGTCTGCTGAGGGCAGGGTCTACTGAAAGTCAGAGCCTGCTAACGGATTTGAACCCGTGACCTCTCAAAACATGAGAATACAAAATACAACGCTACGGGAGTACGAAATGATGAGGAAACGTATTGTACGGTCTATCGTTTTGGGTAACACTGGTCCAATGAGAGGAAGAGTAACAGCCTGGGTAAGGGTTTTGGTAAGGGCCTGGTATGCAGAAGGCAGAGGTGACTGAGAGGTAGAGTGTGGTAAGGGCTGATGTGTGCAGTATGCAGTATCTTACAGCGCTTGAGATCAGTAAGGGCCTGACGTCGATTCGCAACTCCCTGCTCAAAAACATGTGTATGTACTCAAGCTGCCTGCTGCAACGACCCTGCTGCCTGCTGCCAGGCTGCCTGTTGGCAGCCGCTCCATGATGCCACGACCCTGCTGCCTGCTGCCAGGCTGTTTGCTGCTGTGTAGACAGCTGCTGATGCTGGTACTGCTGCAATGAAGGCTCAAGGTTGAGGGCCAAGGTGCTGTGTAGCCCTCGTGCAAGTGCTCAAGGCCCTCATTGAAGCCAAAAGCTCCAGCTGTTCGTGGTGTACCCAGTTTGTCCTCCAGCTGCCTGCTGCCAGGCTGGCTGCCGGCAGCGGCCCTGTGATGCCACGACCTGCTGCTGGCTGCCTGCTGCCGCGACCCAAGGGCTGATGTATGCAGTATCTTACAGCGCTCAAAGGCCAGACGTCAGTCAGCAATTCCCTGCTCACAGCATATCTGATCGATCTCGACCACCACCCTGCTGCCTGCTGCCCCTTTGGGCCCACCTTGAGAGAGGACACCAGGGAGGAGTAGGTGAGGAACAGGCAGCCCTCCTGGAAGTCCTGGGAAAGGCCCAGGGCGCGCGTCTCCCTGTCTAGTGTCTGCACGTTGTTGATCACAGGGATGTGGGCGCCCAGGTCGCCTGCAAACACACCACAAGCCAAGGTCAACACCCCTTGGCCTCAAGGAACCACACCAGAGGGGCTGCTGCTGCTGCTGCTGCTGCTGCTGCTGGTGGTGGTGGTGGTGGTGAGTGGTGGTGGTGGTGAATGGAGAGAGGTCGGAGACACCCAGACCTGCCACTCAACACTCCTTGGCCCCGGGAATCACACCGGAGGGCTGCTGCTGCTGCTGCTGCTGGTGGTGAAGGGAGAGAGGTCGGAGATCGGCCAACCAGACCTGCCACTGCAGCTGCTGCTGCTGATGATGCCGCTGCTGATGCTGCTGCTGATGCCGCTGGTGTTGCTGCCGCTGGTGCTGGTGCTGCGGATGCCGCTGGTGCTAGTCATAGTCATAGTCAATGTTTAGTCATGGTGGAGATGGCAGGTGATGATCATGGTGGCGGTGGCGGCAGTGTGGGTGGTGCTTAGCTGAGAGCTGGAAGCTGGAAGCCGGCAGGTGGTTGGAGCAGTGGTCAGGGTCAGCACCCACTCAGATCGCGCTGAGCGTCCAGGCAGAGGTCAGAACTGAGGGAGAACCAGGCCGCCTTCCTGCACCGTCACCCAGGTCAGGCAGCAGCAGCAGCAGTGCAGAGGGCCAGGGGGTCAGGACCAGGGGGTCAGGGCCAGGGGGTCAGGGCCAGGGGGTCGACCAGGTCAAGCAGCATTGGGTGCATGCTAGCTGGCTGACCTGGTCACCAGCTGTGCTGCCAGGAGCAGCAGCCGGAGCAGCAGCAGCAGCAGCAGCAGCAGGGGTAGCAGGGGCAGCAGCAGCAGCAACAGGAGCAGCAGCAGGGGTAGCAGGGGCAGCAGCAGCAGCAGCAACAGGAGCAGCAGCAGGGGTAGCAGGGGCAGCAGCAGCAGCAGCAACAGCAGCAGCAGCAGGGGTAGCAGGGGCAGCAGCCGCAGGAGCAGCAGCAGCAGGAGCAGCGGCAGCAGAAGCAGTGGCAGCAGTGGCAGCGGTAGCAGCGGCAGCGGCGGTAGAGAGGGCCAGGGGGTCAGGGCCAGGGGGTCAGGGCCAGGGGGTCAGGGCCACACCTGCGGCCGCGGCAGTAGTTGTCCAGGATGATGCCGGCAATCTGGCGCCCCTTGCCCACCCCTGCCCCGTCCCCTGCGGCCAGCCAGTGGCTCAAGGGTGAGCCAGGCGCTATATCTATTGCTTCACATCCTGTTCGCCTGACCTGACCTGACCTGACCTGACCTGACCTGACCTGACCTGACCTGGCCTGGCCTGACCTGACCTGACCTGACCTGACCTGACCTGACCTGACCTGACCTGACCTGACCTGACCTGACCTGACCTGACCTGACCTGACCTGACCTGACCTGACCTGACCTGACCTGACCTGACCTGACCTGACCTGACCTGACCTGACCTGACCTGACCTGACCTGGCCTGACCTGACCTGACCTGACCTGACCTGACCTGGCCTGACCTGACCTGACCTGACCTGACCTGACCTGGCCTGACCTGACCTGACCTGACCTGACCTGGCCTGGCCTGACCTGCCCTAGCCAAGACTGGCTGATGAGCTGACTCATGCACCACCACCACTGCGTTCTGACTGCAAATGATGCATGTATAAAAGCTGACCGCCCGACTGCCCAACTGCCTGACAGACAGACCGACTGTTTGCCTGCTAGTCTGGCTGACTGCCTGACTGGCTAAAGACCAGCCAGGCTGCCAGCATGCCTGTCTCCTTAACTAACCCACAAAGCCAGGTACCGGACTCGTCCAGGAGACAATCAGTGTGTTGTCACACTTTAACAGTAGCTGGCTGTGGTGAAACCCTGAAGCTGCCTTTGCTGAGCGCCATGCAGTGCTTGCGCTCACAGCCATGGTGCTCAACCTCAAGCAATCCCATGCCCAATCTTTGCTTTGCTATGATGATCTGATCTGGCCGTTGCAGAATGGCAAGAGCTGCATGGCATGCTGCACCAGCCTCTGCATGTGCTTTTGCTCGCAATGCTGGTACTGCTGCTGCTGCTTCTGCTGCTTCTGCTGCTGCCTACAGGTGCTGCTGACCATGCTGTGGCAATGCTCCACACAGACAAAAACACTGCTTTGTAGTGGTCCACAATTAGTGTTCGACTGCAATGAAGGCTCAAGGTTGAGGGCCAAGGTGCTGTGGCAATGCTTTCATCAGATGACCACACCCAGGCTACCTATGAAGAAGCCAGCTCGCTTCCCGCCAGGCAGCAGCTGCTGGTGCTTAGTGGCTGCGTACAAGATGCCCTCCAGCTGCAGTGCGCTGAGCTTCCCACCAGCGACCAGGCTTGGTGGCAGTGCATCCAAAAGTGGGTATGAGCTGGCTGGAAGCTGGACGGAGCTGCAGGCAGCCAGGAATCAAGACAGGGCTGATAAGAGAAGTAGGCAGCGAGGCAGGGAGGTGCAGAGGGGTGCTGCGGCCCTGACCTCAATGAGGTGGATTCTGCCACGTCACCCGGGTGTGTGATGCCACCCAGCTTGGCTGCAGAGGAGGTGCACTGATAGCTGCTAAACACTTCCAGGTTGGCTTGCTCTGCAAGCAGGACAAATCCACGTAATGGAGGAGAGAACTAAGCCAAGCAAACCCTGGACTTTACTTGCCTGCCAGGCCCTCGCCAGACTCTCCATCATCTGCCATACAGCGGACTGAGAACTGACTTGATGTTGGCTCAGAAAGGGTAGACGCGAGCTTTAATACCTGGGGTGGTGAACTAACTGTTTACTTTTTGATTTGAATCGTGCTGCCTGTTCGCGAGCGGCTAGCACACAAAAGTTTGCCTCACACAGCCTGCACGTATATCTCGTGTCGTGTAGCCAGCCATACGTCTTCAAACGTCTAGTTCAATTGGGTGAGAGGCAGCGGTGAAGCGGTATCAGTACACTATCTATAGATGTGGGCACACAGAGAAGGAGGGAGTTCAATAGATGTGAGCCAGCCCCCTAGGTGGCATGGCTGAAAGGAATCAGATGGGGTGTGCAGCCAGCATGACAGGAGCCTGCAGCCAAGCATGTGCACACGCTCCTCACCACCCCCGTAGACCCCTCCGCTCCACCAGGCTGCTACCCACCCGCCCACCATCAGCTACCTCTGCTTCACGCAGCACCTTACACCTGCACGCTCGCGGATAGGGAAAGCTGCAGAAGCGGATAGAGCAGGGAGGGTTTGTAAAGATCCATGTCGCCAAGGCCATCTGGCAGCAGCAGCAGCAGCAGCCCAGCAGTAGGCCCCTCTGGCAGCAGCAGCAGCACAGCAGCAGGCCCCTCTGGCAGCAGCAGTAGCAGCAGCAACATCAAGCGCTCACCAGCTGACATAGGCAAGGGCCCGGCTGAGCCAGTTCAACCCAGGCAAGCAAGATGGGTATGACGTCACCCAGCAAGTCGTCCCGGCCTCAGGGGTGTGGGATGAGGATGGCATACTAGACAGCTTCTCTAGGTGCAAGCTGACAGTGGCCTGACCCAGGCCCACCGCAATATGCAGCATCAAGCTCCAACCTCTGCAGGTAGGTGGGCCTGTTAATGATGGCCGGGCCCGCAACAATGCAGCTAGTAGTTTACACAGGCTGTTCGCCTTACAAAGCATTAAGCTGTTGGTCTTGATGAGGTGCCCAGTGGTCAAGGGGGATTAGCCCCAGGAAAGAGTGCCACCGGTGTGGGGTTGGTAGTCATCAAGGGTGCGACCGAGGATGCTACAACATGTTTGTAGTAGTTGAGTGAGATTACCCACAGTCCAACATGTTGTTCCTTGTTGAATGAGTTTTGTTGTTCTGCCAATGATGTGGGGGGAGGGGCAGGGCCAGAGTCTAAAATTGGCTTCCCATGTGACGACGTGACCATGTGATCGCCATGCAGAATATGTGTTCTGTGTGCCATGCAAATGGCAGTGTACTTTGGCAACGTTGGAGATGGCCGGCAAAGTGGGTGGGGGGCCTATGCCGTGCTGCAGGCATGCCGCAAGGTGGTGAAGAGACCCAACAGCGGCAACTTCACAGATGGGCAGCGTGGCGTGGTGGTGACAGTGGATGAGTTCAGCACCAGCCGAGTTAGCTCAGTTGTGAGAAGCCCGTAGCCCTGCGAGATGCGGCTCTACTGCAGCAAGCTCACAAGGCCTGCAGGCTGGACGCCCCGAGCAGGTCAGCCTGGAGCCAGCTCTTTTGAAACGCCTATGCAGGACCTCATGTGGTGCCTTAGGGTGAACCAGAACATCCCTGGGGACCTTGGCAGATGGGTGGACAGGGGCTGAATTCAGTCCTCAATGTCCAGCAGTCAGGGGAGGCCCCATTGCGCCCAGTGTAGCCGAGCAAGGTCACTGGCCCTAGGCAAAGGGTACCCTGGCATGAGGGCCGAGGGCCTGGCATGAGGGCCGAGATAGAAAAAAGAAAGGAAGATCGCGAATGAAGACTTCACACCTCTCAAGATGTCACACGTAAAACTTTTCCTTCAGGGTGCTGCATGGCGTCCTGGCTGACCTGGGCATGACGGACCTGACAAGGGCCCAGCTTGAGGCAGACAGCCTGCCCCAGTGGCAGCGGTTCATCCAGTACAGCCAGCTGCAGAACAGCATGGAGCCTGCAGCATTCTAAGGATGTGCGGGGCCTGAAGTGGTGCCATGAGGTGCCGCCCAACCCCCCTCCCCCTCCCCAAGCTCAGCACCCACCTGCCCAAGACCCTCCCCCTGCCCAGGACCCCCCTGCCCCTGCCCATGACCCCCTTGCCCCTCCCCCAGCCCAGGAGCCCCCACCCCCTCCCCCAGCCCAGGAGCCACCCCCACCAGCTCAGGACCAGCCCCCTGCCCAGGCCCCACCTGGCCCAGTGCCACCACCCCAGGCCCCTTCATGGGGCAGGTGGCTGGACCGGGACACCAACGCCTGCTTCAACTTCCAGCGCATTGGTGAGAGCATGCAGCGCCCCCTGGAGCTGTGCAGCTGGACTGACTTGAAGGCCCTGCCCCCCGTTGGCAAGGAGTACCTGCAGGGCTACAAGCGGGTCAATGACCGGCTGCCTAAGATCAGGCAGAGGCTGCACCGGGCTGCTGAGTACCGGCGAGGCATTGATGGCCGGGCCCGCAACAATGCATAGGCCCTAGTAGTTTACACAGGCTGTTAGCCTTACAAAGCATTAAGCTGTTAGTTTTGATGAGGTGCCCAGTGGTCATGGGGGAATAGCCCCAAGAAAGAGTGCCACCGGTGTGGGGTTGGTAGTCATCAAGGGTGCGACCGAGGATGCTACAACATGTTTGTAGTAGCTGAGTGAGATTACCCACAGTCCAACATGTTGTTCCTTATTGAATGAGTTTTGTTGGCTGAGATAGAAAGGATGTGAAGATGAATGAAGACTTTGAGGAAGATGAATTTTGAACATTGCGAATGAACATTGCGAATGAAGACTTCACACATCTCAAGTTGCCATTTCCTCCATTCTAAGCAGCGAGGCACACGGCACTCTTCCAAAAGCCAGTATGAGCACAGCTGGCGAGGCTAAAAGCGCGACAGCGTCAGAGTCCAATTGCCGTTTGCTGAGTTTACCCGCGGAACTCCTCGGCAAAATTGTCGCGCGTGTCAGCCAGGAAGAACACCACCACCGTTATTGCAGCACCAGCTTACAGGAATGCTGCAAGGCTCTTGAGAATGCCGTGCTCGCGCATTGGCCTCGACTAAGCGTCAGGTTGAACGAAGACCAACACCCCAACGTCGGTCGACCCATCCTTAGCAGTAAGCTCGTCCGGGCGCTGCGGACGAGGCAGTCGAAGCTAGAGGTGAGGAGGCCCCACGAATTATACGCATGCTTGCACACGAGGCAGGCCGCAGTTGATACACATTAAGCCATGGCACTCACTAGCACTTAGCTGACCTGCTGCTGTGCATCCACCCCAAATTATGAGGCAGCTGCAAGACCCTGATTGTAAGCTGCCTGTGCCCATGCAGGTGACGCTGGATTACTATCAGTCTCTGTATCCTGAGGATGGTGGGGATGGCGGCGAGTATGACAATGGCTGCATCACTGAGGTGCTGAAGCTCTTGTCCCCTTGCCCAGCAATCCAGCGGCTGAGCTTGGAAAGTGAGACGCATGAGCACACCCCCACACAACACCTGAGCTGGCCTAAGAGCCGCACACGGCTGCTGCGTAAGTGCTGCCCCAGCCTCACAGCCCTCAGCGTATCAGAGTTCGTGCTCGGGTCAGGCTCCCTGGCGGGTCTGGTGGATGTGTGCCGCAAGCTGGGCCTACAGCAGCTGCATGTCAGCCAGTGCAAAATGAAAGAACCTCACGAACGCGAGGGTGTGGCGGTCGTGCCCCTGGGCAATGTATTCAGAGGCTGCAGGCTGCAGAAGCTCAGCCTGGACGTTTGGTGGCGAGCGATGCCTCCACCCAGCCTGCGGCCGCTGGCCCTGCACCTCACCCACCTCACCCTGGCCCTGCCAGATGGCTATGAGTCAGCAGAGGACTGCCTGCCCCTCTTGCAAGGGATGGGCCAGCTGCAGGTGCTACACCTCACCATGCCTGTCCCCTTGCCTCCCCCAAGGGATGTGTGCGGCATGGAACCATATGATGATAGAAATGATGATGGTAATGAGGAGGAGGAGGATCAAGAGTACGACTTGGACTTCTCTGGCCTGCCACAGCTGGTGCAGTCCCTGCCTTGCCTGCAATCCCTGCGGCTGCCCCTCCTCATCCTCGAACCTCAGGACATGGAGTCACTGCTGGCCATCACACAGCTCACCCACATCACGCCATTGCTTCAGTCACGGCTCCAGCGCAGTTATGCCGACTCAGCCTGCAGCTGGCGTCACCTGGACCGAAATGGTATTTTTATACCAGACATATTGGACAACCTGGCCCACCTGCCCCTGCACGCCCTCACCCACCCGTTGCACATTCCTGAGCTGCTGGTGGACGCAAACCATCTTGACCTCGACTTGGCCAAAGCAGCCTTGGAGAACTTGGCCAGCCGGTGTACTGTGCCTGTCACCATCAGCAGCCTCACGTTGCGGTGCCCCACCGCCCCTGACGCCAGCTGCACAGATGGCGATGTGCAGCTGGCAGTGGTGGAGGCGCTGCTGGCCCAGCTGCAGCCTATATTCCATGCAACCTCAATAGTCAAGGTCACCGGCCTACATTCGGTCACACCCCACACAGCGCGGGCGCTAGCTCCGGCCTGCAGGGCAGCCAGCAGGGTGATCCTGCAAGGTGGCCTCATGGCGCCTGGCGTGGAGGTGTGGCTGGAGCTGCTGCGGTGCATGCCGGCCATGACGCAGCTGGACATCACCGGCCTTGGCAGCCACTTGGGGTACCTGGATGAGGGGCTGCGGCAGTTGCGCCTCCAACCGCCAAGGGCTCGGCGCCTGGAGGTCAGTCTGTGGGCACCGGGCGCTGGTACATGGCGGTTTGATACGTCGGTGGAAGGTCTGCCACGGCCCTGGCGCCAGCTTGTTAGCGGGCGTGGGTTTCCGAAGATCAGTCTAGCGGAGAGGAGCGGCAGTGGAAGCTAGTGTGTGGTATGCTGATGGAGGCTGCCATAGGCTCTGGCGCTCAGCTGACGCTTGTTTTGCACAAGGTCGTCTGCTCTGCTCCATGCTGGTGGAGTGTGGTGGTGCGGTGTCATTTCAGGCTGCCAGCTGTCACACCACTGTTAGCAACCTGGTAAAGTGAATGTAACGCCTAAGTGTGGGCTGGCGCTGCTCCAGCCATGTGAGGGATGTTCTTGCACTGTGGCTGCTTGGCTTTGCCGTATCTTTAGCTGACTTGCAAGCGGCACTGCACCGCTTGCTTCCCTTGTGCCATGGACCATGGTGGGATGATCATCACTCCATGAACCTCTTGGGAAACCCAAGTTACTTAAAAAGGCTGGGCTACAGGCGGCTGCGAGACAGTAGTGTGTGCCCCCCCCCCCATTCGAGCTGCCATCAGCTTACAATTAGTGCATGTTTGTCATGCCAACTCTACATTATAGCCCTCGTGGTCAGGCGATGATGTAGGTGGTAGGCGACCATGACCATGTGTATGCCATGTGTATGCCATGTGATGGGAACTCCTCACAGACAAAACTCCGTTTTGTACGGGTCCACATTGAGTGTTCCACAGCAATGAAGGCTCAAGGTTGAGGGCCAAGATGCTGGAAAGGTGCGCCAGATGAAGGATCAAGGATTAGGGTAATCCCTGCTATTGGTGTAGAGGTGGGTGCTCATCTCCAGGCACCAATGCTGAGTGTCAGGACCGGGGTGAGGAGGGGGAGTCCTGCTGGTGGGTTTGGCCAGCGGTGGTGGCAGGGTCAGAAAACCTCGGCCACAGGCTCCACCTAGAACCAGCGTTAATCTGGGTCAGCCTAGTAATTTCGCTGGTGGACTTGGCATTGGCGCCAGGGTTTGACGTGTCACAACAGGCGTATGGTGAAGTCATGCCGTTGGATGCATGGTCCACGGCTGCAGGGACCTCATTTACAACATAGTTTTCAAAGATGCGAATTTGCTGACGACAGTCATTTGCAACCACACAAGGCTGCCACCAGCGGCAATGTTGAATCATAGTTGGACTGGAGCGCTAGCCGTGTTTTTGCCTCGCCCAGGGATTACGCCTCAAATGCGGCAGCTCGGCTATAAGCTCAACCAGGGGAAGGGCAGCTGGCTGGTCGCCACCAAATCCGTCGCACGTTTGAGCTTAACAAGCTCGACAAACCCTGATCAACTGCAGCTGTCACTTAGCCTGGAGCCACTGCATGGAGCCATTCGACCTGACAGTAGGGTCCAGGTGCGATATTGATAAGCAGTGGGCGTAGGGCAGACCTAGCTCTTTACCCTCTTGCACACGGTAGACAATAAACCGTGTGCAAGAGGGTAAAGACGGTAGACAAGGCCAGGCTGTTAGCTTGCATGCGCTGCCGTGAAGGTGTGTGTGTAGGTGCTTGATTTGGACCTGTACGATGGCACTGCAGCAGTGCGGCTGCTCATACCCCAAGCTGCACCACATGAAGCGCCGCCACGGGACCCAGCCCTGCTCCTGCTACACCACCCGTTCCCTGATCCAGCCCAAGCCAAGTACGCGAGCCCTGCCACGTACAAGCAGCACAGGAAGCTACACACTATCAGAATGTTATGCCCTATCACATGCATGCATGAACACGTCAGCAGCGTGTGCCTGGTAGAGGTGCAGCGTGTGATGTGATGTGTGATGATGTGTGTGATGTAATGTGTGACGATGTGTGTGTATGTGTGTGCAGGGGTGACCCAGCTGCGCAGTACACGTCCTGTCACATCGTAGCCTTCAAGTTCAACAGCCATCTGGATGCCCAGACATTGGAGGGTCTGCTGGCAGCAGCAGCCAGCCCTGCCCCGCCCGCGTTGCCTACAGCAGCCGGCAGTACGGCAGCTGAACAGCAGGCTCAAGGCCAGCAGCAGCAGCAGCAGCAGCAACAACAGCAAGGCCTGCCAAGTTGTGACACTAGAGCAGGTACAGCTAGCAACCCCCATGGCCAGAGTCTAGACCAAACCCAACCCAAGGGGCAGGCTCCAGGTCAGCAGGGCTTAGGCCAACACGACCTCCAGCTTGCAGGACATTCGGCAGACGCTGGTGCCTCTATGCTGAACGGCAAGCAGGCGTCCAACAATAATATCCAGCAGCTCATCGAGGTGGGTGGCACAGCCCATGCGGCAAGACTGATGTGGCAGCAGCAGCTGTGGGCCAGCACCCTCAGTGTCGGTGGAAAGGCGGTGAGCACAGAGCAGGGCAGCTTCCTCTTTGCGCCCCCCTGCAGCTGGGCTGTCCTCCTTGTGCTTGTCCGTGTCACATTGCTCCCACTCACATGGCTCAAGGTGGCGTCCAGACACGAGATGACTCTGCCATGGAACGCCTGTGCCTGCAGTGCAGCCTGGATGGACCCGCATGGGCATGCGTCCAGCTAGGCAAGGGTCTAGCTAGGCATGTCCGTGCACTCCATGTCAGCTGCCAGGCTATTACCTCAGTGTTCCAGGGCACAGGCCAGTGGGGTGCAATGCCAAGGGCAGCGCAGCCTCTCTCACTTAAGTGCCCCTAGTGAACCCTACGAATAGCGCTGCCACCACCACCACCAGCATCCACACCACTGCCAAGAGGCTGTCCCAACTATCATGTATGTGTCATATTGTCACCAGCAAAGCGACTCGTGCTACATGCCATCTGTTGGAGGATGTGCACATGCTCCTGCTTGTGAATGCTAACATGAGCCACATGTCACTCCTGCTTCTCTGGCCTGCCCCTGTGCAGCACTACTTGCTCCAGCCTGGCTTCCTAGAGCTCGTGGAGGAGGTGGAGGCCACATGGAGCCGCATGGAGGCTGCAGCTGCTGCGGCTGCCACTCAGAGCACCCAGACTCAGGCAGGGCAGCTGTAAAACATGGATGTATAGGCGTTGTGCTAGTAGAGTGACCAAGGTAATGACCACGTGCTGCAGACAACACGTGCTACCCAGACAACAGTATAGCTAGGGACGATGTTCATGTGTTGACCACACCAAATTGGTGTGAGCCATGGACACTGAAAGCTATGCCTAGTCCTGACAGCGGCCCTCAGATGAAGGCAGAATTATGATGTACATAGCGGTTGTTGTTCTCCTTTCACTGTGAGTGTCCATGTTATTACATGTATAGGATGCCATTCTAGAACCACGTACATAGCAGATATTTAAAAGGGGCACATGGGCAGGGACATTGGGAGGGGAGGGCATAGGCCATTGTAAAAAGCCACTGCTGTTCAATCTGCTGAAGCTCGTGCCCCTAGGAGGTGCCCTTTGGAGGCTTGCCCCTCTGGAGGCTTGCCCTTTGGAGGTGCGAGAGTGAGTGACATCGCCTCCTGAGTATAAGTAGGTGCGAGCAGGTTTGATCAGGTAAGAGCCTAGTGGCGCAATGCCTCCGAGGAAGCGGCCCAGTGCCTGCCCGCTGGGTCAGGCAATAATGTAGGTGGTAGGCGACCATGACCATGTGTATGCCATGTGTATGCCATGTGTATGCCATTCGATGGGAACACCACACAGGAAAAACACCGTTCTGTAGGGGTCCACAACGAGTATTTCACTGCAATGAAGGCTCAAGGTTGAGGGCCAAGGTGCTGTTCAGTCTGAGCGTCTGGTTGACCTGCTTGACCATACTCCGCCAAACCCTGCTCTGCCGCCACCTACACCTTGTGTGGCTCCTCATTATGCAGCCTGGCAGCCCCTTGCCTCATAGGCTAAGGCTTGTGTGTGGCTTCAACCAGGCCCGCTCAATGGGCCAGAGCAGGGCACCGCCAAACCTGAAAGGATGTGGGGAAGACTGTGGTGATCAAAGAGTGTACTGTATGATTGTGCCATGACTTGCTGCTTGTCGCCATGACACCCGCTGGACAATTGCACCTTGTGGGCTGCTCAGTCCTGCCACCTAATGCCCGCTGGGCAGTCGTGTCCAGTGTCAAGTCCCAACATGAGCAGGAACAATGTGATCAGGGCAGCTGCAGTGCAGGGCTGCTGGGTGCTGCTGGGTGTAGGTTGAATAGCTAAATACAGGTTCCACCGCAACTGAAGCTAGTGTTGGACAGTTTAGACTAACCAGGTGTCCCTGTGCCGCTGCTTAGGATAATCAGGTTTGCCTCCTAACACAGCCCCTCCCACAGCATTTTTGACTCCGGTCACACACCAGCAGATTTGTTCGGTGAAGTGCATCGCTACACTCGAACTCTCAGCAGGACGTATCACTCGCAGTATGGCACCATGCGCGCTGCTCACAGATTGCAAAATGGGGTCGTTAGGCCACCGAGCCTATCGGGCAAGCTTCTGCCCAAGCAGCCGACCGCTCTGCGCACATCCTTTACGGAAGCTCAGCGCAACGCAGTGCACATGCAGCCAAAACCACGATAAGGTGGTGGCAGGGATGCTCCTTACAACGGATAGTCATGCCGCCGTCCAGCTGCTGATAATCACTGGTGTTGGTGTGCAGACAACCAGTGATGTCGTTACGCAGCTGCACAAGGGAGCAAGCTTGGGCAGCCTAGCTGCAGCAGCATGCCTATTACTTCCAGGAGCAGCACTAGCCACGGTGGGTCAGGGGCTGGAACTTCAACATCGATTCGTGCCAGCGCCCCATAAGCAGCTAGAGCAGAGCATGCCTCACTGCCAATGGCCAGACTTCAGCACAATGTGGGATATGGTGTGACAGCCATTCCCATAGTGTGATCAATCGCCACTCCGCCCCCCTCTCTATGCTGCTCAACATGTGCTCGCTCTGGTGCCAAGGGAATATGTGCTCATGTTGGTGCTTGACAGGACACAGCAGCCTTGCAAGAGGCAGCCAGCGATGTTTTGGCATCAGTGCAAAAAGAGCAGTCGGCGTATAACTTTTTTGTCACCCTCGCCTTCACCACTGTCGTTGCACTGCTGGCCACGGTCACCCTTGGGGTGGGTGGCAGTACGCAGACAGGATGCTACAGGCTCAGCAGGCCACAGCAGCCATACCATGCAGATTGAACCCTGTCCAGCCAGGTACAGCTCGGCTGGCATTCCTTAGGCATAATGCCTCTTCAGCAAGCAACTACAGTGCAACAACAGCCATTCTGCACTTGGCATTAAGGAATATGTGTGCACTGCGATTTCTTCAGGTGGCTTACCTCACAATAGTGCAATTCCTGGAC
Source organism: Haematococcus lacustris (assembly GCA_030144725.1). Taxonomy (NCBI): domain Eukaryota; kingdom Viridiplantae; phylum Chlorophyta; class Chlorophyceae; order Chlamydomonadales; family Haematococcaceae; genus Haematococcus; species Haematococcus lacustris. The sequence continues at coordinate 5,389,919 of JASKMD010000012.1, read as the reverse complement.
AAGCGCCAGGAGCTTGAGGACCAGGGCCAGCTCAAGACATCAATCACGGGTCTCCCAGCAGACAAGTAAGCAGTGCCGGTAGCTACTGTCCTTTTGCTAGCTACCTGGAAATGTTGTCTGCTCACTGCTGACTACTTTTTGTTTGTCTGCTTCTCAATTGTTCCACTCTGTACAGGGAAGTGTCCAAGGACTCTTCTGAGGGAGAGAAGCGATTATCTTTGAGGAAGGCCATGTCAGTGAAGAAAGACACGAGCAAAGGCTTCGGGTCGAGCAAATCAGCAGCAGCCTCCGCACCACCCAGGGAGTTTTGACTGGAACCAGTCTCGACCGACATTCGTCGCCACAGCCAACTCCCAACTCCAGTCACACACCAGCAGATTTGTCGAGGAGGATTACACAGTGCTGTCTGAAGGGCAGGACAGGAGCAGCGAGCGCAGCGCGCAATATGCGAAGCCGACCCTGTAGACCGAGGCGATCGTCAGCAGCAGCTTAGGTGGATGGCCCGGGGCGACCTGGACAAACGCAGCTCTAATGTGGGTTGCAAGAAACGAGGGTTCCCGCGTGGGTTTGTCTGAACTTGCATACCAGCCATGCAGGGGCCTGAATACCAACCAGGCTGTAAGGTTAACTGCTGCGCTTCGTTTGACGGCCAGCTTCGTGAGTGCAGCCGTGATTTTCAGTTTTCTGTGCGATCGTGGCTGACCTCTGCTTGGGAGCTGTCCACAGACCCTGCGGAGGTGTTGGAAAAGAAGTCAGAAAAACAAGGCGCTGTGCTCTTTTACGTGCACTACCTCGACTGTGAGCAGTCAGCTTCGCAAGCTCGTGCCGCTCTGTTTTTTGACAGCTTATCAGCTTGTGACGCGACCAAGGCTGCATGGACACCTGTCGCAGTCGGTCCTATGACATGTAGGCGACAAACGGCTTGACGAGTGGGTGACAGTTGACAAACTTCACCAGTGGACGACAACTCCCAGAGCTCCTGCTGCTCGCAGCGACACAGCCCCTGCTCTTCAAGGAAATGGGTGGGTATTGGAAGTCAATACGCTGACAGGCAATCCAGGGCAGCCACCAAGCTGCATGCATCAGGCAGGCCAGCCTCCATGCTCCTGAACCTCAGCTTTGGCAGGAAAGCAAGAAGCCAGGAGCATACGTGGCAGGCTCACGAGCTGCTCAGGGGCAAAAGCAGCCCAGTGCATCCTGGCTGTAGGGAGCTACTGTCACCCACAGCCCTGGGAGATGTCAAGGTCACCCGTCGCTTCAAGCGCAAGTTTGAGGAGATCCACCATGTGGTGGTGAGCACTAAGGAGCTGTGGTACCACAGTGGCAGGATGAGGCTGTTGGTGCCTTGGGGGGGTGTGGATTAGCGGCAGGAGTACAATGGCGGCAGGGGTGGGTGGGATGAAGTGGAGGGTGACAGGCACACAACCAGGCAGCTTACAAGCTGCTGAAGGCTGTGCTACCCAGCCTGACAAGCTGCAGACTTTGACCTTCACCCAGACTCAGCCTTGCAGCCCGCCTGAGCCTAGCTGGTGCCTGAGTCTGGCACCCCGCACCAGGAGCAGCTCTTGCCATGTGCCGCTATATGATGGCGCGCTGGGCCTAGGCGCCACCTATACCTGTCTGTTTTTGCTGACAGGATGACCATGGACATGCTGGGGAGCATGGGCATGAGAAGGAGGCGCATGTTCCCAAAGTCAAGAACATAAATGTGAGGTGCTGGCCAGCTGGTGCTTAGCCGTGTGCAGGAGGGCAGGCAGTGCTGCAACCAGGGGTTGCAGCATGGGTTGCAGCATGGGTTCCAGCGCATGCATGTGACCAGCACCTGTGCAGTGACAATACCAGTGCCTCAACTCACGGCCCCGCTGACAGCTATAAAGCTAGCGGCTGAGCAGGGACACTGATAGAGGCTGCTAATCATGCAAAAGCGGCGTGAAGCAGGAGTGACACGAGCTTGGGCAGCTCAGGCAGCTAAGCACAAGCAGCAGCAGCAGCCTGGGGTTGGGTGCTGTGCAGGGCTATGGCTCATGTGCCTACGACCTGACCACCCTTGTCCAAATCCTACGCCTCTTCTATGCGTCACTATTCCCTCCCGCTGAATAGCATGAACAGCTTTGAGCAGGCCACGCTGCACTAGTGAGCCATCCTTGCCAAGGCATTGAGCATGGGGGCTACGGCCACATACTGCTGCTGCACCATGCTGGCGCCGGTGTCCCACCTAAGGCACAGACCCCCCACCCCTCTCCCCCAAAGTGCCCATGGCCTGCCCTCAGCTTAGTATGCCGCCTGGGGTCCATTGCCTGCAGGTCATTGAGCTGGGGCGGTGGGAGATGGACACCTGGTACCACTCGCCTTACCCTGAGCCCTATGCCAGCCAGGACAAGCTGTATGTGTGTGAGTTCAGCCTCAAGTACTTCCGCAAGAAGAAGACGCTGATCCGCCACCTGGCCAAGTTGGACATCAGGCATCCCCCAGGTGAGCAGCAGGGGAGGGCTGGACGAGGTGGGAGGTAGGGCAGCAGCAGCGAGCAGTGGAAGGCAGTCCATGTGGCTGTGGAGGTCGCTGGCCGAGGCTGAAGGGGCAGGACGCCTTGGGGGAAGAAAGGGGGTCAGGTTGGTCTGGGTAGGAGTTGGCATCAAATGGGCTGCAGTCACCTTGGCCTGGTGCTTCAGGCAAGCTGGGTTTTGAGATGAAGAGGGGGTAGTGGTGATCAGAGGGGCAGCTGTTGGTGAGAGGGTGCAATAGGATGAGGGTGAAGTATTCACCAAGGCCAGCTTGCAGCAAATGGGGCGACAGCTGACCAAGGTGGTGGTGTCCACTGCAGCATGCTGTTTGGACAAGGCAGTTCTGCTCTGCTGTCAATGCTCCTGCCTGCTGTGTTTGGGCAGGTGACGAGATTTACCGCTCGCCTCCGCCGCCCCCCAGCCAGCCCAGCTACGCAGGCGGAGCCGTCACCAACCCACCTATCTCTGTATTTGAAGTGGACGGCAAGAAGGCCAAGGTGGGGTAGCAGCAGGCAGCTGCCTGTCAGCCCCACCCTTCTGCTGACAATTGAAGTGCTGATCACAAGGGGTACCCTGCTCCATTGCAGCCCCTGTCCCGGCATGTGGGCCTGACCCTGCCTGGGTGCTGCTGCTGCCCATCCTCCTATGCAGGTGTACTGCCAAAACCTGTGCCTGCTCAGCAAGCTGTTCCTGGACCACAAGACGCTGTACTATGATGTCGACCCTTTCTTGTTCTATGTGTTGTGTGAGCGCGACACAGATGGATACCACATCGTAGGTGAAGCAGGCGTACCCCCAGCCTCCCTGCTGGAGGCCAGGGACAGCACAAGCACAGCAGGGTCAGGGCTAGCGCTAGGGCCAGGCAGGCCACTAGCAGCTTTGTAACATGATGGGGCGAGCAACACAGGCAGCAGCAGCAGTTGCTGCTTCCTTACAGGGCCAACACCTACTGCTTCCACCGCTGCCCCTGCTGATGGTGTTTGTGCGCACATGCCGCGTCCTGCTGCTGCTGGGTTGACTGCTGCTGCAGGTTGGTTATTTTAGTAAGGAGAAGGAGTGCAAGGAGGAGTACAACCTGGCATGTATCCTCACCCTGCCTGCCTACCAACGCAAGGGGTACGGCAAGCTGCTGATCGCCTTTGCATACGAGCTGTCACGGAGAGAGGGGCGGGTGGGCACACCTGAGCGGCCCCTCAGTGACCTGGGCCAGGTGGGTTTGGACAGCCGCAGCCAGAGCTGCACCCCGCCACAGCCCCATGGGGAAGATGAGGGTGGAACAGGGAGGGGCGGAGTCAGGCTAGGGCCCACAAGGAGGAAAGCTGGTTGTGGAGATCAAGGAGAGGTCCTCCAATCTTGAAAGGGAGGAGAGCGTGAGATACAGTGCCTTTGGATGTGGTGCTCGTGGCTATGCTTGGGTGCTTGGAGCTGTGACTGCTGCTGTGGTGGGGTGTGAGGGACGTGCAGGTAGTGTGTCGTTGCTGGGAAAGGTAGCTGATGGTTACAGTGGCAATGGCAGCTGAGGTTGCATAGTGACAGACACGCAGGTGTTGCTGGCTGGCGCTTTGTGTCATTATGCTGCAGGTATCGTTCCGCAGCTACTGGGCTCGGGTGCTGTTGGAGGCGCTTCGCCACATGCGGGGCGACGTCAGCGTGAAGGAGATGAGTGAGATGACCATGATCAAAGGACAGGACATTGTGGATACGCTTCAGGTACAGCCCCTGTCCCCTGTCCTGCTCTTGCTAATGACATGTCTGGTCACTTGCATTGCTCTGTGATCATACAAACCTCCTGTGGACATAAGCTTGCTGCCCTAGATGCCCTGCCTGCCGTCGCTGTAGCTTATCACAGCAGCGGCAATTCACCCTATTTCTAACCTGCCCCTCTTCCTGCTCACATTCTCGCAAATACAAGTGTGGTGTTGTCTAGTCTTTGAGGCAGTTTGTACCCTCATGTATTGCGTCTTCTCACGAACCATGATTTGCAACGCGCACGACCCTCGCTGCCCCGCAGCCCATCACATGCTCCCTTGCGCGCCGCATTATGCCGCAGAGCCTGGGGCTCATCAAATATTGGCGCGGGACGCACCTCATACACGCGGATCCGCGCATCGTACAGGAGCACTACGCCAAGCACGCCCAACAGCGCATGATTGACGTCGACCCTGCTTGCTTGCACTGGCAGCCGCTGCCAGCGTTGAACAATCGCAAGCGACCCTGACAGGGGTGGGGGCGCAAGTCGGGTGGTGCGAGTGATGGGTGGCAGTGAGCATTGTCGAATAAACGAGCATGTTGCATCATGTGTGGGTCTTTGGTGACATATTGGGACCCCGTTGTGGCCCACTCCGTCAAGATGCAAAGAATACATGGATTTGCATTTGACTATTCACAAGGTTTAATCCCTGCAGCCCCCATGCTACACCAGAATAAAGCACGAGTTGGCATCGAACACTCGCTGTGTTAAAGCTCGCTGTTGTAAAGGCTACTGCTAGTGTGCCTAATGCCTACTCCGCCGGTCAATGGGCCCCGGCGACACACACCGCAAACAGAACGCATACTATTTACACAGTGCTTTGAAACCAAATGATCGCCACGACACTCTGCCGCAGACCAGTAACAAGGATAGCAAGCTGTACAACCTGTGTCAGTCGTCAGCCCTGCAGCAATACCAGGCTTAGCAGTGTGACAAACATCTACTGCTGTGCGACATGCACATCTTCACATCTGCCAAGTTCAGCGATTGACCAGCACCGTGGAGGGGCATCGCATGGGATGCTGCCCCGGACCTGGCCCTTGCGCTCGGTGCAGCTCGCGCTGTAGCAAAACCCTTTCATAGGGGCGTACCTGTAGGGTGGCCCCTGTCACATGACACTGCAGCTGCTCTTGTCCTCCTCTTGCGGCGGTGGGACCACCACGCGTCCCCCTTGCCCCGCCCCCCCTCTCCCCCCTACAGCCCCCCCCTGGCCTCCGCCCCCCCCTCTGCCCCATCCATACCCCTGTCCTTGCCCCTGTTGCTGCTGCTGCTGCTGGGGTGGTCTGTGCGGGCTGCCCAGGCCCTGCTGCTGCCTCTGCTGCCCGGCCTGCTGCTGCTGCTGCTGCCGGGCATGTCGCTGGCGCTCCTGCTCCTCCTCCTGCTCCTGCAGCTGGAGGGCCATGGCCAGGTCAGCATCCGCCTGGGCTGAGCTGAGGCCCGAGTGCCCAGGGGGCTGGGTGGCGGCTGGTGGGGGGTACCAGGCAGGGGGGGCGGGGCGCAGCAGTCCAGCGGCCTCTGCGATGGCGGCAGCGTCTGCTTCAGACAGGCCTGCGGGTGGAGGGTGTGGGAGGCAGGGGGCAGGGAGAGGGGGGCGTTGAGGAAGGAGAGGAAGCGGAGAGGGAAGGAGGGGGTGGGTAGGGGGTGACCTGTGGTGGTAATGACTTGTAACGGGCCCGAAGGGAGGAGGGGCAGGTGCGCGGCAAAGAGAGCCCTTGGCATGGAACCTGGCCTGGTGACGCCCACCTCACCCAAGTGCTGCCCCAGAGGGTGTGAGGCGAGCAATGGTGCATGCGCTCATGTCCTGGTTTGGTAACAGTTATGAAGGCGCAGGCAACAGGCCACAGACCACAGATCCCCCTCACAATGCAGGGTGCTGTGCCAACGTTGTAGAGGTATAGGAGGTTGCTGACTGGCCTGACACCATGCTGCATGCCACCCCATGCGTACCCATCATCCCACACAACCCACCCTACCCGCGCTGGTCTGACCGCACCTTCCTCGACTCAACCTGGTCTGGCCTGATCTGGCCCAGTCATCCCACCCATATCCACCACCCCAGGCCAGGCCACCCGACTAGGCCGGACTCCCAGTCATGCGCCCCCTCGCCCTGAACCCACCGTCCAGCACCCCAGGGGGGAGGGCCGCCAGCGCGTCCATGTCCACCTCCATGCCGGGGTGCTGAGCCGCATGGCGCCCCTGAGACCTGCTGCCGCTGGGGCTGGCAGGCGCCTGGTAAGGCGTGAAGTCGGGGCCACACAGCGCGGTGTCGCCATCCACTGTGTCCAGACGCTCCCACACCACCTGGGGGGAGGACCAAGCCGTGAAGTGCTGGAATAAGGTGGCAGGGGGGAGAGACCATATGCATGAGAGTGCCAGCGTGGTTTTGTATGCTGTCCTCTGTTCCTACCCCTGCCCTGACCCCTCTTCCTACCCCTGCCCCTGCCGCTGCTACCTCTTCCTGCCCCTGTCCCATTCCATTCCCCTCCCCTTCCTTTACCCCACTCTCTGCCTTGCTCTCCCCCACCAGCCTACCCTGCCCCTGCCCCTCCCCCCTACCCACCTGCTGCTCCCCCAGGTAGCCCTGGTCAGTCACCAGCAGGTACACCAGACCCTGGTACTTGAACATGCAGTTAAAGTGGTTGTTCCTGCACATCACACCACACACACCACACCACACCTCGTATCACACATTGTACACCCGTCACCCAGTCTGTCTCACCCCATACCCTAGATCACACCCAGAGATCACACCTAGCCTGGCATAGCCCTGCAGCCCCTGCTGCCCCCATCCCCAACCTCCCCTCTCCCTGCCCACCCCCCACCCTTGACCCCTGACCTGCTCGCTGCGCTGCCTCCTCCCTCCCCCTCCCCCCCTCTGGCCCTCTGCCCCCCTGACCCACCCGGCCTGGCTGGTCACCTGAAGAAGACCGCCAGGGCGTTGTCCCGCAGGCAGTCCGCCAGTGCAGCCAGGCCGTGCACAGTGAGCTGGGTGGCCGTCTGTGTCAGGAAGTCCCGCGCCACCAGCGCTTCCTCCCGCCGCCGCCTTTGCTGCCCTTGCTGCTGCGGGGTGCTGCTCTGCTGTTGCTGATGCTGCGGCGGCGGCTGCTGCTGCTCCTGCTGCCGCTGTTCTTGCAACTGCCCTTGCTCCTGCTGGTCCTGCTGCTGGTCAAGTGAGCCATGCCCAGGGGGGCCTGCACCCTCTTGCCCCAGGGGTGTTGAGGGAGGCTGTGTGGCCAGGGAGGGGCAAGGGGGTGGTGGGGGGTGGGACTGCGCATGGGCCATGGGGTCAGAAGCGCATGGACTGTGCTCAGCCACAATCATGCTGGAAAACACGTCTGCTAAGTGGGCCGGGGAGGCCAATGGGGCCAGGGAGGGTAAGGGTGCCCCTACCCCATCACTGCTGCCCTGCCCCGACACTTCCTGGCTGTGCTGCTGCTTAGGCAGCTCAGAAGGCAGCTGCTCTGAGCCACTGCTGGCCGGCTGTGTCCCCTCATCTGCACCCACAGCAGCAGGCGCCACTGCCCCGCCAGGCACCCCTGCCACAGCTTGCACAGCTCCTTGTGCCAGGGTCCCTGGGTCAGCGCCAGCACCTTGTGCAGCAGTGCCCTCCTGCACTGTTGCTGCTGCTGCTGCTGCCGGGGGGGCCCTGCCTGACCCAGCCGGGGGTCCACTGCCTTCCACCAGCTCATCAACACCCAGCAGGTCAGCCATCGCCCCAGACGTTGCCGAGGCCGGGCCCCCTATGGGGTCGGCTGCGGTTGCTCCAGCTGCTGCTCCTCCTGCTGCTACTGTAGCAGTGACAGGGTCAGGGGCTGCCGGTAACCCCGCTGCTGCTGCTGACCCTGCTGCTGTCACAGGCGTTGAGTCAGGACCTGCTGCTGCTGCTGCTGCTGCTGACCCTGTGCCGTTTGGGTCAGGTGCTGTGGCTGCTGATGCCGGTGTGGGGGGCGTTGGCAGGGAGGAGGTGGCTGCTGTGGACACGGCTGAGGAGGAGGGCTGGGGGGAGGCCAGGGGGGTGGGGCGCCTGACAGCTGAGGTCTGGCGGGGCAGGCTGGGGGGAGGAGACTCCTCCAGCGCACTCACCAGCAGCTCGACTAACTCGTTGTAGGACCTGCAGCAGAGCAGGGAGGCAGCAGCAGCAGCAGCAGCAGCAGGAGCAGCAGCAGCAGCAGCGGGGGCAGCGGCATCATCATCAGCAGCAGCAGCGGCAGCAGCACTCCAACTGCTCTAACCACCACTCCTCGTCACCCTCCCCACCCCCTTACCCAACACCCCCTGCTGACCCCCTTTCTCTTTTCACTGACGCCTGCTGCCACCCCTTCATTACCCAGGCGCCTCTGACTCCACCCACTCGGGCTCTACCCACCTGGAGCGCAACACCTGGTGTGTGA
>JASKMD010000012.1:5368777-5376277 GCA_030144725.1 Haematococcus lacustris | reverse complement strand
GTTGTTGGACTGTGCTCTGTGCAGGGGGCGGCAGCTTCGCCCCAGCTACCCCTGCTGACATGGCGCGCTACCAGGCCGCCTTCCAACAGCTGGACAGCGATCGAGATGGGCTGGTGCAGGGCTCAGACTGCTTCACCTTCTTCATGCAGTGGGGCTTGGACAAGGTCTGCAAGCACAGCCACCAGCACCAACACAGCAACAACGGCATGAGCAGCAAAAGCAGCAGCAGCAGCAGCAGCAGCAGCAGCCCACAGAAGAGAAGGGGACAGCAACACTGCCATTTTTAGCACCCCATGCAAGCATGCGGGCATTTGTTATAGGCTGAGTCATCCGCATACCTCCCCACACACCATGTGCAGCCTCCAACCTCACACCCACACTCCATGCCTGTGCAAGCCACCACCAGGGGCGGTCCCTATCAGGGTCAGCACCATGTGATAACTGCGGCTGAGCCCAGCCCGCCTGCCCAGCCCACCTGCCCAGCCCGCCTGCCCAGCCCGCCTGCCCAGCCAGCCTGCCCAGCCAGCCTGCCCAGCCAGCCTGCCCAGCCCACCTGCCCAGCCCACCTGTCCAGCCCGCCTGCCCAGCCCGCCTGCCCTTGCCGTCTGCTGCCTGCCTGGTTGTCAGGCGGTGCTACGCCATATCTGGGACATCGTGGCCGGCAGCGGGGGTGCGCTGACCCAGGCGCAGCTGGTGGCCTGCCTGTACCTCATGGACGCAGCCAAGCGGGGCATCAAGCCCCCGCCTGCCCTGCCACCTGGGCCCTTCCCCCCTGTGGTGCGCGTCTGTCACCATCACCAATGCGCCCTCAACACCATCACCAATGACACCAGCCAACACCACCATGACCCCTGAGAATAGCCAAACAGCAGTGAAGGATACCACCAGCGCCAATCATACCAGGACAGCATGGCAGACTATAGACCCAGCCAGCCAGCTTGTTTGGCCGGGTGGTGTGGGGTGCTTGGTGCCAGGTTGATGTGGGGACTGATGGCACTGGCGGTAGGCAGGCTCCCTGAGCCTCTACCCTGCTGGGTGCTGCTGCTGACAGCTATGATGCGCTCAGCTCCTGCCACCAGCTGGCAGCCTGCTTTGCCGCCTATCCAGCAGGCCGTAGGGAGTCCCACAGGACAACAGACTCGCCTCACAACAGATTGGTGTGGAGCTTGTCATGCTCACAGTCTATGCAGCTGCCTTAACCTGCTGCCCAAACCTGCTACCCGAACCTGCTGCTCCTACCTGCTGGCTGCAGGCGCACTCCTGGTCTCTGCAGTCCCAGTTTGGTGGCGCAAGCGCCCTGGCTGCCCCACCCCCCTCACAGCAGGCCGTCACCGCCCCTACCATGCCCACCCTGCCACCCAGATTCCATGAGCCTGAGCCTGGCCAGGAGGCAGTGCCGGCACACCGCCCCTCACAGCTGCCGGCTGGAGCGCTCGCTGTTGCATCCGGCCTCAGCCCAGGGGCAGACAAGTAGGCACACCTGCCTGCCTGCCTGCCTGCCTGCCTGCCTGCTTGCCTACCTGCTTGCCTACCTGCCTACCTGCCTGCCTGCCTGCCTGCCTGCCTGCCTGCTTGCCTACCTGCTTGCCTACCTGCCTGCCTGCCTGCCTACCTGCTTGCCTGCCTGCCTGCCTGCCTGCCTGCCTGCCTGCCTGCTTGCCTGCCTGCTTGCCTACCTGCTTGCCTACCTGCCTGCCTGCCTGCCTACCTGCCTGCCTGCCTGCCTGCCTGCCTGCCTGCCTGCCTGCCTGCCTGCCTGCCTGCCTGCCTGCCTGCCTGCCTGCCTGCCTGCCTGCCTGCCTGCCTGCCTGCCTGCCTGCCTGCCTGCCTGCCTGCCTGCCTGCCTGCACGCCTGCCCGCCTGCCCGCGCGCCCTCCCGCACACCGGCTTGGCCGCCTGCTGGGTCAGTGCCTAAGAAGTTGATCTACCACGCCCAGAGCTGCCTGGACACTGGACACTGTGGCCGCAGGGTCGCCCTAGAGGCCGCAATACAGGAGGCTACTGAGCATGAGGCCAAGCTGCATGCTGCAGAGGAGCAGGCTGCCGCAAGTAAGGCTCGCCTGGCTGCCTTCAACAACGCCATGCAGGAGGTGAGTGTTAAGGGCCCGCACCTCCTCGCACCGCACGCTATGCCAGCACATCTCATTGCAGGCTGGAAGGTAGCTAGCTCTGCGATGGCCAGGCAGGCTGCAAGGTTGCGACCTCTGCTGTGCCATGTGCGAGCACCTTCGTACTGAAAACACTGGCTGTGCGGGGTGACTGTATGAAGATCTACATGGGTGCGGCAAGGGCGGGGTCGTCAACTTGCGGGGTGCGATCGTTGCCTGTGTTACGCAGGTCACGATCTTCAAGAGCCGCACAAATGTGGCCAAGCTAGAGGCACAGGACCAGGCGTCGCGCTTGGAGTCCGAGCTGCAGGCCAGCCGCAAGAAGTACAACGACGTGGGTGCAATGTTGACGCGGCGTAACTTTGCTCCATTGCCGCACACATGGGGCACACGCGATGAGCAGTGTACGGTGAAAGGTCGCCGCACACGCAAAGCAGCTACAGCCTGCGCATGTTTCATGCCAGGCATGTCGTCCTCGTTCGCAGGCCTATATCTCCGCGCAAGCGCTGGGCGAATCCGCGGCGCAGTTGCGAGAGCACCTGTCCTCGCTGTTGTCCAGCAAGACCGAAGCCGAGCTGAAGCTGTCGCAGTTGCAGGCGGAAATAGCTGCAGCCAACGCGGTTACCCCAGCTGACGTGGCACGGATGGAAGCGGAAGTCGCACAGCTTAACGCTAACGTCGCTGCTGCCACGACTGCTCGTGATGGCGCGGTCGCACAGTTGGCTGCGTTGAAGGCTCAGCGGACAGCCCTGCAAGCTAACCTCACCGAGTTGCATGATGCGCAGAGCAGAACGGAGGCAGAGATGGAAGAGGTGCAGCGAGAGGTGGCCAGCCTTCAAGCGGAGACGCGAGCAGCGCGGGCCGCGGGCACGGCGTCAGCAATTTTGATGCCGCTGCTGTCCAAGGCCGCGGCCGCATACCGGGCATTGGCCGCATCCGTGACCAAGGCGGGAGGCCAGGTGCCTATGGAATGCCTGCCTGGAAACCTCGGGCTTGCGACGTGGATGGATGATGCGTTGGAGGGTGTCGTGGACTGGAACGACGTGGAGGAAGACGCGCGGGGCTACGTGCTCGTCAATGCCCTGCCCGGGCAACTCCGCAAGCCCACGGACGTACAGCCCAAGCAGATCAGCATGGTCGCGGCCCCGGGCGTAGTCGACATTGACGCGTTTGGCGAGGCACCCGCGTACCCAGTAGGTCAAGGCGTCATGGCAAAAGTTCTCACGGACGCGGGGTTTGGGGAGCCCCCGGCTTTCTCCTCAACGCCGGCAGCAGCGCATGCCACTCAAGTCCAGCCAAGTACAACTTCGATTGCATCCACTCCCGCCGCCGGGGGCGCGGTGCCACCGACTGGCAGTGGCACTGCAACTGCCGCGGCGTCGACAACTGCAGCGCCCCATATGCACACTATGTCATCCGGGTTTGATGACGACGCATTTGGGCCGGCGATGGGAGGCGTTGGCGGCAGCGGAGCCGCTCAGCCACAACAAAGTGCGCCAGCCGACACCGCTGCTGTTGCAAAGCCATCTCCTCCCGCTGCGGCAGCGGTGAACGACCTAGGTTTTGATGACAACGCTTTTGCGTAGTGGTACAAGCCCACGTTAACAGCTGTGGGAGCATACGCACGTTGGTGCCAAGCTCTAACTCTCGCTTTCGGCTGAATGAGTCCTGTAGGGAGCCACGACGACTCTGCCCTCGTGACCCCAAAAATGTAGGATTTCCGGCAGGAAGCACGGAAGTGCAAACAAAGTGTCCACCTTGTGTTGCTGTATGGTGTCTCTGAGCAGGTAGCTGATCTTGAATAGGCTGTGCATATCTGTGCATATCTGTCGCAATCGAGCTAGTCAATCGGCAACACCCTTGTACAGTGATGGAGCAATGCACAACGAGCCAAGAGCCGTCTTCGCTATAGCTCGACGTGTCGCATCTGCTCCATTGCCTGCTGCCGCTGCTTGGCTCGCCGCTGCTGACGCTTCCTCCGCCACCTCTCACGCCGCTGCACCCAGGCCGGCACTATGACAGCCAGCTTGTTTTGTCGGCGATAGGCGCTCGCGAGCCCTTGTAGCCAGCAAGCCTGTCGCTCAGCCCCAGGGAGTATACGCCCAGGCACTTGTCGCCCTGCGTCGGATCGATGCCCAAGAACGCGGCCATCTCCGGAGCATCGCGCGCAGCCGCCTGCCACGAGCTCCAATACCCTGCGAGGCCTTGGGCGGTGGCCATGAGCGCTAGGTTCTGCGGTGCGGGGGAGAAGCAAATGGTGGAGACAGGTCATGTCCACCTGGTCGCAGACGACATGCTGCTCGTCTCGCACAACGCAAATGCTCAACACACCATTAGGTCCGAGGCAGGGGCCACCAAAGATAAGGAGGCCACGACCAGCCACCAAACCAGCCAATCCATACCAGCCAGGGCGAATGCCATGCACTGCTGCTGCTGCTGTAGCTGCTGCTGATAACTCGCATCGCACTGCTGGCTCACCTGGACTGCGCATGACACGGCAGCAATTTCCTCCCACTCGGGGTTCTTCTTGCCTGACTTCTCACTGCTTTTGGGCTGCATGCAGATCACGATGTAATGCGAAACCTGCAGCACCAGGAGCAGCAAGCAGCGCAGGAGGCCATGATGTCTTTGTCTGCCATGGCAGGGCTAGCAGCCCAGCCATGAGCATCATCGCCACCATGCCAGCATGCATCGTGGCCCTGCGTGCATTGCTGTACTACAACCCTTCGTCCCTCGTACCGAAACCGGTTGCGCTCATGGCCAGCACAGTGGCAGTGGCAGGTCATGCACACAGCAGGCAACCAACTTCAGCAGTGGCCAGCACCTCACCAGGGGCCAGGTCTTGCTGGCCTTGCCCTTCAAGCGTGCCACAGCCTCCTCGGACTTGTCTGCTGGAGTGGTGTACTGGCCCACAAGGTCTATGGTCAACGTCTGCAGGCAACAGCAGCAGCGACAGCAGCGGCCGCACTAGCGGCAGCGGCAGCAGCGGCAGCGAGGTGCCTGCAAGCTGTGCAACGTTACACCCTCTACAAATGCTTGATTTCATAGCTGTATGATGGACACATTACCCCGGGCTGGGCTGGGCTGGGCTGGGCTGGGCTGGGCTGGGCTGGGCTGGGCTGGGCTGGGCTGGGCTGGGCTGGGCTGGGCTGGGCTGGGCTGGGCTGGGCACAGTGGCTGCTGTCGGGGGTGAGGCGCTGGCACTGGCACTGGCGCTGGCACGGACAAGGGCACCCCACCCTGACCCCCAACCCTGCCCCTTAACCCCTCTGCCCTGACCCCTGACCCCTGACCCCTGACTCACCTCAAACTTGGTCTTGGCCTCGCCCTCCAGCACAACGAACCTGCACAGCACCAGCACGCCAGCTTTGAGCTTGCCTGCCATGTGAGTCAGGGCCAGTGCCAGCAGTCCATGACATCAAAAATCATAGCAAGGGGCTGAGCTGCACTTCTAGCAAGGGGTAGGTGCGCCAGGGCTGCATGTTGGAATGCGTGCAGTTGCTGGCCGCGAAGCAAAGGTGCTGGCCCCATCCCTGGCCATAGCGCTAATCTCAGTGAGCCTTTACCGCCAGGGCTGTGTGAGGTTGTGAGTAGGCGCCCAGCGTGCAGCTTCCAGGCACAACTCAATGGCAGTCCTGTCCACCTGACCACGCACCAAGGCAGACAGGCAGATCAGCAGGCCGACTGGCGGGAAGGCGGGCAGGTTGCAAGCAGCAGGCAGGCAGCTGTTCAGTTGGTCCAAGTGGCGATGGTGGCAAGGGGCTGGAGAGGTAGACTCCTGGCATGCTGACTGAGTAGAAGCGCGGCAGGGCAGTTGGAGCAGTTGGAGCATGGCCACCTAGCCTGCTGGGTGTGTGTAAGCGAGGTAGGGCAGTTTGAGCGATTGAGCCAAGGAGTGGGGCATGGGTAGGAATGGGGCATGAGAAGGGGGGTGGGGTTAGTGTTAGGGTTAATGATAGGGTTAATGTTAGGGTTGTGGTTAGGGTTGTGGTTAGGGTTAGGGTTGTAGGCCACCCCGAGCACCCCTGGCCCTCACACTGCCCTGCACCCCACCTGCCCAACCCCTGTGGTTCCACCGCAAGCCTGCTCCTGGCCTGCCTGAGGGTGGCTGCCACCAGCTGCTGCCCAGCCCCTTGCACCTGGCCGCTGCTGCTGCTGCTTTCAGGGCTGCTGCTGCTGGTGCTGCCGCTGCTAGTGACCCTTGCATTGGTGCCATGATTGTTTACTACCACAGCCTGACTGCTTCCCCGTGCCTCAGGGGCAGCGCCCTGTGAAGCACCACCCCAGACGGCCTGCTCCACCAGCCTGCAGTGCTCCCCATAGGCCGAGGGTGTGCAGGGCGCACTCCCCCCAAGTGCCCCACCATCCCCCGCCCTGCTACCCACCCCCTGCTCCTGGCCCTCCCCAGAACTCTCCCTGCCTCTGCCGTGGCCCTGCTGCTCCCTACCCCCCGGTACCAGACCCACGCCCTCTACTGCTGTTGGACTTGGACTTCCAGCACCCTGGCCTCTGCCTTGGCCTGCTGCTCCACCGCCCCGGCCACCTTAGCTCCTGTGTAGTCCTTAGGCGCCACTGAGCGCCTGCCTTTCAAGAGCTGCAGCAGCTGGTCTGGTGGCACTGCCAGGCTGCCCTGCACCTGGGCCCTGCAGGCAGCAGGCACTCCCTGAGGCGCTGGGGGTCAGGCACCAGGTGCTGGGCAGCAGGTGCTAGACAGCAGCAGGCGCCAATCCCTGCTGGACAGCAGCTGGTGGGCAGCCCAAGTGGTCGGCAGCAGGCACTGCAGGGCAGGCTCTAGCTAACCCAGCTGCCTGTGTAGCCCACTGATGCGGTGGTGGTGGTGGTGGTGGTGGTGATAATGCAGGAGTGAACATCGAGTGAGGGCAGCTGTTTGGTTGAAAGGGCAAGCACCATCGCCGCAGCACCTACTTTTTGTGCTTGGCAGCTGCAGCAGTGCCCTTCAGTGCAGCTGGCAGGCCTTGCATGAGCCAGGCGCCTAAACCCCCGAGGAAAATGAGGGCAGTCAACCGCACATCCTGCGAGGCACCAGACATCCACCAACATTCACACGGCAAAACCTTACGTGTGACGTGTCGTGTCATGTCATGTCAAGTGTGATGAGGGCAGGTGCAAGGCAGGGCTCCTGGGTGGATAGCTGGGTGCGGGGTGGATAGCTGGGTGGAACACACCTCTGTATAGATCCCCACGGCTCCTGCAAGACAACACAGGCCTAGCACAGCGAACTCCAAGCCGAGGTTGGTGTTACTGGAGCGGACGTCCCGCCTATTAATGACGTGCTTCCCTGCCGCATGTCTGTCTTTGTCCATGAAGGCGGGCTGATGAAACGAAGTGGGCTCTGGGGCACGTGTTGATGAAACAAAATGGACTCTGGGGC
>JASKMD010000012.1:5361277-5363777 GCA_030144725.1 Haematococcus lacustris | reverse complement strand
CCCTTCCCTCCCGCCCACCCTTTCCCTCCCTCCCCTTCCCTCCCGCCCACCCTTTCCCTCCCTCCCCTTCCCTCCCCGCCCACCCTCCCTTACTTCTTTCCTTCCTATGCAGCCTCTCCCCGCCCACTTTGTACACACTTGCCGCCATGCCGAGCAGGTGCCAGTAGCGCTGTCCCACCGCTTCTCCATCCCGCCACTGGACGGCTTCGTGAGCAACAAAGACGCTGCGGCAGGCCTGGGGGGCGGCGGGGGGGCTGCGCCAGCCTTGGCTGCAGCTGACCCGGTGGAGGGGCTCCTGTACGCTGTGTTTGTGGCCAACAGCGAGCGCCTCACCGTGAGTCACAGCCACGAGGTCACATCAGGGGGTCACACTTAGGGGTTTCACTTAGGGGGTTAGACTTAGGGGGTCACTTAGGGGTTACACTTAGGGGGTCACACTTAGGGGGTCACAATTAATGGGTTACACTGAGGGGGTTACACTTAGGGAGTTACACTTAGGGGCCAGGGGTCACCTCTATCAGGCTGCGCCCTAGCCTTGTGGTTCGCCGTTTGGGTTGGGGCTGGGTGCAGCTGCAGCAATGCACCCCACTACAGCAACGCGCCCCCTGCTGGGGTCACCTGTCACAGGAGCATGCATCATGGTATCGCCCACCAACAAGAGGCTGAGCAATGCAGCCTCCCCCCCAGCAGCTCTGCACGGGGCCAGGCCCCTTTGCTGTGTGGGGTGCAGGTCAACCAGGCGCAGGGAGGCAGGGGGGTAGGGGGCTCCTCCCCAGCTGCCCATCGCTGCCCACCGCCTCTGGCTATCAATCCTTGACCCCTGCCCCAGCTCCCCTTCCCCCTGCCCTCCCACCCCCCTCCCCCTCCCCTCACCCACCCTCCCTCAGCCCCCCCCTGGGCGTGCCCCCCTCGGCCCCAGGTTGCTGACCTGGCCTCCATGCTGGCGGTGCGCCCGGACGCCGTGTGCGCAGCCCTGGCGCTGGCCAGCCGCCTGGGCTTTGCCACCCGGGTGCACCCCCCCCGCGGACCCCCGGCAGGCTGCCTACCTCAACCCCGGCAGCGCCGCCGACATAGGCCGGGGCAGCAGCAGCAGCCTAGGCACCCCTGGCCAGGCCGACCTGCTGGGGCTAGAGCAGGGGGGGCCGGGGGGAGGGGAGTTCTTGGGGGGAGGGGGAGGGGGAGGGGGGAGGCGGCAGCAGGGCTGGAGGTGTGGGGGCCCACCCCTCAGGGCTCGTTCAGCGGTGTGGGGGGGGGGCGGGGGGGCAGGGGGGGCAGGGGGGGGCAGGGGCAGTGGGGCGAGGGGGAGAAAGGAGGGCAGGGGGAGGGGGAGCTGCGGGCACGGGCGGTGGCGGTGGTTCTGGATGCGGAGGCCACCTCGTACCTGATGATGGGCGCCTTGTCGCCAGGTGGGTAAGCTGACCCCCCTCTAGCCCATAACCCCCCTCCTCTCTAACTTCCACCTGGGCAGGGGGCGTGTCTTGGTCAGAGGGCGGTGGAGGGACCTGAGGACCAGCTGCATCTGAGCTCATTCACCGCCCCATCGCTGACAGCAGGCGCCCCTCACCTCCCCCTGCTACAGCGCAGCAGCAGCCAAGCCAAGTCAGGCCAGCCCCCTATCCCTGCAGCCCAGCCCAGCCAGGTTAGGCCAGCCCCTCACCTCCCCTGGGCTCCACTCTTGAGCCAGGCTGGGCCAACACTGCTGGTGGGGAGGGCCAGAGGGGCAGGGGCAGGGAGGACACCGAGTCCGAGGTTGCCCCTCGCGGCATCAAGAGCACACTGCCATAAGAGGCTGCCATAGGAAGTCAAGCTGGCCTCCTCGCTTGGTGCAGCAGCTGCCAGGCCAGGCCAGGCAGGGGGACAGCCGGGGTCAGCCCCCCCCCCTG
Organism: Haematococcus lacustris; assembly: GCA_030144725.1. Taxonomy (NCBI): domain Eukaryota; kingdom Viridiplantae; phylum Chlorophyta; class Chlorophyceae; order Chlamydomonadales; family Haematococcaceae; genus Haematococcus; species Haematococcus lacustris. The sequence goes on along the minus strand of JASKMD010000012.1, from coordinate 5,361,894 downwards.
CACCCACGCTGGCCCCACCCTAGCACCTGCTCCCTTCCGTGTACTCCTCACACACAGCCAAACTGCATGTTGGTGCTGTCAGCAGCAGCAGGAGCATCATGCGTTGCTTCTGGGCGTTTGTGGTGGAGGGGTGGGGAGGGTGTGACCTGTGCATTGGCCGCCACTCAGCAGGACGTTGGCGTCATGGGGGGGTGTGTTTGCTCGCTGCTGGCTTGAACATGGCTCGCAGCTGCATTGCATTGGGGTGACTGTAGATGCCCCTGCGCTCCTGTAAGCTGAGCCATGAGCGAAAGCTTCAGTGTCAGCAGCAGTTGGGGGGAAGGGGGATGGGGAGGGGAGAGGGGGAGAGGGGGACAGGGAGGGGGAGGGAGGGGGGAGGGAGGCGGAGGGAGGTGCGGGGGGTGGCATCGGCATTGGCTGCCAGGGTGTGGTTGCTGGCTCACTGCCTACGCTGGTGTGCTACTGCTCCTGTGAAGCCTGTCGTCCTGCCGCCACCTGCTGCCAGGTCTGAAGCGTCACGCCGTAACCCTGTTTGAGGGGGGGCGGGTGGCCGGGGCCGGCCTGATGGCAGAGCTGGTCAGCGAGCTGTGGACTAGCTATGCGGCTGGCCAGGGGTT
>JASKMD010000012.1:5355050-5360777 GCA_030144725.1 Haematococcus lacustris | reverse complement strand
CCCTCCCCTCCCCCTCCCCCTCCCCCTCCCCCTCCCCTGCTGCTATGTCACCACCTGCTTGCTTGATTGCTGCTGCTGCCCCAGTTTGCAGCGGCGCTGGCCCACCACCCTGGAGGTGTGTGTGAGTGAAGCGGGACCAGGGGCCATGCAGGTGAGCTGCTGCGCAAGGAGTCGCTGGCTGGGCTGCCCCGCACAGCAGCTGCAAAGGTGGCTGCCATGGTTGAGCCGCCTGGTGTTGCCGTGGTTTGTGCGCACCTCCACCTCCCAACGCTGCTGCTGCACCTCCCAACGCCTGCTGCTGCTGCTGCTGCTGCTGCTGCTGTGCTGCTGCTGCTGCTGCTGCTGCTGCTGCTGCTGCTGCTGCTGCTGCTGCTGCTGCTGCTGCTGCTGCTGCTGCTGCTGCTGCTGCTGCTGCTGCTGCTGCTGCTGCTGCTGCTGCTGCTGCTGCTGCTGCTGTCGGTTGTCTTGTTGTCAGGACCTCAGCTTCTGCCAGCTTCCTGCTGCTGCCGTCAGCCTGCAGCTGCCCCCCTGGCTGCCTCCCCAGGTGCTGACCTCAGCCTACTGCGCCTGCTGCCCGTCACGCCGCTGCCCCCCCCCGTGCTGCCCGTGGCCCTGGGCCTGAGCAGCAGCCCGGCATGGTTTGGCGCCTCGCCCGCCGCCAGCTCCCCCTGGTGCCAGCTGGCCCTATACGCGGCAGCCAGGTCAGCACAAGGCGCAAGATGCCCTGCTGGAGCTCTGCTGCCGCCACTGCCACGGGGCTGCTGCTGCCGCCGCTGCTGCTGCTGCCGCCGCTGCTGCCACTGCTGCTGGCCCTGCTGCTGGCCCTGCTGCCATGGCAGCCGCTGCTGCTACTGCTGCCGCACTGCTGCCCCCCACCCTGCTCATGCCCTACCACCTGCCCTGCTGAGCTGCCTGCCCTGCTGCCCGCCTGCCTGCCCCTGCCAGGTGTGGCCCAGTGTCTCTGGTGCTGGCGGCAGGGCAGCGGGTGACCCGGCTGCCCGTGCAGTTGGAGCAGGCCAGCCATGCGCTGCTGTGGCCCTGGGACACGGAGGCCTGTGCTGCAAAGTGAGTGGCACGCGCCCCTCCCCAAGCGCCAGCCACCACCACCACCACCTGCTGCTGCTGCTGCTGCTGCTGCTGTGCTCCAGCTGGGGTTGGTTGGGGCCTGGGACGGGACACCCTGCCTGCCTTGCTGGCTTCAGTTTGAATGTCACACATGGAGGTTCACAAGGGACATGCCGGCATTACCCTGTAGTGTGAGGCATTAAGTGTGAGGCATGTGGAACAGTAATACAGGTGTAACAGGATACTTGCTCCCACCCCATGTGCCATCCACCACCACCACCACCCTCGCCAGGGGCAGCAGTGCTATACCCAACCCTAACCAGGGTCAGGGATGCATCACTGAGTAAAAGGGCTTGGCACCCGTTGCCCCTCACCCCCTTCCAGCCTACCCTCACACCCTCTCACTCTGACCACCATCCCATCCACCCACTCCTTGGTGCCCCCCCCCCAAGCCCTCACTCCCTCCTCCCCTGCCCTCACACCTGCTCACCAGCTGCGGGCGCCCCCCTCACCCCCCCACCCAGGTCGCGGGCCAGCAGCTGCTTAGGGGGGGGCCCGTCTGGCTCACCCCCAGGGGGTCCCCTGCTGCTGGAAGCCACCTTCTTGCTGTACGCCCTGAACGAGCTGCTCACCGCCACAGCCGTCATGGTGCAGCCCATTGACACCAGCGCTGCCGCATCAACCTCCATGGCCAGCCCCACGGCCAGAGACGCTGCTCTGCTGGACTCCCCCATGGCTGCCACTGCTGCCAAGGTGCCACCCCCCAGCCCAGCAGCAGCAGCAGCAGCAGCAGCAGCAGCGGGGGGCGGCAGGGGGCCCAGTGGAGGCTGCGGTGGTGGATGTGCCGCTGCCATTGCCCTCAGCTGTCCTGGCTCGCTTCCTCCATGCTGGCGGGCTGCGGGGTGACTGGTCGGCAGGGAGGGGAGCGGGGGATGGGGATGGGTGTGGGCAAGGGGGTGTGGGGCAGGATAGGGGGGCAGGGGGTATGGGCGTGTTACTAGGCCAGCGCAGTGGGGAGTCTTCCCCTGCCCCTACCACACCTGGCTGCGACCAGCGCTTTGGGGACGAGACGAAGCAGGCTAGTTGGGGGTGCGGGAAGCCCTAGTGCAGCTACGTGGCAGCTGCAGCACGGGGTGGGCTGCGGAGGTCACACTCGCGCCTCGCCACTCGTCGGAGCCAAGCGCGTTTGGCGAGCGCACATCGACAAGCAGCGCAGGCGCGGCGTCCGAGCTAGACCGACCGGTGATGCTGCGCGGCGTGTACCGGCAGACCGGCCAGCTCGGGGAGCTGGCGGTGCCCGGCTGCATCGTATCCGCACTGGTCAAGCTAGGCATCGCGGGCATGGTTGGCTCCCTTCGCTTGGCGAAACTGCCGGGCGCCCCCGTCGTTGTCGGCACTACAGAGCAAGCACGGCGGGACGCCGCGGCAAGCCCTGTGGCGCAACAGGCGGGAAACTGGCTGCCGTTGTCGGTGCAGTTTGGGATGCCGCTATGTTGCCTTCCACTGTGCAAGGCGGTGTGCTTGGCGGCTCGCGAGGCGGGGTTCCTGTCTCAAGACGGCAGAGCTGCGCAAGCCGCCGCGCAGATGACGCTGCAAGCGCAGCTTGAAGAGTTGGAAGAGCAGTTCTCTGAAGCTGCCACTCCGGCGGGAAGTCACGCGGGGCCGGGTAACGGCAGCGTGCGAGACGGACACGACGGCGCTGGCCGTCGGTTAGCGTGGCACGATGTCGCACGCTTGCCATCCGTCAACCTGCTGTTTGATTCGGTGAACTTGTCGCAGCTGGTAGGGCTGGGCACGGCGGGTTAGGCGATAGTGACAACCAGGCGGGTTTCTCGCTCGATGATGCTTAACAACTGCTTGTCGCCACCTGTCCGGCTGCGCTTTATGTACTGCACCACCATCCGGTACAAGGTGGCTGGTCACCCCCGCCATTGGCGGCACCCCTGATAACCACTCACTAATCTTTAAGAGTTTTACAACGACTCTTGCGCAGTGCGGTGCAGCTCACCAGCGCGAGGCTAACGGGCTGCTCAGGCTGGTGTGCGCCTGTGCCGGGTTCAGCGGCATGGACGACCTGAATTCTTTGAGATTTTGTTCGGGCGCAGGACCCCCCTGTGATGTGTGCTAGTGTGCTGATGACATGTGCAACTCGTGCGACTCGTGTCACGTAAGACCATGTCAAATATTATGAAATGAGCACTTTTTCCGGCCTATCTACTGTCCAACCAGAGCGTCAAATGATGGACTGCCGACTTTAATGTATAGTAGTACTGAGTTCCCACCATGTCCCCTGTCCAGAAACGCAATGCCCTCCTTTGTAGGTATTTTCTGCGACGTTTTGGCTGATTTCTGCTGCTCGTGGTTGCTCGGGAGCCACAAGCCTCAATGCGCTGAGCATCTTGTGCGAGACTGCAATTCCGCAAGTTGCACCTGGCAGCAGGTTCAGCAGCAATCCGCCGTAGCCGTCACGAACCCAGCTTGGGGATGGGTCTCGATGCGTGCTGGGACGCAACAGCACTGTTGCGTGCTGGCCTGAAAACTTGCAATGTCCAGTCATGATGCGAGATTCACGTCGTGCTGGGTTCAGGCTGCCTTTAGCAGTCGCTAAGAGTGTCTGCGAGGCTCAAGAATACGTCGCAGGTTGGGGGCCAGCCACCCGGCAAATCGTTTAGGCTGGCTGCACACTCGTCACGCCATCAGCAGCTCATCGCACTAATCGGCGGACTCAGCCGTGCAGAAATGAGTTAGAAGTTATCTCTTGAGCCATGGGGGTGCCGCCAATGGCGGGGGTGACCGGCTGCAGTCTGGGTCGGCCATGCCGCATGGCATGCGTAGGGAGCGGCATGTATCATGATATCTCATGATACACGTATATGGACTATTAGGCATATCATGATACACTTATGACAATCCCAAGTCATCTTGGCGACCCTAGTTCGACTCTTGGAAACCGCAGAATCTCAAGGTTATCGCAGGTTGCAATTTGCTCATGCGGCCCATGCGGTGCGGCCCATGCGGTGCGGCCCATGCGGTGCGGCCCATGCGGTGCGGCGGCAGTGGGTCAAGGCTTGCCCTGACCGACGGCTGGCGCTGAGCGCCGTTGACTGCACGCAGCCCAGGTCACTGCGGCACTCGCAGGGCCCGGACCTGGTGCCGGCTGGCCATACATCTGGCTACCCCTCCCATTGAACCACCAACCCCCCTAACGATAAGGGACAACGGCTTTTCCGGGTTCATTTCTGCACCGATTCACACGCGGATTGAAGCGTCGGAAAGCGGCTGCGCTGAGGCACACGCTGAGCCGGAAGGGCATGTTGCCGGGTATCTGACCCTACCGAGCCTGCGGACTTGATGTACGTTGACCCAGTAGCGGTGAGTCCTTGTTTAACGCGATGGATAGTGCGCGATGTGTTAGGAGCCCGACCTCATGTCTAACATGAAAATCAACATGCGCTGGCTCAGGGGCTCTGGAACTAGGAGGAGACCACAGTAGGAGCACAGCAGTGGCAATCAATCCCTTGGCAATCAATCCCTTGTTAATTAGGCTCCAAAAGGTGGGCAAAACCCTCCTCCATGCTCCCCACTCTGCTGATGCCAGTCTCACAACCATCGAAGTGAATCGAAGTCTCCAGCCCTGCGTCACTAGCTAGGGATCTCAACTGTGGACCCCCTGTCAAGTTCTCATCTATTGTCGACAATTGTCAAGAGGGGTTTCAGGAGCTGGCGTGTGCACATGCTTGCAGGCATGGGCTTGTACTCCAAATCCCACCCCTACAGACGGAAGGGGTGCCATGCTGCCCGCTGTGCATGTTGTGCAACGTGTACGCCAGCTAGCAGCACTGGCTGGGTAGAGATTCATGTGGAGGGGGAGGCAGCCTCCTACCGCTCCGGGCAGAGTCTACTAGCCATCGGCCAGGTCACAGCCCAGATGGCTGAAATCATCAAGGCCTGCGACAACCTGGTGCCCGCAGTGACTCCATTAGCCCACAGGACTTGCGCTGAGGCTGCTGCAGCTGCGCTTGCCGTGGGCAAGCGGTTGCAGGGGCAGGAGCAGCCCATGCCCAGTCTTTGCTCCACACCCACGAAAGCAGCTGCACAGCCTGGGCCAGCCCATTCGCCCTGCCCCCACCATCTCCCAGACCAACCACCCTCGCACCCATCACAGCTGCAGGGGTCCAGCCAGCACCACCCGGCCCTGCCGGCCCTGCTGCACCTACCAGGGCTCTCCATCCTCACTAGGCCTGCCACCAACCCTGTGACCTCACCTGCCGTGGAGCAACAGCCCATCATGTGAGTGCCCCTGCTGGATGATGGGCTAACATGGCAAGCCAGCTGAACAACATCAGTTGCACACTCAGGTTGCAGCCTGTTTCCACCTAGCACCCTTGTGAAAGCACCACTCGTCACACTCCTGTGTGTGGTGTCATGCAGACACACCACTGAGGAGCTGGACGAGCAGACCATGCCCCCAAGCATGCCCAAGCAGCAGCAGGACAAGGGCCACCCCAAGGTGCACTTTTCACTCCTTAGCCCTGACCTGCACCAGCCCTGCTTTGCACCAGCCCTGCCTTGCACCAGCCTTGCCCTGACCTGCACCAGCCTTGCCCTGACCTGCACCAGCCTTGCCCTGACCTGCACCAGCCCTGCCTTGCACCAGCCTTG
>JASKMD010000012.1:5320050-5350050 GCA_030144725.1 Haematococcus lacustris | reverse complement strand
TGTGACAAACACGACAATCCTTAGTATATGTCGCTGCCTCGCCCTACCTGTACAATGATGCGCTCGCAGCCTGTGTTTGATTACAACTCATGCTTTATTTTGGTGTAGCATGAGGGCTGTAGAGTTCAGGGGTTGATTACAGACTCTACCAAAAGCAAGAAACAAGATCACAGTTGTCTTTTGACTCCGTTGCTTACAAGGATGTCAGGTCTTGACCTGCTTCAACTGTCAGGCGTTGGTGTCTTTAGTGACTGAAGTTCTGTAACACGTGCAAAAGCAGAACCGGTTCCAAGTAGCAGCTAAGAGCAGATCACGAACGTCTTGCTCGAAGCCACTAGGGACATGTAGTTGGCTATGAGACTCAATCATGGGCATGCATTGGTGGTGAGCGAAACCAGCCCCCTTGTCCCTCACTGGGGCCTCCATTTGATCCGGATCAGTAGTTGCCACTAGCAGCCACTAGCGGGGCCACTAGAGCTAAAGCAGTCATGCACTGAGCTAGAGGAGTATGCCTGGGAGAACCAAGGTGCCGCAGCACCAAACAGCAAGCACGTGAGCTCCGACACATTCTGGGGTCAGCATGACAAAGTAGTCATTGTAATGCGGCCCCCCACACTGTTATGCTCCTCCTGATGTTTGTTGCGCTGGTACGTCTTACAACCCTAGCTTCGACATGCATCATCTACACGCCTCGCATTCAACATACATGTCATTTGTGTGAATGTAAGCAGCACCCACACAGTGTAATCCTCATGCACATCCTTAGAGAGCCTTCGTTGCCCCTCCATCCCACCCAAGTCATCGCATGCCTGGCATGTCACACTAGTTCTCTGTGCTTTGAGGTCTAAGATGAAGATGCATTGCTCTTGTCTGCCACTGTCGCCAGCCCTTGTCATTGGCTGTGCAAATGTCCGCTGTGCAAATGCTGCTTGCCTGGCATTGCATCTGCTATGTCAGGGCTATGCCACACCCAAGAACACAATCGTTGCACTTGTGGCACAGGGGCAGGACTCTGACGAGCGCGTTCCAGCTGGGTGCATGTTGGCATACACACACAGCTGCTACACATTGCTTCAGCCCCCTGGCTATTGCAGGTGGCTGTTGCCCATCCCAGGATGGTAAGCTTGCTGCCTGTGGCCCACCATCATGCTGCCGGCCACAAAATCCCCAAACTCGCTGCCAGCGCTATGTCGCGGAGCCTCATCAAACAGACGCAATATCTGCATGCAGTGGAACACAACTACCAGCTATTGGGACAATGGCGGTGTGGAGCTTACAGCAATCACTTTACTTGCAGTGGCAATGGTGTGACTGTGGCTAGGGAAGCTGAAGAGCTGCATGCTTGTTGACAGTGAGATGATGCTAGGCACATCAGGGGTACATGGCATCGCAGGAGCACTGGGTTAAGCATCCTGCCACAGCTGTAAATGCACATGCCAACCTCATTGCAAGGCTACAAAGCTCATGCGCCTCCCGATGATCATGATCATGATGGTTGCTCACCTCATCTGCTGATTTGGCTGGGATGTGATGCCCTGGCACAGTGCTGGCTGGCATAGCCCCTCCAGTGCTGATGGCACTTGGTTGGGGCTGGCTGCACTTTTGCTGAAGCGGTTGCGTGAAGCCCATGGATTGCAAACTGTCGTTCACTTGCAAAAATGGGTCATTGCTCACGTCCCTTTGCGGCTGGCTGAGCTGTGGCTGACTATGTGAGTGGGGAGCAGCTGCCATGCTGGGTGAGGGGGCAGTTTGGGAAGGAATGGCTGGCCCATGGAAGTCTGTCCAGTCCAGGCTGACACGGCTGAGTGACCCTGGGACTGAGGTGTTCACTACTGACACTGGCTGACTCAATGCATCGAATGGATCAAAAGCTGCTGCTGTGGCTGCTGCTGCCTCAGTGGGTTGACTAGCTGGAACCCCCAGCAGCTCATCAAACCCTCCAAGAAGGTCTGTGAGCTGGGGCATGACAGGGGCAGGCGGCAAGGGTGCCGACTGTGCTGTTGGGGGTGGTGGCTTGGGCAGTGCGCTGGAGCCAGCCGGCGCTGCTAAGATGAGCTGGGTGGGTGGTGAGGGTGCAGGGGTACTGAACGTTTGCTCAGCACCTGCTGCATTGTCATTGTCAGGGCGAGCATAGGGATGGCTGAGCCAGTTGTCGATTGTGGGGGGCCCACTAACGTCTGTGGCTGCATACCGCCTCTCCTCGTATTTTTCGCGAATGAAGCTAGCAAGCTCAGGGTTGGGGTTGCCGCTGGGAGGCCGGCGGAAGTTTGGCGGCAGCCGTGCCTCCCAGTACCTGTTTCCCTTCGAGTTCCCCATTGCTTTGCAATACTCCACTTGCCGTGGCAGCCATGTGTCTAGGTTCACGGATCGCACCTGCAGAAAGCGCAGAGCTGCGTCGATGAAGATGCAGCACGGCAAGGTGGATGCATACCCGGCTGCTGCAGTGAACGCGCCTGTGAAATGTGCACGCCCAGGCTGCGGTGAATACCACTGCAAGTGAGGCACATGAAGACGCCCTGCGCGTATAGTACATAAGGGCGCTGTGTGCGCGCTTCCCCACAATGGCAACGCTCAGGCGCTGGTTGCACTTACGAGGTTGATGCTGGCCCTGCAAAGACAAGCGAGTCAAGCTCACTTGTAAACAAAAGCAGGCCAGTGCGCGGACGGGGTTGGCCTAGCTACTGTTGCACAGTGTCTCACCAGGTGGGGTTGCGCACTCCACAGTCGCAGCACTGCCTGTTTCCTGGCTCCTTAAGCAGCGTCACCAGAATACGCTTGTGCCTTTCATTCTGCTCTTCGCTGACTGTGGACTTGCCATTTAAGACCATCGTATATAAGCGCAGAGGCCCTGAGATTTCACCTTGCTCTACCTCGAGTCTAGTAAGGCAAACTAAGCGTGGGCACAAAGATACCTGGGGATAAACATGTGGTTTTCAACATATGCTTGTTGAAGTGCCCATCGCAAGTCTTCGTTCACATCGAAGTTGAATTTGTTGAATCAACCGCCAAAGTATGCAAGCCATGCAGACATGTATTCTCATCTTCGTAGGAACGTGGTTTTCACACGAGCAACTGCTCCAGTACAGGGTTTGACCTCCAGGCCCCAACTGCCAATCCCGGCCAGTCTGATCTTATGTCCTGACTGCAGCGGTGCATCGTCTCCCTCGGTGCAGCCGGTTTACGTGCGCCCAACTGCTAGGTAAGTCCTCACTTTACTTTGGCTTTGTCGAGCTCTGAGGCAGCAACAGTTTCAGCAATTGCTCTCATGACAGTAGCTCGTCAGGTGCTTCTACACGGCAACGGCCCACTCTTTGACAAACTGGCACTCATGCGTCGGGCCAAGCAATGCTATCACATCCACAAGGTGGCGCCATCACTGATCTTAGGCAGCGGCCTACAGCGTGCCTTGCATACATACTGAGTAACGCCGTATGCCTTGTTGTGGCTGCATAGAAGTGTTGGCAAGCCTCCCCCAGCCCTCTTGGCAAGGCCCAGGGCAAGGCTGCCAAAGCCAAGCCAGCGCCACAGCCAGGCAGGGTGGCTGGACAGGGACTGCGAATATGCAGCGCATTGGGGAGAGCAGGTGGCGCCCACTGGAGCTGTGCTATTGGCCAGACCAGGGAGCGCACCAGCCAAGGGCAAGGAGTACCCTGGCCTATGCTACAAGCGGGTGCGAGACAAGCCACGCAAGGCCCAGTAGCAGCAGCAGCAGCAGCCTGCTGAGGCACAGCAGTGTGTGCCCCCCCATTTGAGCTGTCATCAGCTTACATCAGTGCATGTTTTTTAATGCCAACTCTACACTATAGCCCTAGCGGTCGGGCGATAGTGTAGGTGGTAGGCACTCGTGCACCATGTCCATGTGCATTGGGTGTACTCCACACAGCCCATTCACACCATTTGAGTCGGGCCACTAGTGGTCCCTAGTATTCCCGCTAGTGTCTACTGGTGGCCACTACTGGTCCGGCTCAAATGGAGGCCCTAGTGAGGGACAAGGGGACTGTGCGATATGTGATGAGCAGGCAAGGAGCAACCAAGGATGATGTGCGGCTGTTACAGACAGTCAGCGTCAACTCCACCCGACTCCTCCTCCTCGCTCAACCCCTGGCCACTAGCCTGGGCCCACACTCTTGGGCCAGGCCTGCTTCCTGTTTCCTGAGTCTGAGCCCTAGGGCAGAATTTTGTGAAATGTGTAATGGATATCACTCCCGCCCCATTCCGGTTGCCGGCACTCTGGTTGGATGGCGACCTGATGCACCACCCCGCACGGCCACTGCGCTTGGATAATGTTGCTGAATCCCTCAGATGTCGCGGAATAAGAAACGCAAGCGCCCCGCACAGAGTGCAGCCGGTAAGCCGCAAAGCTTGACGGAAGACTAGGCCCCCCTGACGAAGCGACGCAGTGTGCACCACGCGACACTGCGACTCCCTAAATCAAGTCGTCGCGCGTGTGCTATGCCGTCCCATGTATGTAGGTGCCAGTGGCAGTGGGCAGCAAGAGGTAGTTGGAGAGCGGCGCCAGGTCATCAAGGCTGCCATTCGTGGCCTCGTGGAGGCAGCGCGGCCTGATCTCAGCCCAGCTCATGTCGACGCCATTGTGGCGGAGATGAACAAACGCATGACCATGGGTAGCAAGCAGTGCTGCCTAACAGCGGTCCTCAGCCTATCAATGTTGCTCCAGTCCTTCCTAGGGCAGCCCACTGAAGGCTTCCCAGCAGCAGGTCCAGCCCCAGGCCCCCCTCCCCCACCTGACCCAGCTTGCCCTCCCTATACTCACCCCCGCCTTGCCACACGCAGCTCCCCTCGCTCTGCAGCCGCCCCAGCCCAGCTGCCCCCCCCCATACAGCTCAACATTTGGGACCCCAAGCTGCTGGCACAGATCAAAGATGCCATGGAGCTGCTAACAACCGCCAGGGTGCTTGAGCATCTGATGCGTGGTCCCCACCACAGTGGCATCAAGCTGATGCCTGCAGAGGTGGCCGGTTGCCATGCTCAAGGAGCTGGATGAGGTGCACCTGACAGGGGACGGCAACTCACTGAACGCCAACGCCACCAAGGTCAGCACCAGCATCATGGAGTTCTACCGGCACCCAAGGCGCTTCATCAAGTGGTGGGGCAAGGCTATTGGGGTGGTGGAGGGCGGGTTCAGCAGGGTTGCTCAGAAGCATTTCCCCCAGCTGGTGCTAGGTAGGCCCCCCTGCCCCTGCCCAGGACCCCCCTGCCCCTCCCCCAGCCCAGCCCAGGACCCCCCACCCCCTCCCCCAGCCCAGGAGCCACCCCCACCAGCTCAGGACCAGCCCCCTGCCCAGGCCCCACCTGGCCCAGTGCCACCACCCCAGGCCCCTTCATGGGGCAGGTGGCTGGACCGGGACACCAACGCCTGCCTCAACTTCCAGCGCATTGGTGAGAGCATGCAGCGCCCCCTGGAGCTGTGCAGCTGGAAGGACAGGGAGGCTCTGCCCCCCATTGGTAAGGAGTACCAGCAGGGCTACAAGCGGGTCAATGACCGGCTGCCTAAGATCAGGCAGAGGCTGCACCGGGCTGCTGAGTACCGCCAAGGTATTGATGGCCGGGCCCGCAACAATGCATTGGCCCTAGTAGTTTGAGCAGGCTGTGAGCCTTACAAGCATTAATCTGTTAGTTTTGATGAGGTGCCCAGTGGTCAAGGGGGATTAGCCCCAGAAAAGAGTGCCACCGGTGTGGGGTTGGTAGTCATCAAGGGTGCGACCGAGGATGCTATGTACAACATGTTTGTAGTCGCTGAGTGAAATTACCCACAGTCCAACATGTTGTTCCTTGTTGAATGAGTTTTGTTGGCCTGTGCCCACACTCTTAATATAGCGTGCTACAAAAACACGTACGCACATGCAGGCCTAAAGATTATTGGAGAACGGCGAACCCGCTAATGAGCAACAATGCAGGGTGTTTAGCAGCACGCCTAGGTTCTGTTGTGCAGCGGCTTGGCCCGCGGTTTTCATGCGAGCAGCTGCTCCAGTCCAGGGTTTGACCTTCAAGCCCCAATCTCGAGTCCCAACCTATACGGGCTCCTTGAAACCCCCAGTTCAACGGTGCAGCGCCTCCCTTGACGCAGCCGGGTCCTTGGTGTACCCCCTGCTGGCTCTGTCAAGCACTGTGGCAGCAACAGTTTCAGCGACACGCTCCCATGGCAGCAGCTTCTCTGATACTGCCGCACGGCATCTGTCATACCTCCCCCTCCTGAACACCTTGTCATTTATGCATCTGGCCAAGCAATGCTATCAACATGACAAAGTGGTGCCATCAGTAATCTTTGGTGCCACAGCAGCGGCCTACGGCGTGCCGAGCATCCAGTAAGCTGCAGCAAAGCACCACAGCAGGCCTGCTACAATGCGCGCAGAAGACAGTCCAAAGTGCGTGCAGGCTGCTCATGGACGTTGCCTGGGGACAGGACCCCAACCCTGCTGCCACTCTGGCAAGCAGCTTTGTATGCTTGCTGCACCTCAAGGTACTTGGAGTGTACGCGACATCAAATGCCTTGTTGTAACTGCTTAGAGGTGTTGCACAATAACATTACCTGCTGAGACTCTGTCACAGGTGCTACAATATGTGGATGGCTTAGTGAGCAGGCAAGCAGCACCCAAGGATGATTCGCCGCTGACCAGCATGGGAGCTCAGGAGCTGGACAGGCTGCCTGACCCTGTGCATTTGGAGTTGTCTGAGTGGGACATGCGCTATGAACTGAGGCGCATGACCGTGCCGGCATTGCGTGAACTTGCGCGCAAGCATGCAGTGCCTGGGCGCAGTGCAATGCGCAAAGCTGAGCTTGTCAGCTTGTTGGAAGGCAGGTTAGGGCTCCCTCGTTTGAGCAGCCCTGATGAGGGCTACACCAATGAGGTCAACACCAGTGAGGGCGCGCAACAGCCCGGAGTCGCAGCCCGGCGACGCATTGCTAGGCAATGTGGGGGCACAGGGACAGCTATGTCTACACTCAGCAAGGATAAGGTACCTGCATCAGATCCCAGCAGAAGCCCTGGCCCCTTGGAGTGAGAGTGTTTGAGGCAGCATCAGGGATGTGATTGGCATGGGTGTAGATCTGCATTGCATCTCTAGCTTGTACTTATAGCTTGCCTCTCTTGGCTTCCACCCCTTGCCTGAGCGTGATGGGGAGGCAGACACATGGTGATGGCAATGCACAAGATCTCCTGGGCCTCTGATGTCCGCTCATCAGGTTTGGTGCGCATGGCACAGTACTGCCAGTTACCAGTCACTAGGTGCATAACTGGAATCACTGCAAGCAGTCAAAACTGCCATCACTCGCTGCTTGTCAGGCTGTGGCAGCAAGGCTGACAACATTTCCAGCAGCGTTTGAGGGAGTTTGAGGACTACAACTAGGCACCCGGCGCTCAGCTGACTTTTGCTTTGCACAAGGTCGTCTGCTCTGCTCCATGCTAGTGGAGTGTGGTCACACCGGGCTGCCAGCTGTCACACCATTGTTAACAACTTGGTGAGCTGCGTTCGCTGCATCCCTTCAAAGTTCGATAGAGAGCTTGTAGTGCTGCCAGTGCGCTGCAGGAGAGTGTAAACCAGCCACCAGTATACATAGCGGCACTCGCGCTTGGCTCTTACGTTTGTAACATCAGGATGCCAGGCCACCTGCATAGCTCTAGTGGATGGCCTGTGCATGCTCGGTCATTCAACTGCTGCACAAGGCAACAACCTCCAACCTTGCTGTTGTTAATACTTTTTTGGTGTTCAGCGCCTGAGGGTGTTTAGCGCAAAGCGCCACCAGCTTTTTAGTCTGCGTTCTGTATGCGGCGAGTGTCGCCGGTGCCCGTTGACCGGCGAAGGCAAATTGGCCAGGCTGGAGGTCCAGTGGAGGGGCTTTCACCTGTTATTTTCTATGGCGAGAAAGAAAAGACGAATTGTGCCTAGGCCAGTGCCGGAGGAACCCGACAACGAAATTTCGCATCGCGACGAGGCACTACAGCCAGAGCTTAACGATGCGCAGCGCAATAGAAAGGCTGCCGGAGAGGCCCGCGCAGCCCGCGATAGGGACAACACACCACGGCAGGAAATGCAAGCTAGCCCACCTCATCGACCACTTGCCGCAAGCGCTGTGGGCTGCCTTCCTCGTTGTGGTGCTGGCACGAGTTGAGGCCTGCAGCGAGCTGGCAGTGCTCGGCAGCCTGCTTCTCGGATTTCTTGGGCGCGACTTGTGTACCCTTCACATGGCCGACCTCCACGGCCCGCTCGACCTCCACGGCCAGCCAGACATCCAAGTCTCCCAGGCAGCCATCCCGGACCTTAGCTGCAGGAATTTGTTCCTACAGCTGTGCCGCGGCCTGCCCGGAGACGGCGAATACACTCGGCCAATCGCAGCAGTCGCTGCCGTGCTGGCCGCGCACCCCGACATCCGCGTCCGCCTCGAAGCAATCCCACGCTATCGCTCTGACACCAACATGGTGGACCACGTGAAACACACAGTTGGAGACAGCGTTCAGCAACATGCTCACGCTGCTCTTCGCTGGCAGGCTCAAGAAGTGAGTGTCCCTGGCCCGGGCAAAGGTCCTGCTGGGCACTCACGAGCACCAGCGCAGCTTTGTTTTTTTTAGGGCTGGGCGGTGGGCACCTGCCAGCGTGGTCCAAGCGTCAGAGCACCTATGTGCGCCGCATGGTGTGTGGCATGCTTGTTGACGGCATGTGGACGGCATGTAAGGCATATCCTACATGACATGACACATGGCGTGACTTCATGCATCGCCCACACCCATGTGCAGGTTCTATGACCGGGACGCGCTGAACATCGGCCGCTGTTTAGTCGGCCCAAGACCCCGTCCCACTGAGCTGTGCAGATGGAACGGCGGCCTTGCCATGCCAAAGCCAGGCAGGCCAGGCCAGGAGTGGGTGTACCTGCCTGACAAGGCCATGTTGCGCAAGTGGTGGCGATAGCCGGATACAGCAAGTCAACCCAACATAAGAAGATACTAAACCCCTCACAAAGGGAATGTGTGTGAGCAAGAGCTATAGGGTTAGTTAGAGCTCGAGCTAGTAGTAGACCTGGAGGCACACACACCAGAATGGTTGAGCTGAAGTGGGCATTTAGAACACTAGCAGTAGCTTTTACAACAGCGAGCTCGCAGCCTGCGTTTGATTACAACTCGAGCTTTATTTTGGTGTTACATGAGGGCCGTAGGGATGAGAAAACTTGTTAGTAATTTCTACTAACAACCTAAAAGCTGCAATACAGCAGCCATTCAGCGCTGCAATAGCTCGCAATGCAGGCGTCGGGTCTAACCGGGCGGCTTTGCCACCCGGAAGCGAGCTGCTTTTCGTCTTACCCGACGCGCGCGTGGACCTGCATTGCTCAGCATCGGACGCGGTGTGGAATAGTACGCGCGATATCAGGTGCTGGCTAGTGGTCCTTGGCAGCCAGCTGACCCAGATTAGCTTACACTGTGTTGTTGCCCTGTGCTCCAGCCTCTGACCTACAGTGGCTCGAGGAGGCAGTAATCGTTTCCGGAAGCTCCGCAGGTGGGCAGCCGGCACAGCTTGTGGAGTCCCTGCGCGGAGCCCCTGTATCCTTTCAACACGTTTTGTCCCCGGCTTACTCCCCAGGTCTGACTGCTCCGCACCCCAATGCCGGCTGTGTGCTCGTGGACTCGCAAGGAAGGCGGCTGGCTGCAACATGCCAGCGAGCTTCGGTGAGGCTACCCGAAAAGATAAGATAAGGAGCAGCGGTCGGCTGCTTGCAAGCATGCCAGCTTGCAGCTGACAATTAGTGTATCACCCGCAGGGGTCAGTAAGCGCAGAGGTCCTGGCAGTTGAGACTGCTAGGGGAGCGGCACAGGGAGCCACGGCCTACTTGAACCTTGAGAGTGGCGACTGCCACGGTGACGATGCAGCCGTGTCAGCCCTGATTACAGCCGGTGTGCAGCGGGTGGTGCTGGGCCTTCGGCACCCACTGCCACACATGCGAGGCGCTGCTGTGCAAGCCTTCTACTCACATGGCCTGGCAGTAGGTGAGACATGCAGCTGCAGCGCAGTGACCCATGCATGCACTGCAGCCTTTCAAGGACCACACATCACAATAGCTTCAGGCAAGCATGCTTTCGAAAGTGCACATTGTCCCATGGCAGGCGCTGTGTTGGTAGCTATGGAGCAGGAGACAGTGTTGATGATGCCATGGTGATGCCAGACTAGCGATGCTTGCCACACAGCCAGCTCAGGCAGACCAGCTGCTGCAATCAAAAGCTCTAGTGTGTACTTCCGAACACCTCAGGCACACCTCTAGCAGCCTGCAAGGCCCCGCATGGTCCCTATGCCTCATAGCAAGCTTCTTATTGGGAGAGGAGGGCGCTCACCAGCTGCTGCCCTCCTCAATGCCCTCTTGCTCTCATTGCCAGCCCCTGCGTTTGCAGTCAGGCACTCTTGGAGCACTCTGGCAGCGCAGGCCCTAGGACTCTTAGCCGTCATCCCACGGGGGCTTTGCGCTCACCAGCTGCTCCCCTCCCTCGCAACCTTCTTGCTTGCGTCCCTGGCCCTGGGCCAGCAGCCATGCCCCATGGTGTACAGTGTGCCCCGGCATGCAGTGCTGCTGCCCACCCCTGCTGCCGTGCCCACAGACGTGCTGGGCCTGTCAGAGTGCACGGCTGACGAGGCTCATGAGGCTTCGGTGCTGCAGGGGGTGCTGGCAGCCAACGAGGGCCTGCTGCACAGAGCGGCTCGCAGGCGGCCCTTGTCCATACTCAAGTGAGCGGCAGACACGGACACAGGGCAGGTGCAGGGTGGGCAGCTGGGTGGAAGCTGTGGCTCACAGGGGCAGCGGCTGCTGCCTCACTGCCGCCTCACTGCCGTGTCACCCTGGTGCAGGGTCTAGTTTCAGTGCTGCCGGGTTGGGTTGTGGTTGTGGTTGGGGTTGGTTTGGGTCAGATCAAGTTGGGTTGGGTCAGGTCAGATGCCGCTGCTGTGCTCCGCTGGGCCAAGGCAGGGCCAAGCTGTGTACCGCACCCGATGCGCAGCAACAAGTGGTTCCATGCAGGATCCTGCTGCTGCTGCTGCTGCTGCGGCTGCTGCTGCACTCCCCTGGCCGTGCCATGCTGTACAAGGGCGCCCCCTTGGGAGGTGGCTGGTAGGAATCTGGGCTGAGGGTGACCTGGGCTGCGGGCGCCCTGCTGCTGCGGCCCCTGCAGGTACGCGATGACACTGGACGGCAAGATTGCCACAGAGCAGGGTCACAGCGCCTGGGTCACCAGCCCGCCCGCTAGGGCTCTGGTGTTTGAGGCGCGGGCTCGCAGCGACGCAGTCATCGTCGGCGGCAACACTGTCAGTCTCCCTACTCCCGGTGTGGTGCTGCCCATGCGCCCTCCCTGAGTGCTGAGTGCAAATCCATGACACTGTTGTGAGCGACGCTGGTGTGTTGTATGTCAGACACTGTGTGGTCATGGTCATGACCATGATCGTAGCCACACCCTCCCTGGGTTGCTGAGCATGATGGCAGTCACTGCTGTCACCACCTTGGCCCAGGTGGCTGTTCCAACCGCTGGGGGGCATCACAGCTGCTGTAGTCACCATGGCGTGTGACTCTGCCGCTGCACCATGCCCAGTGCTGGCCTAGTGGCGCTGCCCATGGGTTGCTGGCTGTGGGGGTTGCAGGTGCGGCGAGACAACCCGCGGCTGACAACCCGGCGTGACAGCGGCCATGCTCCTATACGCATCGTCATGTCTCGAACCCTGGACCTGCCTGAGGTGCGCTGCCTGCCTGCCTGCCTGCCTGCCTGCCTGCCTGCCTGCCTGCCTGCCTGCCTGCCTGCCTGCCTGCCTGCCTGCCTGCCTGCCTGCCTGCCTGCTCCCACTGACCACAGCCCGTCTGGCCTACTGCCCATGACATAGAATTCGCCAGGTAGCCGCCACCAGGGGTCTATTCTGCAGCTGACTAGTCACCCTGCCCTACTGCCATCTCTGCCTCAGCCCCTTTGCTGCTAATACCCCAGCGTGTTCCAGGCTGTAGCCAAAGTCTATGTCAAGCCAGGCTAGGCTGCAGCTGCCCTGCCTGCCCTGCTGCCACAGGACGCAGCCCTATGGGACACCAGCATGGCCCCTACCATCGTGGCCACACAGAAGGGCGCTCGCACCAACTTCCAGGTCAGGCTGGGTGCAGGTCTGCATGGCCCAACCCCAGCTGCCTACCTCCTGCCCTACCAGCTCCGCAAACCCTCAGCCCCTTCATCGGCAGTGGTGGTGCTGCCTGCTTGGGTGACTTCGAGTGTGACCTGCCCGCCATGTCACTCCTGGCAGCATCATACTTGCCCAACTGTTGCATGCACCCTCCATGTTTGCTGTTTGCATGCGTCATGCTTGGGGGGCTCTGCTTCCGGGTGGTCCCTGGGGTTCTTGCATATCAGCCCGCCTGTGCACCTGCCTCACCCAGCTGCAAGTGCTGACTACCTACCCCAGTGCTGCCTGGGTATGATTACATGGCAGGGTTAGGGCTAGGGTTAGGCTTGGCTATATGTACAAATGGCAAATAGCGGCTGGCGTAGCAGCTGCTGTGTGTGCGGTTGCGGTCCGCAGAGCAAGCTGAGGGCAAGAGGCGTGGAGGTTATCGAGTTTGACTTCCTGTCGCCAGACGTGGTGGCCGACTACTGCTACAACAGGGGCTTCCTGCAGGTCAGCAGCAGCCTGCCAGGAAAACACCAACACCAACACCCTAAGCCCAGCTGGAGACAGGGTACAGCTAGAGACACAAGTGGACATGCTTGGCCGTGAAAGAAAGCAAGGCAAAAAAGGAAAGAAAGATAGATACTGTAGTGGTACGCCTTGTTGGTGATCTCACCAAATCATTTCGTCACCAAATTGTATCACCAGTTGTTTAAGCATGGAATTTGGGTCAGAATTGTTTGAGCATGACATGGTATTCGTCACCAAATTGTATCACCAGTTGTTTAAGCATGAGATTTGTGTTTCACCAAATTAGCATATCACCAACAAGGCGTATCACTACGGTAGATAGAAAGAAGACTATGCCCTCACCATCAGGCGTGCATCAAGGGGAGAGAGTAGCCTCAGGGCATGCCCTTGCTACCCTCCCAACAGCTTGCGCTCCAACCTGAGCGATTGCATTGGTGTGCAGTTCTCAGCCACTGCCCCGCCACAGCCACCCCACTGAACGCCTGTCCTGCTGCAACCTGCCGTCCGCAGTGCTTCTGGGAGTGTGGGGGCACGCTGGCTGCCCCCTGCATCTCAACCGCCACCGTCCACAAGTTCATGTCCTTCATCGCCCCCAAGGTCATTGGGGGGGCCCAAGCCCCCACCCCTGTCGGCGACCTGGGGTTCGTGGAAATGACGCAGGCGGTGGAGCTGGTGGGGGTCAGGTGGGGGCAGGTGGGCCCAGATCTCATGCTCACAGGTTACCTCCCCGCCTCAGGCGGCCCGGGCCAGCTGGCGGCAGAGCTCGAGGCAGCGGCGGGGGAGCCAGGCACCCGTGGCTTGGCAGCGGTGGCAGCACTGGGCGCCGCTGGGCCCTGCCTTGACTCCCGCCCAGGCAGCAGCAGGGCGGCGGCAGGCCAGGGGGGAGAGCAGGCGGCGGCCTCGGCTAGCCGGGGGGGGCTGCCCCAGCAGCAGGCAGCTCTGGGGTCATTAGGTGGCACAGCCTCCGCACTGCAGGGGGTGGGCACGCCCCCATCCACCTGGGTCACCACCACAACACCCACCAGCAGCCATGGCGAGGGGAGTGGGGAGGGCGGTGAGCTGGGCAACAGCAGCGGCGAGGTGGGCAGCAGCAGCAGCAGCAGCGGTGGGGTAAAGCAGGGTGGTGTAGGGGCCCACGGGCGGGTGGTGCTGCGAGGGGGGAGGGGCGTGCGTAGCGGCCCTGCATTGCCGTTCTACAAGGCCTGGGACATGTGGGGCGCGCTGACAAACTTCTCCCCGCACCCCATCTCCCTGCCCCACTTCCACGCTGGGGAGCAGGCTGTCAGCGAGCAGGCAGCGGTGATGGCAGGCAACACGTTCGGCAGCACCTTCAGCATACCTCCGCCACACGCCTCGTCGCTGGCGGCACGCAGCAGGGAGGCCAGGTGAGGGGCTGGTGCAGTTGGGTGCTAGCAGGTGGCCCCGGGCGGCTGGGAGTGATGCGGGGTGTGGACAACCCCATTTAGGCTGCCCTGGCCATCCAAGACCCAGCAGGGCGTGTGGGAGTTTGGTAGTACCGCTGGGTATGGTCAATGCGGTACAAGCTAAGAGCTGCTGGGGCATGCTGTTGGAAGCTATTAGGGCATGCTGGTAAGAGCTAATTGGGAGTACTGCTGGGTGTGGTCAGTTGAATAGAAGCTAAGACCTGCTAGGGCAGGCTGTGAGGGCTGTTGGGACCTAGGCCTTGGCCTTAGGCTGTGAGGCATAGGCCTAGGCACCTTGTATTGCATAGGCATAGGCACAGGCAGATGCCTAGGCATAGGCACCTTGTATTGCAGCATGGTCCGAATGGAAGCTAGGGTCGCTGCCACACCGCTGTGGGCACTCGGTGCCCGTGAGTGCATGGATCTGTGCACAGTGGTGAGCACAGCACCTGTGCCGAGGGCCATGCGCATGCTCCATGTCGTGTGCCTGAGCCAGGGCCACCAGGGTGGGTGTGCACAGGGTGAGGTCTCTGCACCCCTTGCAGTCTTCAAGCTAGTTTGACATGCCCCCGGCCTCCCACATGTGAGCCATAAGGGTGCCTAGGTAGCAGAGGGGGTGTCAGGACGGAGCATCCTTATGGCCAGGGCGAGCGGGGCGGGGGGAACCCAGAGTGCCGCTGCTGACCCACAGCTCCTCACGCACTGCCGCCCCTGGCTGCCTGGTCTGCTTGATGACCATCCCAGCTGCCTCTGCCAAGCCATTGCCCTGGCTCGCTGCACCGCCACTGCTACCCTGCCCCAGCTACCCTGCCCCAGCTACCCTGCCCCAGCCTGGCCCTGGCCCTGCCTGTACTTGTGCAGGCAGTGGAGCAGCGTGGAGCACTACTACCAGGCACAGAAGTTTGCCGGGTCAGGGGCGGCTGGGGCGGGGGAGCTGGTGGCAGCCATTGCTGCGGCGGAGTCCCCGGAGGAAGCGGCAAGGATTGGGAGGCGGGCGGAACGCATGCAGCCTGAGCTCGTCACGCCAGGCTGGCACAGCATCAAGGTAAGCAGGCAGCGGCCGGGCTCACCAGGCAGGTGGGGCTGGTGGCCAGGGTGCTGCTGGTTGTGCTCACAGCTCCTACTGCTGGCGTGGGGGTGGAGGCTGCTGGGGATGCTGAGGCTGCACGGTTTAGGTGCTTGGCTGTTCAGCTGCTTGGCCTTGCCCACTAGCACATTGGACATGAGGACTGGTGACCCGCTTCATGGCAGACCAATAAGCCTGATTTCTGCACATGTGGAGGGGTCATTCAACCCAGGATGGGGTAAGGTGTGCTGGCTATAGCGCTGTGCGCTGCTGGCCTCTGGGTGCATGCACCCCTGCACCACCGCACCCCTGCCTGAACCACAGCACCACCGCACCCCTGCCTGAACCACAGCACCACCGCACCCCTGCCTGAACCACAGCACCACCGCACCCCTGCCTGAACCACAGCACCACCGCACCCCTGCCTGAACCACCGCACCTGGTGAAGAATGCCAGAGTTGGACATGCAGCACAGCACCCCTGCACCCCTGCCTGCACCTGAGGAGCACCTGGTGAAGGCCTGAGTCGGACATGGCCAAGCCTCTCTTCCCTGCCTGCCACTGGGTGTTCCCCCACCTGCCCCACTGCGCACTCTGATGCCTCGCATGCCGCCTGCGCTATGCCACAGGTGGAGGTGATGTTAGGTGCCCTGCGCGCCAAGTTCACCACACACGCCAGCCCCCGTCAGCTGCTCCTCTCCACCTGCCAGCCCCTAGCCGACAGCCAGCAACCTAGTGCCCGGGGTGCTGGCCCGCAGCCCTGCAGCGCGCAGCCACCCGGCAGCGGCAGTCAGGCACGGGGCCTGGCCTGCGCTCCCCTGCAGAACAGGCTGGTGGAGGCCTCACCTCATGACTACTTCTGGGGGGCGGTGAGTGGCCGCTGCTGGGTGGAGGGTGGGGTGGGACGGGGTGGGGTGAGATGGGGCGGGGCGGGGCGGAATGTGTATGGGATGCATGCAACGAGTGTGAGCGGGTGTGGTTGTGTAGGTATGCAGGGCAGGGCTGATTGCAGTGGACAGGCCGAAGCAGCATGATAGTGCAGCGATTAGGGGCAAAAGCTCACTGCACTAGCGGTGCTTGCAGCCGCAACACGGCTGTGTCTCTGTATTTGGTGGTTGGTGGGTTGGTCACTGACATGGAGTGCAAGCACGGTAGGGCGTCTCTGTGGCGGTGGCGATGGCTGAAGGTGGCTTAGCAGCACACAGTGGCTGTAATCCCCACCCCTGACATCATGGCACCTGACCCAGATATCCATCCTGTCTGAGTCAAAACTGGGACCCACACTGCTGGTGTTGCTGCAGCGCTCACAAGGGCATGAGTGGCATGCTGGTGGTGTTTGCAGGGCCACACTGGCCAAGGCCGCAACGTGCTGGGTCAGCTGCTGGAGCTGGTGCGGCATGAGCTGCTGCCGAGCTGCTGACAGACAGGACTGCGTGCGGGAGGGGCCGGATGAAGCGACAGTGCGCCACCCACGCCAGCAGCGACGTACTCAGTGGACCTTCTATTGGGCTCGGCAGGCATCACCAGCAGCCATGAGTAATGGCGTGACAGCTGCTTGTGCGACGCGACTGCGGTGCTGTAGCTGAGAGCCGCTGCTGTGCGCAGCTGGAGTTTGGTTGGGATTGGGGCTTCCGTGCCCTGCTGCTGCTGAGCCCTACCCCCCTTTCGTGACGGGGTGTGTCGCCCTGGCATCAGCACTCGTTGGCCACCTGCTTCATGACAGCTTGCAGCCCTGCCCTGCCCCTCCTCCTTAGCTAGATCTGATTCGGCAGCAGTACACATGACAACGCCAAGCAGAAGACAGATACTCAAGATGCTGGCTTCGGTCTCATCTAGAGCTGTTCGCTTGTACAGATGCGTTCAGATTGCATGCTGGAAACCGTGCTGAAGCTCCATGTGTGGCATGCAAGCGGTACAGCCATAGCAGTAGCTTGGCGCTCTGCTGCTCCCACAGCTGCCCAGGAGTGATGGTGGAATGGTGGCAGTAGGACACATGCTTGGTGCGGGACCTTCTATGGTTCACTGCAGAATGCTTGCTGTGAAACCATGGAGGGTTGCGTGATGAGCTTGACGTGTCAGTCGCCCTTGGGTGTTGTTACTGAGCCCATGGAGATCAGGGAGCGGATGGACGGGCTCTTGCACTTCCTGTTGCGTCTGCAATACGAGATATGGTGTGTGGCAGTGATGATGCTGGTGAGCTCACCTGGTTGTGCAGGGGTCTTGGTGATGGTTACAGCTTCAAAGTGATATCCCATGTAATAGCTGGGTGATTGGGGCCGCATAACATGCCTGCTTGGTGTGATTGCTCATGACGGTTTGGCAGAAATTGTCAAAACGTCAAAACGTCAAAATGGGCAAAACGTAATGATGTGTTTCCCTCCCATAATCATGTCTTGACTCTCGACCAATGTGTCGCCGAGTGCTCGCAGAATTGCCCCATACGTCACAGTTCGTAGCCAATCTGATTGCCTCACTATAAATACCCTATTCATGCCTACGCGTGTACACGCAGTCGAGGGACTCGCAGGCACAAACTGTCGCGTCTCAAGCGCCTCTCCTCAACTTGCGCGAGCCCAAGTTGCTCGCACCAGCGGTGCCCGGCTCCACAGACACCCCCGGCAGCAAATCCAGCGGAGGGGCGGTGGACTGCAATGTGCGCGTGCCCGGAACTATCGCCCAAGCCACTCGCGGGCTGAAGGCTTGCGCGCGGCCCCTTTGCTCTACCGCGAGTCACTCGCGGCTGTCCCGGTCCCGGTGCCGGGTTGCCGGGCGCCCCCTGAAGAGCAGGCCGCGGCTGGTTCACCGCTCCTACATAGGCTGGCGAGCTGGCATAAGCATTGCCACCAACCACGTTGACAGTAGCAGGTCGACTGCTGGGTGGTGCCTGCTGCTGCTGTTGTTGCTGCTGCCAATAAGAATGTTGTTGCTGCTGCTGCTGATTCTGTTGTTGTTGCTGCTGCTGAGCTTGTTGTTGTTGCTGATACTGCTGGTGCAGCTGCTGCTGATGTGATGCAGGTTGCACGCCCGGCCCTTGCCCCATAGCAGTCGGCTGTTGTTGCACCGGCTGTGGCTGGCGCAGGGAAGCGCGTACCGCGTCCCTTTCACGCCTGGTGGCCTCCAACTCAATGCGCATCGCCTGGCAGCACAGCATGCAGCGTGTGGCACGCCAGCTGGAAAAGCTAACATCCAACACTGGCATTCGTCATTACACCGTCCCATCCCCACTACCTACCACAATTACCATAAGGCGCACCCACCTGCCCCCAAGCCGTTCTGCCTTACTGCCCATCCACAGTGAGAGCCATCTCAGCGGTCGAGCAGCGGCACGGGGCAGCCTGACTCACCTGCAGCCGTCCCTTCAGGGCGCTCTCACTGTCCCGTGATTCGTTCAGGCTAGCCAGGGCGGCCTGCAGCCCAGGCGGCCCAGACAGCAAACTGGAGGCCCATGAGGTTGACACTGTGGGAGTGGGATCAGGGGAGGAGGCAGGGGCAGGGCGGGGCAGGCCACTGAAACTGTCGTTGTTGGATGTGGGGTCAGGGGCAGGGCGGGGACAGGGCGGGGGCAGGGCGGGGGGCCCACGAGGCGGTAAATGTGGGAGTAGGATCAGGGGCGGGGGCGGAAGCAGGGGCAGGGCGGGGGCGGGGTCAAGCTCCTCTAGGCGCTGGGCTCCTCCCCTCCCTGCTCCTGGAGCTGTTCGTAGGCGAGCTCATACGGCGCCATTCTCTTGCCAGGGCAGGCGAGCTCACACTGCCCAGGTAAGCCTCTGCTAGGCCAGGGTGCCGGACCCACCTTCCAGGCCGCCCGCTCTCGCTCCTGCTGCTCCTGGGCTGCTCGCTGGTCTGCCAGCAGCGAGTTCTTGAACTCCTCTAGGGCGTCCAGCCGGCTCTCATCTGCACAGCCAGCAGGCCAGCAGGCCAGATGCACAGCTGCATACACTGCAAAACGCCAGCAAGCACACTTGTAACTACTTCTGCGTGAGGTGTGAGAGTGGATTCAAAGCCTAGGTGCTCGACTCAAACACCAGGCAGGAGTGCTGGTCGTGGCCGCAGGTCGACGCCGCAATGCCAACAGCAGCAGGCAGCAGCTGATGTGGAGCTGGTGACAAAGCTGGTGGTGCCATGCGTGCCGCTGGCAGGCTGGGAGGGAACGGCCATCCGCACAATGCATTCCCCCATCGCAAGCAATGGCGGCAGCAGCAGCAGCAGCAGCAGCAGCACCATTGTGGGATGTTGGCAACAGCTGTGGTGGTGTTGATAGGAAGTTGGGCAGGGGTCTGTGAGGTGGCGTCAGGGATCCAATCTCACATGACTGTTGCTGGGCGAGCATGTCAGCCTGGTGTCGCCCTGCCTCCTGAGCCGCCTGCATGCGAGCATAAGATGGCAGGGGGTGGGACAGACCCACACAGCCAGCTGCAGTGACTGCATCACACTGAAGCCAGTGACACCTGGTCCCTGCATTGTGTTAGACTGTTGCTGCCCGCAAAGCAGCAGGGTGGGGTGCGCCAGCTGCATTGCAAGTCAGCGCACCTTGCACCGCATATTATCCACGTCGCGTTGGTGAGCCAGTTGGCTCTCAGCCAGCTGTTGTTTCACAGCCTGCTTGCGAGGCGCCACTGACACAGTCACCATGTCAGCGCTGTACATGTGCTGGTGGTGCGGCCTGATGTGGCTGCTGGGGTGTGCAGGCCCCTCACTAAGACTTGGCCCAACATGCGCCCAGTCTACCTGCACCTCACTGCGCTGCTGTGGACTTGAGGCTCAGCCTGTACACAGGCTTCCTGCTTTCCGCCCGCTCAATGGATGCTAGGGGTTGTTCACCTGAAGCTCAGCTTGCAAGCCGGCATGCTGCTGTTGGTGTGAAAAGACAGTTTGGTTGTGGAGGCTGAGGAGCTCGGCGTGGACGGCTTGCAACGCCACTAGCTCCTGTGCGCAGGAAGCCTGGGCTTGAACTGCCACCACCTGCAGGAAGGGAGGGGGTAGGTCTGTGAGGAATGGCGCAGCGACAGCTAAGGACGAGGCCCAACCTGCTTCTGTGCCGCGCCATGGGAGACTGACACCGCTGCCCGCAGCGTCGTGATTTCTTCAGTGCGGGCCACAAGACGCACATCCGCTTGCTTCAGCTGGCGCTGCAGCTGGCCAAGCTCGCGCTTTAGGTTTTGAACGAAAGCATCCCGAGCCTGGCTTTCCTGCTGCACAGCTTGCAGCTCCGTTAACAGCTCCATGCCACTACTAGCGATCGCGTCCAAGGATGGCGCCCTCGCTACACTCCTCTGTGATTAAGGAATCAAACGTGCCGTCGCCCCTTATTCTGCCTCTCCCTCGCTACGTGCACCCTGTGTAGCTTGGACGTGGTTTTGTCCTCCGCACCCGCAAAGCAGCGACCCCGTTTCCCGGTGTTCTCTCCGAAGCTCCTAAGCTATGTGCGCGCAGGTGTTTGATGCAAGCAAGGTCCTTCGCGGCCCCCTGATGAGCTACTGCGGGGTCCCGATGGGCTGGAAACGTGGCCAGGTTGAGCCAAACTTATTGAATGGAACCGTAGGGTCCCGCCTTAGGTGCGCGTGCCATTGCGGCCACCGGGGCAGTTGCACGCCGAACCCAGCGTCTGAAGTGTCCTTCTGCTTCATGATCGCGCTATCCTGTGCACTGCTGCTAAGGGCTGCCAAGCCTTGCTGACCGCAGCCCAGCTCGCCTCCTTGGCAGGGCCAGATGTCGGCATCCATGGCCCCTACATCCTTGGCAGGCAGCCCGCCGTGTACAAGCGGGTGGCCAACCTGGCCGGTATCATGAGGGCTATAGGGTTCAGGAGTTGGGTGCGCGTGCCTTGTGATTGCGGCCCTTGCGGAACTCAGCGTCTGAAGTGTCCGTCTGCTTCATGATCACTGATCAGGTGCTTTCCCGGCCTAAGGGCTGCTAAACCCGTGTGCAGTCCTGCTCACAGGGAAGGGGGGCGGGACAGGGCTGGGAGCTGGGAACCGCCCAGGTGGGTAGGGCTAAGCAGGAGCAGGGCACGGAAGCCCCTATCCCACGGCACAGAGCTGCTGCACCGTAGTTGTGTTGCACAGGCAGCTGTGACGCTGTTGCTCGTGGCTGCTAGTGATGCCCAGCCCAGCCACAGAGTGATTGGTAGCTCCTGCTCTGGATGGCACCTGCTGCAAAATGCTAACTACCTAACTTTCAGTGCTGACTGACCAGCTGTTAGTGCTGACTGACCCTTTGTCAGTGCTGACTGATTAGCTTTCAGTGCTGACTGACTAACATTCAGCTTGGTTGAGCAGCCCCCGGGAGATGCCTAGTACGATGCAAGTGTACAGTGGCAGTGGGTGGGTGGTGAGATATCCCTACTTGTAATATAAGCGAGGTAGTCAGTGCTGGACTTTACATTCCAGTTTAGCCACCTGCAATAGGGTGAACCGGGATAAGCGCGCCGCGCCGACTCCGCCGCGACCCGTCGTGATGGGTAGGACGGGCTGAAGGGATTAAAACTTGATGGGTGGTAACTTACAGTAAGTGTAAGGTGTGAACTCCTCTCCCGAACCTCGGCAAAGCAGACGTTTGCAGCAACACGACAAGTAAGCGTTTGCGGACTCGAAAGCACGACGCCGCTGCGACGAAGGTGTTTTCCCGCGAACTGGTTATTTGTTTAAGCACGCGACCGCTGCCTGGCTACAAGGTGAGCATGGACAGCTGACACAGCGCCGATCATTTGCTCTAAAACCTTAGTCAGGAACAACCTCGGACACCGGCCGCGGTGCTGGATCCCTGCTAGCAAGGCCGCACCAGCCTGAGAACGCTAGTTGCACAGGTCGAAGTTACCCGTCAGGGTACAACTTGTCGCATAGCTCGCGGGCTTTCGTAGCTGCGCCCGTGGGATGGCTTAGACATCTGCGCTGAACGAGTGCCAGTGGCAAACTAGACCCGAGGGTTGCTTGGCTCCTAGTTCGCCCTGCTGCTGAGTTGGCAGCGAAGCAATCAGTGAAGTATCGCCGCATACCCAGCCTGCGCCCCCAATGTCATCACTATGCGGCAGTCACCGAGCATTCCCTCTTTACCCCGTGTGTGTTCCCTGCTTTGTGCACAGGTCAAGCTCCTTGGAGTAACTGAGTACGCTGCGCCATGTCCGACTCCTGAACCTCTGTCTGGCAGCACGTGACACCTGGAGACTCCACCAGCAGCTGCTGCTCGTGTAGGCACACACACCACCATCTCCTGGGCCGACATTGTACCTCCCTGCACCTCCTCACCCTAATCTCCCCGTGCTCATCCTCACCCTCTTCTTCACTTCCTTCCCCTCCTTCCCGCTCGTTACTCCTCTTCTTCTCACCCCTTCCACCCCACCCTCTTTCCCTCCTACCCTCACCCTGCCTTTCGCACCCCACCCCCACGTGCTGCCCCCGCTCAGCACCCTGACCCCTGCCCCCTGCCCCCAGCCACCCGCCGCCAGCCCCCCCACCCTGATACCCGCAGCCCCCCCACCCCCTGCTGCCCTGGCCCTGACACTCAAACGCAAGCGCTCACCCAGCAGCAGCACAGAGCTGCTGGCTGACACAGATCAGATCAGGGAGCACAGCACCCCCCCTCCCCTGCCCCCCACCTCGGGAGCCCCAGCAGAGCCGCCTACCCCCAGCCCTCACTCCCACCGCCAGCAGCAGTCACACCCCCTCTGACCCCCCCAAGCAAACCCCCCCCAGCCCCAGCAGCAGCAACCCAGGGCTGTGTGAGAGGGCTGTGTCAGGCGGCAAGGAGCAGGGCTGCAGTGAAGTAGAGTTGAGGGCGGCAGCGCCAGTGGCGGCTGAGCAGCAGGTCACACAGATGGCTCAGGGGCCGCCAGACAATGACGGCTGGGGCCAGCAGCAGCAGCAGCAGCAGCAGCAAGGGGGGCCAGTGGACTTGTCCCACTGCTGCACCACCCCTAGGCCTAGTCCAAGGGGGGGTGGGCGGTGTGGCCCCCTGCCCCGCCCCCCTGGGGGTCATGGGGGGTGGCCTGATGGGCTCCGGCCCCTGCAAGCCCAACCCAGGGGCTGACGCTGGGCAGCAGACCGAGCGCAGCCAGGAGGCATCGGACGCCACCGCGGTCATCACCCCCCTGGACGCCCTGGCTGCTGCAAACAGTGCCGCCTAGGCCCTGACCAGGCCAGGGGGGGCCCAGGGGGGGGCCAGGTGCACCCAGAGCCGCCCCCCCCCCTGCCTGCCTGCCTGGTGTTGGGCAGTGTGGCGGCTGAAGGGCACGCTCTGTCCCCGGACCAGCCCTCCCCCAGCGGCAGCAGGCGGACCCCCCCCCCGCGCCCCCCTGTACCTCAGCTGCTCACCCTCCTCTAGCTCAGAGGGGGCCACTGGGCTGCGCCGGTCAGGGGGCGGGGCGGCGGGGGCCAGGGAGGGGCGGGCGACGCAGGCCGCCCCCCCTGCATTGCCAGGTGCTGGCGACAAGCAGGGCCAGGAGCAGGGGCAGGCTGCGCTGCCGGGCCCAGCACCCCAGGAGCCAGAGGGCCAGGCACACCTGATGTCCCTCCTGGGCGAGGCGGCAGCAGTGGCGGTAGGCCTGGGGCTGGAACAGGGGGGGGGGAGCCCGGCCCCCCACCCACTCCCCGCTGCTGCCGCCTCCCCCCCCAAGGTGGACCACAACCAGCTGCCGGGCGCCAGGCTGGACAGCAGCAGCAGCAGCCCAGCCAGCTCTACCACCCCCCCTGCTCCCTCGCCCCCCTCGCCCCACTCGCCCCACTCGCCCCACAGGAAGCTGGGCGTGTGGGGCAGTGGGCTGGCACAGGGCCCAGCAGCAGCAGCCCCCCCCCTTGCCACCCCCCCTGCCCCCTCCCTTGCCACCCCCTCACCGCTGTCCGCTGACGACTTCCCAGCGCTGCCCAGTGGCCGCGCCCCAGCACCCGGCCCCCCGCAGCACCCACCCCCCCAGCCGGCACATCACACCGGGCACCGCCTGGCCCCCCAGCCCCCCCGGGGCCCCATGCACGCCAGGGGGGGCTGCGGCTGGGGCGGCAGCAGGGGCCCCCTCCACCCGCCCCACCCCCTCCACCCCCTCTCAGAGCAGTTTTGACGGTAAGGGGCGCATGGCACCTGGGGGTGGGGGCAGGGGGGGGCGGGGGGGGCAGGGGGGGCGGGTGTGTGGGCCCCTCCACACCCTCAGGCAGGGCAGTGACGGCCTGCACCCCCAAGCGGGCTCCCATCATCCTGCCCTCCTCTCACCCTCACGCTTCTCACGACGAGCGAGGGGGGGGAAGAGGGGGGGGGGGGAGGAGGGGGGGAGCTACTACCCCCTGACCAGCCCCCACAGCACCCCCCGCCCCTACCCCACGGCCGCTCACCCCTACACCTCACACCCTCACACCCCCACCAGCAAATGGGGCACCCCAGCCAGCCCAGCTGCTGCCCTTGCACCCCCCCACCTCAACACCAACTTTACCCCAGGCAGCGGCCCCCCCCCCGCTGACCCCCCCCCCACCCCCCCCCCACCCCTACGCACACTACTCAGCAGGGGCCACCCAGCTGGCCAGCCCCCCCCTCGGCCTATGGGCTGGGGCTGGGGCTGCACACGGCCCTGTCCTCCCCAGGGGGGGGCCCGGCCGGCAGCCCTACCCCCAGCCCCAGCCCCCGCGGCGCCTCCCGCTTCCTGGCCCAGTCTGACCACAGCCGCGCTCTGAAGGACAGCGCACGCATGAGCCACATGAGCAGCGGCCCCCTCCCCCCACAACTGGCCCCCAGCCCGCGGTCAGCAGCTGGGGCCGGCACCCCCTCCTCCTCTGGCTGCATGGTGGACGGGGCTGCATGGAGCCCTGGCAGGAGGCTGGGGGCCTGGGGGTGGGGGGGGCCCGGTGTCGCCCCCTGCCCCTCCGCCTGGGGCACCTTCTCCCCAGCAGCAGCAGCAGCAGCAGCAGCAGCAGGGCTGGGTGGCGCTAGGCATGGGGGGGGAGGGGAAGGTGGAGGGGGGGGAAGGGAGAGGGGGGGGGATTGAGGGGCAGAGGAGGGCAGCAGTGGGGGATGGCTGGGGCTACTTGCTGAGCTGTCAGCAGCAGCAGCAGCAGCAGCAGGATGTGCATGTGACCCGCACCCCACTTCCCTCCCATGACCTGTGGGCCAGGGCAGGTGGCAACGAGCCGCACTGCCCTGCAGCTGAGCTGGGTGGGGGGGTGGGGGGTCAGGCAGGCTGGGCAGCAGGGTCACCCAGGGGTGTGGCTGCAGCTGAGGGGGAGGGGAGGGGGGGCCAGGGTTGTGGGGGCAAGTGGGGCGACCCCCCCCCCTCCTGCCCTGTTGGCCCAGGGCGGTGTTGGGGCCGGGGGCAAAGGGGCAGGGGGAGTGTGTGCGGGGCAGCCGGACCTGCTGGGCGGGTCGTCAGTGGGCAGTGGGGGAAGGGGGGGCCGGGACAGCAGCAGCAGGGGGGGCAACACCCGAGCACCCACCATCAGGGGCAGCAGCAGCAGCAGCAGCAGCAGCGTGAGGGGAGGAGGGGGGTATGGGGGGGGCTCACCTGGCAATGGCCGCTCTTACCCAGCAGGTGGTGGTGGGGGGTGGGGTGGGGGGGGGCGGTGGGCAAGCTCAGCCCGGCTGTCAGCTGAGCTGCTGGCTGCAGGCACAGACTGGCAGGTGGGTGGGGTGCCCGGCCTTGACCCACTCCCCCCCCTCACCTGTGGGCAGTGCTGTGCCCCGCCTCCCCTTGCCCTGCCCTGTGCCCCTCACCTTGTGGGGGCTGGCCTGCTCCTGCTCCTGCTGCCGCCTGCTGTCACCTGGTGCTGCTTGGCTAGGGGCGGCTAGAGAGGAGGCTGCTCAGCAAGCAGCAGCTCACCTCCCCTTATCCCTCACCCTCACCTCCCCCCTTACCCTCCTTCCCCCTCACCATCACCCTCACCTCCCCCTTCACCCTTGTACCCCCTCCCCCTCCCCCTCACCCCCCCCCCTTACCCCTCCCCCTCACCCCTCACCCTCACCCCTCACACACCCTCCCCCCTCCCTCCCCCTGCTGCCCTCACCCCCTGTGCTGCCCCAGGCTGTGTTGCGTGTGGTGGAGCATGAGCTGAGTGGCATGGACGCGGCGGGCCTGGCGGGCTCCCTGCACCGCCTAGGCAGCTGCAGGGCCGCGGGCAGCCGGGAGGAGGGCAGGGCGCTGGTGGCGCACCCCGTGTTCAGGGCGTTGGTGGACAGGGCAGGTGGGGGCAGGGGGCAGGGGGCAGGGGGCAGCTGTAAAGGTTCAAGTGGGGAGGCCGGAGAGACTGGGAGGAGAAAGGCGAATGAGGGATGAGGGGGCGGTGGAGGGAGGAGTGAAGCTTAGCCAGGGCGGGGCGGGGGGACAGGTGGACAGGCCTAACCCCTGCTGCCTGCTGCCTGGGTGCCTGGGTGCAGGTTCAGTGCTGCCTGATTTCACGATGCGCAACCTGTCCAACGCCATCTGGGGCCTGGCCAAGCTGAACTACACACCGCCTGCCCAGGTCATCAAGGGGCTGTGTGCCGAGGTGAGCCTGCCTCCGGATCCTCCCCCTCACCCCCTCACCCCCCATGTCCCCCCCACCAGCAAGTGCCCGCTAGCCAGCCTGCCCCTTCTCCCTCAGCCCTGCCCCTCAGCTGCTGAGCCTGACCCGCTGCAGGCTGGACACAGCACCCGCTGCTGCTGCTGCTGCTGCTGCCATCAGCCCGCTGCTGCTGCTTCTGCTGTTGCTGGCTGTGTTTGGCTTCAGGTGCGTGTCAAGGTGGGGGAGGCCAACGCGCAGCATGTGGGCAACACGCTGTGGGCACTAGGCACGCTGGGCTACCACCCGGGCGACAGCCTCCTGCACGCACTGCTGGCAAGGTGGGGGGCCCGCTGCTGGCAGGGCAGCACCAGCACCCCACACAACGTTCCGCTTGGCCCCCCCTTCCCCCCACACCACCACCAGATGCTCGGCAGGGTTCGCTGTGAGGTCATTGTGAAGTGGTATCAAAGACTGTGGCAGCAGAGGGAGCGGGGAAGGACGGGGCGGGGGGTGGGGGAGGGCCGAGGGCCTGGGGCGGGTGTTAGAGAAGACACTGGCAGCAGGCGAGGGGGGGAAGGTCGGGAGGGCAGGTCGAGGTATGGGAAGGCTGGAGGAGGGGTTGGGCTGTAGGGGCTGAGGGGGCAGGCTGATGCTGGACCATAGGGCGGGTGGGGGGTGGTCAGGCCTGATGGGGGATGAGTGGCAGCAGTGGGGTGCGGTGGAGGGGTGGAAGGGGGGGTGGAGGGGTTAAGGGTGTGTGTGTGTGGGTGTGCGGTGCAGGGCACTGCAGCTGGGGCCGCAGCTGCTGCCGCAGCACACCTCCAACATCCTGCTGGCCTGCGCCAAGCTGGACTTCAACCCAGGGGCAGAGGTGGGGGGTGGGCCACGCAGGGGGGCTTTGGGGAGGGGGAGGGAGGGGCGGGGACAGAGCAGGTGGAAATGTAGTGGGGGGGGGCACACATGGGCAGGGCCAAGGGAAGTATTGGGGCCGGGGGGGGGGAGGAGGGTTAGGAGGGGGAGGGGCAGAGGAGGCACCCATGGTCAGGGTCAGGATGGCCAGAGGGGAGAGAAGGGAGGGTGTTGGTTGTAGTCAGTTGGCCACTGTTCTGTTGTTTCTGTTGGTGGCCTGCTGACCTGCCCCTGTGCTGCTGCTGTGGCCCAAGGTGCTGCGTGAGCTGATAGACCATGGCTGCGTGAAGCTGGGCGAGTTTGTTGGCCAGGTGGGGGCTGAGGGGCTGGGGGGCTGGGGGGGTGGCTGGCAGTGCTGGCCTCAGCACAGGTTAGGCAGGCTGGGGTGGGGTGGGGTGGGGTGGGGTGGGGTGGGGTGGGGTGGGGTGGGGTGGGGTGGGGTGGGGTGGGGTGGGGTGGGGTGGGGTGGGGTGGGGTGGGGTGGGGTGGGGTGGGGTGGGGTGGGGTGGGGTGGGGTGGGGTGGGGTGGGGTGGGGTGGGGTGGGGTGGGGTGGGGTGGGGGTGGGGTGGGGTGGGGTGGGGTGGGTGGGGTGGGGTGGGGTGGGGTGGGGTGGGGTGGGGTGGGGTGGGGTGGGGGTTGGGGGGGTTGCCTCCGGCCTCACCGCAGGTGGGGGGGCGGGGGCCTGCATGCTGCACCACCCATACACAGGGCAGCAGTTAAGCAGCCTGAACCTCATTGGTTGGCGAATGGTAAACGCCTGGGGTGCTTCCCCAGGTGATTGTGTGTTGGGTGGTGGTGGTGGTGGTGGTGATAGTGGTGGTGGGGGTGGGGGTGAGTGTCGTAAATGTGATTCTTGGGGTGATCATGGTGGACTGTGGCGACTGTGGATGTGGGTGTGGGTATGGTCTTCAAAGATGATGATGGGGAAGGGGATGGGGGTGGGGGTGGGGGAGATCCTCTAGGTGAGCTTAGCGGTTGTGAATGTGATAATGATGGTGGTTGTGGTGGTTGTGGTGGTTGTGGCGCAGGCGCTGGCCAACTCCGTGTGGGCGTGTGCCAGGCTGGGTTACCTGCACGAGGGCCTGATGGGGGGGGTGGCGCGCATACTCAGCACGCCGGGGGCGGGCAGTCGGCTGGGCATGAACGCGCAGAACTACGGCAACACGGCCTGGGCCCTACGCCACGCTGGGCTACGTGGCGGCACAAGTCTGGCCTCATGGAGCAGGTGGGGGGGCAGGGGGGGGGCAGGGCAGGTGGGGGGGGCTCAGGGCAGCGGGGCAGGGGGAGGGGCCGAGGGGGGGCCAGGGGGAGGGGCCGAGGGGGAGAGGGGGGGGGGCAGAGGGGCCCCCTCTTCCTCCCTCCCCCTCCACAACTGCAGGGTGAGGGTAGGGGGCAGGGGATGTAGGGGGTAGAGGGCGCTACCGGCCAGGGTGAAGGTGGGGGAGCCAAGGGGTAGTGGGGCGCCTTTCCCCCTACCCTCCATACCCTAGCCCTACCCTTGGATGGGCCACTGCTCCCGGGACCCCCCCCTTCGCTGAGCCCCTCCCCCTGCTGACCCTAACCCTCCCCCTGCCAACTCGACCTCCTTGTACTCCCCCCCTGCAGCTGTGCGCCGCCATGCTGCCGCTGCTGCCGTCAGCCGCCCCCCAGAACATCACCAACATGGCCTGGGCGCTGGCCAAGCCTGGGCTGGTACCAGCTGCCCCCCCCCACCTCCCCCCCCCCTCCCCCCAGCCCCAGCCCCAGGCCCCCCCTCAGCAGCGGCCAGGTCAGCAGCAGGTGGAGCCAGGGCGGGCAGGGGGGGCAACCAGGCAGCGAGCAGGGCAGGCTCCCGCTGGCAGCACTGGGGGGGGCGGGGGGGCCAGGCCCTGCCCTGCACCCCCCCACCCCGTAGGTCGTCAGGGGGGGGGGGCGGTGGCGGGCATGCCTGGCAGCGCCGTGTGGGAGGCGGCAGACAATGGCGGGGGGGGCATCAGCAGCCTCGGGCCAAGGTGGCGGGCAGCGTGGCGCTGGCCCCCGGGCAGTGCCTGCCACCGCCTGCTGCTCACATCCGTGCAGGTCGCGACAAACGTTGTGAGTGGAGAGGGGGGGGCCAGTGGGGGGGCCAGTGGTGGGGGCCAGTGTGGGGGGGCCAGTGGGGGGGGGCAGTGGGGGGGCCAGTGGGGGGGGCCAGTGGGGGGGGCCAGTGGGGAGGGGCCCAGTGGGGGGGGCCAGTGGGGGGGGCAGTGGGGGCCTGTGGGGTGCCAGTGGGGGGAGGCCAGTGGGGGGGGGGCAGTGGGGGGGGCAGGGGATGGGGGCAGGAGGGGGGAGGTGACAGCAGGGAGGCTTGAAAAGTAGATGAGAGGGAGTGTGTGGGCTATGTGAGCGGACAAGGGCCTGGCTGGTGCTGCTGTTACTGCTGTTGCCCCTCTCCACCCCCCGCTGAAGTACCTCCCCCCTGCACTGAACCTAGTCACCTGGCGCCACCCCACCCCCTTGGCATCATTCC
>JASKMD010000012.1:5239295-5319550 GCA_030144725.1 Haematococcus lacustris | reverse complement strand
GTCAGGTCAGGTCAGGTCAGGTCAGGTCAGGTCAGGTCAGGTCAGGTCAGGTCAGGTCAGGTCAGGTCAGGTCAGGTCAGGTCAGGTCAGGTCAGGTCAGGTCAGGTCAGGTCAGGTCAGGTCAGGTCAGGTCAGGTCAGGTCAGGTCAGGTCAGGTCAGGTCAGGTCAGGTCAGGTCAGGTCAGGTCAGGTCAGGTCAGGTCAGGTCAGGTCAGGTCAGGTCAGGTCAGGTCAGGTCAGGTCAGGTCAGGTCAGGTCAGGTCAGGTCAGGTCAGGTCAGGTCAGGTCAGGTCAGGTCAGGTCAGGTCAGGTCAGGTCAGGTCAGGTCAGGTCAGGTCAGGTCAGGTCAGGTCAGGTCAGGTCAGGTCAGGTCAGGTCAGGTCAGGTCAGGTCAGGTCAGGTCAGGTCAGGTCAGGTCAGGTCAGGTCAGGTCAGGTCAGGTCAGGTCAGGTCAGGTCAGGTCAGGTCAGGTCAGGTCAGGTCAGGTCAGGTCAGGTCAGGTCAGGTCAGGTCAGGTCAGGTCAGGTCAGGTCAGGTCAGGTCAGGTCAGGTCAGGTCAGGTCAGGTCAGGTCAGGTCAGGTCAGGTCAGGTCAGGTCAGGTCAGGTCAGGTCAGGTCAGGTCAGGTCAGGTCAGGTCAGGTCAGGTCAGGTCAGGTCAGGTCAGGTCAGGTCAGGTCAGGTCAGGTCAGGTCAGGTCAGGTCAGGTCAGGTCAGGTCAGGTCAGGTCAGGTCAGGTCAGGTCAGGTCAGGTCAGGTCAGGTCAGGTCAGGTCAGGTCAGGTCAGGTCAGGTCAGGTCAGGTCAGGTCAGGTCAGGTCAGGTCAGGTCAGGTCAGGTCAGGTCAGGTCAGGTCAGGTCAGGTCAGGTCAGGTCAGGTCAGGTCAGGTCAGGTCAGGTCAGGTCAGGTCAGGTCAGGTCAGGTCAGGTCAGGTCAGGTCAGGTCAGGTCAGGTCAGGTCAGGTCAGGTCATACCTTTTTGCAAAAGCCCTCAATGATGCGCTCCTGGGCATGGTGCAGTGCCAACCGTTGCCGGCGCCAGCGTGGCTTAAGGTACTCCTCCCACAACGCGTCCCATGTGGCCTTGAGGGCCAGGATGTGGGCATGGAGGCCATCCAGGGTGGTGCCAGTTGGGGTGGCAACTGACAGCTGCTGCAGCTGTGGCTGGATGGCAGCTGACCACCGCGCTGTGTCCTGTTTGGCTTTGGTAAGCCCACTGTCGTGCTTCAGCTGCCCCTTGCTCAACTCCCACTCCCACTGCCTCACCACTTGACCTGTGACAGGGTCCCGCTGTGCATGCGCAGCCTTGATGGCCTGGGTGACGCCCGGGTCCACCCCAACAGCAATGTGGGTGGCTGCGCTGAAGTCGCTGGTGGCAGTGAGCCCACTCGCTATGCAAGGCGGCTCCACTGGCTCATGGACTGCCTGGCTGCGCACAAAGTGCACACTGATGCTCACCCCATCTGTCTCTACCCTGCGCGCAAAGTCCCACCCGCTGTTCTGCAGCTGGCTGTACTGGATGAACCGCTGCCACTGGGGCAGGCTGTCTGCCTCTAACTGCGCCCTTGTCAGGTCCGTCATGCCCAGGTCAGCCAGGACGCCATGCATCACCCTGTCATCGATGACAAAGTGCCGCGCCCGCACCCCCACCATGGGGAGCATGGTGAAGGGGCGCGGGCACGTGTCATGCTGTTGCCAGCCCTCTAGGCTGCGGTTGACAAACAGGACATAGCGCACCCTCTTCTCTAAGGGCAACCTGCCTGCCCCCCCCTTCCCTATGGAGTCCACTCCTTCCAGCCACTGGGCCGGCAGCCCCAGCAGGCTACGATGCTTGGCTACCTCCGCCACCCACCTAGGCTGCCGCAGCACACTATTGACTGGCAGGCGCCACTTGTGCTTTCGGTCTGGCAGGCTGTAGTCTAGCCTACCTAGCACCAGCTGGGGGAAATGCTTCTGAGCAGCCCTGCTGAACCCGCCCTCCACCACCCCAATAGCCTTGCCCCACCACTTGATGAAGCGGCCTGGGTGCCGGTAGAACTCCATGATGCTGGTGCTGACCTTGGTGGCGTTGGCGTTCAGTGAGTTGCCGTCCCCTGTCAGGTGCACCTCATCCAGCTCCTTGAGCATGGCCACCGGCCAAGCGCTGCTGGGCTGCTCAAACAAAGCCACCTCGGCAGGCAGCAGCTTGATGCCGCTGTGGTGGGGACCACGCATCAGATGTTCAAGCACCTTGGCGGTAGTCAGCAGCTCCATGGCATCTTTGATCTGTGCCAGCAGCTTGGGGTCCCAGATGTTGAGCTGTACTGGGGGAGGCAGCTGGGCTGGTGCGGCTGCAGAGCGAGGGGAGCTGCGTGTGGCACGGCGAGGGTGAGTATAGGGAAGGCAGGCTGGGTCAGGTGGGGGAGGGGGGCCTGGGGTTGGACCTGCTGCTGGGAAGCCTTGAGTGGGCTGCCCTAGGAAGGACTGGAGCAGCATAGTTAAGCACAGGACTGCTGTTAGGCAGCACTGCTTGCTGCCCATGGTCATGCGTTTGTTCATCTCAGCCACAATAGCGTCGACTTGCGCTGGGCTGAGATCAGGCTGCGCTGCCTCCACGAGGCCACGAATGGCAGCCTTGATGACCTGGCGCCGCTCTCCAACTACCTCTTGCTGCCCACTGCCACTGGCACCTACATACATGGGACGGCATAGCACACGCGCAGCGATTGATTTAGGGAGTGCAGTGTCACGTGGTGCACACTGAGTCGCTTCGTCAGGGGGGCCTACTAGTAGTCTTTCGTCAAGCTTTGCGGCTTACCGGCTGCACCCTGTGCGGGGCGCTTGCGTTTCTTCTTACGCGACATTTGAGGGATTCAGCATCACTATCCAAGCGCAGTGGCCGTGCGGGGTGGTGCATCAGGTCGCCATCCAACCAGAGTGCCGGCAACCGGAATGGGGCGGGAGTGATATCCACTACACAATTCACACAGTTCTGCTCAGACTCAGGAAACAGGAAACAGACCTGGCCCAAGAGTGTGGGCCCAGGCTAGTGGCCAGGGGTTGAGCGAGGAGGAGGAGTCGGGTGGAGTCATGGATCTATGCAGACCTGCCTAAAGCAGCCGTACCTCCCAGGAGCGGTCAACGTATCCTAGAGAAAGCGATAGTGCTGCGGATCGGGGTAACTTTCACATTGCGACAGGGTAAAGCCCATTTACCACTGCCCGCAGCTAAGTAGCCTAATCGCTGACAGCTTGAGCGTTGTCAGCCATTATCATCACCCACTGCTCATAGCCTGCAGCCCCGTCCTACGCACCCCTTGCAACCGCCTTGATTTGGCAGTCCAAGCAGGGGTAGGGAAGGGGGAGGGCTGGCAGAGGAGCATGTAAACCTTCCAACTGGCTGTTGCCCTACAGGCAGCCGCTGCCAGGCTGCAAGCCCCTCTATCAGCTACAACTGCGAGCTGCTCTTGCACGCAGCCCTTTGCAGCCAGCTGCCCCTGGCCATGGGCTCTGTATGTGTCATGAGGCAGCACTACATGTGGCTCACAGCATGCCCAGTCCCCACGACCTGGTGCATGGACAGAGACCATTACTGGGAGGAGCCTGCACCCAATGCCATGCAGGAACATAAACAGCCGTTGTGCCTGTCTACTGTCTCTGTAGCCATCCATCCCAGCTCCCTCCTCCTCGTTCCTAGCACGCACCCCATGGCAGCTGGCTGACCCACAGGGCACAGTCATGGGCACCAATGAGTCCTGGAATCCAATGTCCTGACCAATGAGTCCTGGAAACGTATTGCAGGCAGCAGACAAACCTTGAGAACTAGTCAACAGATCTCCTTCCTCCCCGGCTGTACTGACAAACCTTGCCTGTGCCATGGCAACCCAGTGCTGGGGTGCTGGCAGCTTGTGACATGTTGTAGTTCATGGAACTCACTCTTCGCCATAGCTTTGATGCGCAGGGCAACGCCATCAATGCCATGTTGAGCACACATCATGCGGTCAACTGGAGCACACTGTGTCATACCCCTGCTGCATGTGTAACCACAGGCTGAAAATGTGTGACCTACAAAGTGCTAGCACCATGGAAAGGCTACTTCACACAGGTATAGTGGGTGGCACAAGTCTTGTTGCGCGTGTCTTGTTACCAGCAGTTAGTTGGCACCCCGCAGGGGGGCACGCTAGGGAGCTGCCCCCTTGTCCCTCACTAGGGAGCAGCCTGCGCGTATTTGGGCAGCTGCGCTCTCCGCTCCTCAATGGAGTATTCCTCATCTGTCCAGACCACACCATTCTCAGCCGGGGCGGGAGCGCCAGGCTGTGCTGCTTCGCCGTTGGTGGCAGGGGCAGCAGATGCTTCGCCACCGAGCGCCGCTTGCCCCCCAGCAGGTCCTGCAATGGCACCAGCATCCAGTGCTGGCTGGTTGCACCCCCCTCTGCAGACACCTATGCCATGGCACAGAAAAGGAGCAAGCAGCCACTACAGCATTGGCTCTCCCTACAGGCCAGCTGGGTGCTCTGCAACACACAGCCACCACTGCTTTGGACAGGTGTCTAGGAGCTCCTGTGCACTGAGTCATTAGCCCTGTGCCCGCAGTGTACCTGGAGCTGCTCCTGGGCCTCCAGCTGCCCCTGCTGCTCCTGCTGGGAACAGGGGTGGTCCTTGAGGAGGTAAGCTAGGCTGCACTGGGAACAAAGGAGCCCCCAAGGGGGGTCGAAACCCAAGGGGAGGCACGCTGTGTGGCCCAGGCATTTGCGGGTGCACCATGCCTGGCGGTGGCAAACCGCCAGGCCCTGGCATGGGCATGGGCTGTGCCAAGGGTGGGCGCTGCCCAGGGGCACCAGGACCCAACATGCCAGGCGGTGGCATCCCCACCATGTGTGGAGGCGGACCTGCCCCTGCACACACGATACGGAAGTGTGATCGACACTGAAGGTTGGACGCAAGTACTGCAGGCTGGCACATAAATGTATTCCACCAGGGTGCTAGTTGACCACTGACCTCCTGATTGCTGGTTAGCAGGGTGGTGCTGAAGGTGATGGGGTGGTGGCTGCTGCCCATAGCCAGGAGGAGGGCCATAGGGTGGTCGGTGGGCAAATGGAGGAAAGGGGTATGGTGGCCTGCGGAGAGAATGGGAGGTGCATCTTGTCAAGGCTTACTATGAGTGCTAGCACATGCAGGCAAACTCGTGCTGCTGCTTGCGCCCTGCGGAGCCCACCCGTTCATAGGAGGATGCCCAGGCATGCCCATGTGATGATGTGGGCCACCAAAGCTGTGAGGTGGTGGCAAGTGGCCTGCCCCTGATCCATATGGGAAAGGGGGTGGAGGTGGTGCTGCAGGCGCTTGTGCTGGTTGCTGCTGCTCTTCATTCTTGGCCTTCTTGGCTGGCTGCTCGTCCTCATCGTCCCCTGCGTTGGGCATGAGAAGGTCCCAATCGTCTACAAGGGTCCCAATTGGTAATGTTGAATGCTGCTGCGGGGGTGGTTTGTACCGTACGCATCGCCAGGTTTCATCCCTGGAGGAACCCCGGCCATTCCGAAGATCTCAATCTCTGTAGACTCTCGCCCTGGCTTGGCTTTGGGGACACTGCGCAGCACCACATCGTCGCTCACTAATCATAACCGCGGCGACTAGCATGGCCGGCTGGCCAGCCGTACTCACGCCTTTAAGCTGACTTTGTGGACCTGGTAACAATGAGTTGCCAGTCCTTGCGAAGTATTGAGCTTCCGCGGGCATTCTACGAGGAGGCATCGTCATTTTCTTGTCTTCTACCGTGTCGCTCTCCAGCCTAGCACGTACTGCTGATACCTGGACACTTGAAATGAGCTGCCTTTTGATGCTGAACCAGAGTGGCTTCGTCCTTAAAAATGCGATCGCAGTAGTAGCAGAAGATGACTTCCTCGTTCTTTTTCTTGCGACCCATCGCAGACAGCAAAGATGTCGAGCCGCTCCTTTGTGTTTCCGAATTTTCTTGTGGCAGACATGCATGCGTTCCACCGTCGACGCTCTAAATATAAGCTTGTTTTCTCGCAAAGAAGCCACAGGTCCTAGAACAAGCTTGGATGGGCTAATACTCGGTCCCAGCGCATCTCAACCCCAGGCTATGCTCCAGAGTGCCATGCCTCTCTTCTTCCTCGATAGCTCCTCTAGAAAACAAACATCAGAGAGTTGATACCTTTGGTAATAGGCAAACATGTAAACTTGCACAAATGGCATGAACGTATTCTGTCACCATCGCGACAACTACGATGCTCGCATTGCTAGTCAACGCACAGTGATGCCTGATCCCATGGACAGCGTTGTACGCCTGCAGCCATGTGCGGGGATTGACCTAGTCGGGATAAACCCCGTAAGTATAGCTAATGACGCAGACTGTGAGAGGCAATGGCACACCAACTCTTCGACAGTCGAGCACCAAAATCAACCTAATCTGAACCCTTACATGCCCTGTCTACCGTGTTGTGTTGTGTTTTGATTGACAGACACCCTTGGCTGTCACCCGGCAGAGCGCTGTCACCTGCGTCGCCTTCCACCCTGAGCTGCCCCTGCTGGGCATCGCCACCGGCACCTTCATCTGTGTGAGTGCAGCCCGCTACACAACAGCACAGACTGTGCCTGGCTCAGCCCTAGTGTTACCATCCTCACCAGGAAGCAGGATGCAAGTATGGTTTCAGTACTGCTGGGGCGCTGCACAGGTCTTCGACGTGCTATCAGGAACCCGCCTTGGCCGCGTGAACATGTCAGTGCGAGCGGTGCAGCTGAGCTTCACTCCCGATGGCGCCCTGCTGGTGGCTGTGCTGCAAGTCAGTGACCAGCAGAGCCATGCAACCTTTGCAAGTTAACATCATGCAGCTCTCAACACAAGGAGCGCACCATTCTATGTCTGCGCTTGTGACAATGGCTAAGGCTCAGGGGTGCTCGGCACCCCTTCCCAGTAATACAAGGCCACATTGCTCAGCTTGCAACCGCCTGCCTGCTGGCTGCAGGACTGGCGCATCCTGGGCACCTCGCTGTCCACCTGGCACTCTCACGTGTTGGTGCCACGCTACACCAAGGCTGATCGGCCACTGGACTGCTGTCTGCTGGCCATCACGGCGGTGAGCCGACTCAGCCCCCCTCTGCCCAGCACTGTTGCACCCAGCCCGGCCTGGCCCCAGCATACTCTGCCCCATCTTGCTTGGCCCCACGTGGCTCAGCTGGAGCCGCCCAACCTGTTGCATACTGAGCTGGGTCACTCTGCTTACCCACGTCTGCCATCCTCTCCGCCTCACCGCCCAGGGGTCGCGTGGTGCCCTGTACTTTGTGAAGCTGGGCAAGGAGGTGGTGCGCACCGCCAGCTTCCACAGAGGTGACATCCTGGATGCCCAGGGCAAGCCCCTCAAGGACAAGGTAGGGCAGCGCCACAGGGCCCATCACAGGCCCGGTGCGAGACAGCCTCACGCCACAGCCGTGTCACAGCCACATGCCACAGGCACAGCCATCACAGAGCATGCTACAAGCCCGAAGCATGCCATGCTGCTGCTTTGCGGGCAGGCAGTTCAACTACTCGCGTCGTGAGACCTTGGCTTGCCAGTGTCTTGCCTCACTCAGTGCCTGCCTGCACCTTTCCATGCTCACCCACACCTGCTTGCCTGCCTTGGGGTGCAGGGCGGCAGCTGGGGGCTGCGGGTGAAGCACGAAG
Source organism: Haematococcus lacustris (assembly GCA_030144725.1). Lineage (NCBI taxonomy): Eukaryota > Viridiplantae > Chlorophyta > Chlorophyceae > Chlamydomonadales > Haematococcaceae > Haematococcus > Haematococcus lacustris. Next base: position 5,311,897 of record JASKMD010000012.1, on the reverse strand, counting down.
CCCCAAAGCCCATCCTGGGCCTGGCGGCTCACCCATCTGAGCCCCTGCTGCTGCTGCTCAGCTCAGACGGCCAGCTGAGGGGCTTCAATGTGGTGGCGGACGACGCCATGTCCCCTACCTTCACTGTTCAAGGTAAACGGCTAAGCTGAAGGAAGCAGGCCCACACCTGGCCCCCAGCCTGCCATGTGCTGTACTGTGGCTCTGACTCGTTCTCGAGGATTACCCACGCATTTGTCTGCCCTTGGCCAAGGGCACAACAGCAGGTGCGGCAACCGCTGCACGGGTGCTAACAGCTTTGCCACAACAGTACGGGGCAGATGCCAGCATTGTGGCACAATCCTAGTACAGGAGCCAGCATCACTGAGTAACCCTACCTGACCTGGTCACTCTTGTGCCAAACCAAGGCACCGAGGTGTAGCGCTGGTGGACCTCAACCAAGCTCATGAGCAGCTGCCCAGCTCTGCACCACACTTGTGCATGGCTGGCCCAGCCCCATAAAAGCTGCTGTGTTCTTGCCCCTCATGCCAGCGCTGCTGTCCAGCCTGACATGCATCACGGCAGCTCACTGTGCAAGCCTCAGCCAATAGGCCACCACCTCCCTACCACCACCTCCCTGCCTACAGCTCCCACAGCTGCCCACACCTCCCTTCTACAGCTGACCCTGTATGGCCCAGGCCCCAGGCCAGTGTGTGGCATGGGCTGCCTCTGGGGTGTGCAGTGCAGGACCCTAGCCCCAAGGTGCATGGAGTGCCAGGCACCCTGCTGATGCTGCCGCACCCTCTCCTCCCAGGCGGCTGCCTCATCCTTCAGGTGTGACTGCACTGCCGCCCTGTACACTCACACGCCGTGATCCAGGTGCTGCGCCTCGACCTTGCTGTGATTGCCACCTATGACACCACCTCTGCCAGCTATGGGCACCTGTCATGCTCTGTCATGCTCTGTCATGCTCTGCCAGCTATGGGCACCTGTCATGCAGCTATGGGCACCTGTCATGCCTCTGCCAGCTATGGGCACCTGCCAGCTATGGGCACCTGTGGCAGCAACCTCAACCGTGGTCCCTACACTGCTGTGACAGTCAGCAATGGCATCGGGCTCCATGCTCAAGCTGCTCCATCGTCCCATGCTGCATGGTGCAGGCAGCCAGGCTGGGCCAGCTGTGCATCCTGGAGATGGGCAGCAGCCCTGGCAGCAGCCCAGTGGTGGCGCTGAAAGCCAGCATGCAGGGCTGGGCAGTGGTGCTGGGCATGGGCATGGTCAAGGTAGGTGGTGGGCAGCCTGCCAGGCTTAGGCTCTCACCATACCCAGCTGAGCCAGGCACCAGATCACCCCAGCGGACATCAGGCCACCTTCGCTAGATTAGCTGTGATGAGCTCCACTCAGCTGAGGGCCAGGTCGGGCAAGGCGGACATGGCCTCACTTCACCTAGCTCAGCTGTGATGAGCTCCACTCTCACGAGAGCTCCACTCAGCTCCACTCCACTGAGCATCATCCCAGTGCGGGTCTGCCACCAGCTGACGCAGGCAAGCAGGGCAAGGGAGGGCAGGGGCAAAGACAGGGCAGGGGTATGGAGGATATGGGCAGGGCAAGGCCAGGCAAGGTCAGGCCAAAGAGGCAATGCGGCAGGTCGGGGCGGGGTAGTGTGACCCATGACTCGTCATGACTTTTCATGGCAACCAAACAGCCATTAGTGCCACGCCGCCTTGCACCACACACCTGCTCCCCTAGGCTTGCCTTCTTTCGTCCCATGACCAGCTCTTCCGCATCTTCCCAGCATCCCTGCCGCCTCCTGCTACTGCAGCGCCTGCCCGGCCTTGACAGTCGTCTAGTAAACTACTGCTCATCAGCCAACAGCTTCCTTCCTTCAGGCAGCACCCCAGGAGCATTGCGCCACTGAGGTTGCAGCCAGCCAGCCAGCCTGGCTGCCAGCCTGCTGTGTTGCTGCTGGCTGACCCGGTCGCAGGACCTGCGGCAAGTGTTTGCTTACGGGCTCAGTGAAACGGGCCGGGTGCGCGCCACCTCCTGGCGCCTGCTGGGCCGTGAGCAGGGGGCAGCCTCCCCAGGCAGCAGCCTGCAGCAGCAAAAGGTGGGGCAGGGGGCTTGCAGGGGCGGGGGCAGAGGCCACAGTTAGGGGGCCAGGGCAGGGAAATACTGGGTGAATCCTACACCTGGTCCTCACACCCACACCTGGACATTCATGGTGGCGCTGGTAGGAAGTGGAGGCCGCATCCATGCCTGCATAGATCAGACAGGGAGAACAGTAGTAGGGTTTACGAGCGCAGCTAGCAACCAGCAGGCCTTGCTCCAACCTGTGCATTCCTGCATCTCTGGCTTCCTGGCAGTGTGGCCTTCTTGCACCCGTCCCCTCATACCCTACCCCTTCCACTGCATCAAGCATCCACTGCATCAAGCATCCACTGCATCAAGCATCAGAAGTCCCTTGGCGGGCTGCGGTAGCCAGGCCTGCAGTGCACAGCAGCCACAGGGCTACTGCTTGGCTCAGAGCTGTGCTGAGTCCAGGCTGACCTGGACTGCAGGTGGATCCGGCTGACCTGGCCGCCCTGCTGGACCCCCTGCCCAGCAGCACTGGGCCTTGTCACACTCACCTTGTGACGTCGCTCCCAGCTCCCACTTCCGCTGCCCAGCTTCCTGCCTGGGACTGCTGCCCCGCCTGGGCGGCAGGGCCCCACACTGCACTGTCCGTCACAGGTGCCTGCCTCACAGCCCTGCCTCAGCGCAGCACCTGTAGCCACCCACACCTGCAGCACAGCTTGGTGCAAAGCATTGCACAGGCCTGTAGCGCCCAGCGCCTGCTCATGGTGGTCAGGCGGCAGCACATCGCTGTTGTGCTTGTGCTCTCCATTGTCTATGACCCAGCCTTTCCTTCCTCCCAATCCCCGCCCACCATTCCTTGGGCGGTGCCGGCGCCTGCCCCACCTTCCCTCCCATCCCTAGCTGCCTGCTAGCTGCCCGCCTTGTGTCTCCCCTCAGCACCGGCCCTGCCCACTGCTGCTCTGCATGCCCAGCTGCTGCCCGCCCCTGTCTGTTTCAGAAGCCAACCTGGGCCCTGTCGTGTCGCGCGTGGTGGTGCACCCGGTGCTGGGGCTGGCTGCTCTGTCACTGGAGCCTGCCTTCACGCTGCGCTCGCACCTGGACCTGCTGCAGCAGCCACTCAGTAGCCTGGTGGCGGAAGAGTACCGCCTGGCCAGGTGGGCGCAGCCATGTGGGGTGGGGCAGGGCAGGCAGGGCAGGCAGATCAGGCAGGGCAGGCAGGGCAGGCAGGGCAGGCTGGGCACAGAGAGGTCATGTTGGAGTACATAGTGTGCCAGTAGTATGTAGGAATTACAGGAGGAGTGGGGCGGGTTGGACTGGAGCTGGAGCCGGCTGCAGGGCTGGGGTAACACTGGATAGGCCCTGCTAGGCATTGCCAGCTTCCTTGCTGGCCCAAGCAAGCTTCAGCACTATGCAGCCTCCCTGCAGGGACTGCTAGCGTCTGTCTAGCCCTGGCGTTGCTTTGCCTGTCGCGCCAGTGCCTAGTCTCAGCCACAGCAAGTGGCTGACACATGCTGTTCAGGAGCTCGACCAGGCCCCACACCCCAGCCTGCATCTGCCCCCTGCCCCTGCACCATCACCCCTCCCCACCTCCTCTCACCCCTGCGCTGCCTTACCTGCCCCACTGCCGCTGTTCTCCTCCTCTGCAGGAAGCTGCTGCACCTGCCCCTTCTCAGCTGCACGAACCTGGAGCTGCCTGGCTGGGGCGCGCCACTGGCCGCCGCCACACCCTGCCACACCCGGGTAGCCACCTGGAACCCAGGGCGCATGCCCGCCACCCCCCAGGTGGTCCTCCCCGCCCACCTCGTTTTCATCTCCCAGGCACAGCTGATGAAGTACAGCCTGGTGCCCCGCACTACCAGGCCGCTGCTCAGCCTGCCGACTCAGGCTCCCTCAGCCAGCTGCCGCAGGCCCGTCAGTTTGGTGTCAGGGCGTGGTGGCGCCTGGCTCATGTTCTTTGAGGTGCTGGCGGGGCAGGCAGGACCCGGTGTGGAGCGCTGGCAGTGGAGCCTGGTGCTGGCTGCGGGGTTCGAGGTTCAAGCCACACCCGCGGTGTGGTTGAAACCAGGCAAGTGACTAGACTACCAGCGCAGTGCCATTGCATACACTGCCAGCGCAAGCTGGGTGCGCTAAAAGGGGCCAGGCGTCATCAGGCAAGGAAGGCTAGCACCAGGGGCTTTGACTCAGCTGACTCAGCGCTGGTGCATTGCCTATTGTGGCCACCTGCATCCTGTTGATCCTTGCTGGTGAGCTGCAGGCAAGGCTGGTGTGTTCATTGGCCCTGAGGACGCTCACTTCGTGGTCATTGAAGCCACGGGCCAGCTAGCTGCTGTCTTCAGGTTAGCCCAGAAGCATAGCAGCGTAGCCAAGCTGGTGGGCAGGTCATCTTCAAAACAGCTCCTCCATGCCAGCTGCGGTCACACCCAACTCCTGTATGCAGCTGTCCCAGGGCCCTGTAATAGAGCTGGATGGTTGCTTGATGAGGCTGGCGGCAGGACTGTGATTCCACCTCCCTCCCTGCCACCAGCATGCTGCTGGCAGCTGTACGAATCATTGGCCCTGGCCACTAGCTCGGCTGCTGCCACTGCCCAGCTGCCGATCTGCCTGACTATACCGCTGCCCACCTGCCCATCTGCCCATCTGCACTGCTGCCCACCTGCCCAGCTGCCTGGCTGGCTGCAGAACTGCGGACACTACCCATGCGGGTGCGGCGCCCCTCTACACCCTGAGCTTGTTTGGCAGCTCCCTAGCTGGCGGCACGCTGGCCAGCCCCCTGTTCCCTGGGCCAGAGGGGGTGGGTGTGGACAGGGGCGCACCATTAGCTCAAATGCGTGTGGCCGCATGGGCTGCATGGGTTGCATGGATGGAAACTACAACGAAGCTGGGCTAGGCCATGCACATGGAGGCTGCACTGTGGCTCCCCTGTGTCTATGTTCTGCGTTTGGGAGTGCTGAGCTGGCTGCAGTGGCATGCTGTGCTGCGCTGGCGTTGCTTGGGAGGAGGCAAAGGGCAGGGTTGAGGGTGAGCAGGGTGCACGGTGCCGTCAGGCTCATGATAATGTCAGGGAGGTGGAGAGAGGAAGGTTGCGTGGTACTGGCGTGATGTATAGGCCTGGAGTGTGACGCCTGGGTGTCACACATTGCTTCAAAAGAAGATGGCGATGTTGCTGCTGCTCCTGCTCCTGCAGCTGTTAAAACCTGGAGGCCACAGCACTGTGCTGGGCACGGTGCTGTGGCAGGCAGCTGACCGTTCCCTGGTGGCCTGCTCGCTGCCCCCCACCACGGTCAGGCAGGCGCTGGTGGCATCGCAGCAATTCCTCTACCCCTTTGTGCCCTGTGTCCCTGGATTCCTGTGGCTGGGGAGTGCACTGTGTGGCTGTGCCTGTGGCTAGGCTGGGCTATGCCTGTGGCTGGGCTGGGTGGTACCTGTGGCTGAGATCTGCAGCTGTCCTGTCCTCTCCACACCGTCAGCATGCAGCAACCAACATTGCTACGGCCATTGTAAAGCATGTGTCAGCCAGCATTGCTGGACTGGGTGAACCCCCTGACCCCTGGTGTGTGGGTGGGGTTAGGGTTAGGGTTACCTGACTGGCCTCTGCATTGACCCTGCCAGGCTTGGACCAGGGCAGGGGTACATGACAATCCCTGTCACCCCGTACTCTTGCTTCGCCAGGCCACAACCTGACAGCTCCATCCATGTATGGGCCTGCCACAGCTGGCCCCGGCAGTCCTCTCTTCCCCTCACACAACACTGTGCTCAGTTGGCGGCAGTTTCCTGCCTGCTGTGTCAACTATATGGGACAGGCTAGCATAGCTGTATGAGCTGCGGCCTTCATCAAAGGCAAGAAGACTAGCTACGTAGGCATGCAGATGAAGCACATGTGGCGGTCCTGTGCTTTGCAGGCTGAGGAGTTAGTGCCTGGGGAAGCTCAGGAGGAGCAGGAGGAGGGGGAAGAGGGATGGGAGGCTCCACCCCCCACCAGGGTCACCAGAGTCCTCATCGAGCCTGGCCAGCACCTGGGCACCCTCGCCTGGCAGCTTCAGCTGCCCCTGCTGCCTGGGGAGTTGGTGCTACAGGTGCCTTGGCTGCATCAGGGAGCCAGCTCAGGGAGGGCTGGAGGCGGCAGCTGCTGCTGGGACCCATGGCCAGGATGAGCTGAGCAGTGGGCTGGCGGCTGGCACTGGGGCAGGCAGGCCGTGTACACTCAGGCGACATAGGGTCTGGGACCTGTGGGTGAGAGCTGTACGGCACAGGCTGCACCGATTGCACATCCCAGTTTTCACATCTGCCCACCCTCTTTGGTGGTTTGGGCTATGGCCCTGGCAGCGTGCCCTCCTACCTGCCTGCCTCCCTGCCTCCTTCTCCCTCCCTCCTCACGACTCACCCTTGCTCCCAACCGCTTCTGTTCCACAGGTGGCTTGGCAGGCGCTAAGCCTGGACACTGCCGACCCCACCTCCGCCTTCACCACGGCCACGGCTGCTGCAGCGGAGCCGGTAGCCGGAGACCAGCTAGGGGCCGTGCTCACCAACAAGCGCTTGCTGCTCGTCAACGGTACGTACGCCAGGCCAGACTGGCACCGCGTGCTGTGCACTGCCTGTGACTGCATGTGGCTAAGGTCACAGCCCAGGCCACAAGCTGGGTTGTGCAGGAGCTGCAGAGGCCTTCCAGGGGCCAGGCAGCCACAGCCCTGTGAAATCTGTACGCCAGCTGCTGTTATGCTGGTGAAGCACCTCCCGCGGGCAAGGTTGAGCACTGCCAGACACATTTCAGTCACTGCCATGCTGTCCACGGCTTCGCCTCCTCTATTGTGCACATGTCAGCGCCTTCCAGCCTCCAGCCATGGCTTCGAGCCAGCCACTTGTCTCCTGCCGCCACTGCTGCTGCTGCTGCTGCTGCTGCTGCTGCCCACAGGCCTGCTTCAGCTGCATGCGGCCCTGCCCCTGAGCCCCCTGACCGTGGCCTGGCCCATGACCTCCGTGCTATGGGCCGGCCCGCTGCTGCTGGGCCTCATGGCTGACGGCAGGGTGCTAGGTGTGACCGCAAGCGGTGCCAGCCACACCGTGTGTCATGTGGTGGGCAGCCCCTCCACCATGCTGCTGGCAGCCACACCAGACACGCTGCTGCTGCTGCGGCCCAGCCAGAGGGGCGCTAACCCTGGCAGTCCAGTGCCGGGCAAGCCCGCAGCCGCGGATGCCTGTGTGGGGGGCGGTGGGGCCGAGGCTTGGGAGGTGGTGGCGCGTCCCACATCCCTCATACAGTCCCTGGTGGGTGGGGGGGCCACTGCAGCCCGGCTGCCATCAGGGAGGTCCACACTCCCATCAAGCAGCAGCAGACCTACGCAGACACAGTCAGTCTGCTGTGGTGGGCAGGCTCATCTCCCCCCTGTGGGTGTGCATCCAGCTCACCTGCTATGCACCTTCTGCACACCCCTCTGTATCCACATGGCCTGCGCTGCTCCCTTCAACCCTTCAGCCTGGCCCTAGCCCTGGCCCTGGACCAAGCCCATCCTCACCTCCTGATCCTCACTCCCCGCCCTCAACCCTCTGCTGTCCTCCCCTCTTCCTGCCAAGCAAAGCATCCCTGAGCGTTGCCCAGTGCCTGGCCTGACAGCTCATGTAGTGACATGCCCGACATGGCTCAGCAACCCTCCTGCATACAACACTCCATGCGGCAACCCAGACAGCTGCCGCCCTACTACTGGCAAGCAGCCGTTATGTTGGTTGCAGGTGCTGGGCTGGGCTGACCTCAGCCTGCTGGCCGGCACTACCTCAGACTCGCGGCTGCTGCAGTGCCGCTCTGCACTGCATGCGATGGTGGAAGCCGCAGACGTCAGCCAACTCACGGCATCCGCCATCTGGGGCCTGATAGCCGCCTGGTGGGTCGGGCAGGGCCTCAGCAGCGTGTGGGGCGGCTGGGCTTGGACGGCTGTGTGACGCCTGCAGGGCGGTGGGTCCATGGCGCTGGTTGAGAAGGTGCCGACTATTGAATGTGTGTTAGGGGAATGAGGTTGCACAGGCCTGGTGGGATATCACGGTGCTGGTATGACCTGCAGCTGCTGTCACGTCCTCAAGCAACGGAAGCAATGGGCCTAGGATCAGTAATGCAGAAACTACAGCACAACAGCAGCCTATTACAGCAGGTTGTGTGTTGCCTAGCTAGTGAGACATCAATGGGGTAGGTGGGCATGGCTGGACTTGTTGATGTCCATGTGCATGCACACATGTCACAGTGCTGCATGTAGTGATGCCCGCGTATAAATTATGATGTACAGCGGCAGCACATGGTGTGCAACCAGCCTGGTGTCGGCAGTGCCAGGCTCACAGGCGCCTTCAACACTGCAGCACTGCCCTGCCTGAACTCCTCGGCTTGCACCCCTGGCGCTTGCAGTGCCTTCGACCTAGCCTCGGCGCTTGCCACGCACAGCTCCGGCTGCGACAGCTCCATGGCCTTGGCCGCCAGTGCCTCAGCCGCCAAGTGGGGCTTGGTGGCTCCTGCCCTGCGTGCTGCCCTGCGCAACAGCAGCCTGGCTCAAGGGCCAGGAGGGGAGGCAGCGCCCCCGGCCCGCAACTCCCCACACCACACCCAGATCCTGGCCGCTGCGGCAGGAGCGCTGGCACAGGGCCAGGCCAGCAAGGCAGAGGAGCTGCTACAAATGGCAGGTGAGCCAGCTGTGAACGGTGCACCTACACACCATTCTGACGGCAGCCGTTGGCGGAGGGGTGCTGCCTGGGGCTTGATGCCGCAGTGCAGCTTTGGCAGCAGTGTGCCGCTCGCATGGGCATCATTGTGCAAGGGAGGAGCATCTGTGTAGCTTTAAAGCGTATGAGTGGCTCCCCTTCTGCATACTGCCGCCTGCTGCACGCTGTCGTTTTTTATCGGGAGCAGGCATGCCGACATCAGGGCTACTGGTCCAAGACCTACCGGTGTCAGCCGCAGGCTTGATGGTTGGAGGCGATTGCGTCAGCAGAGGCACAATGCACTGAGCCAGACACGCAGCACACTGCCTGTGTGGCATTCTTACACCAGCCCACACGAAGCAGCTGGCACCAGCCCAACATCAACAGGGTGTGCGGCCCAACCGCTTCTAGCATGGAACACCAGCTCCAGCTCCGGCATGGACCACTGACCAGCCCTGAGGCCTGCTGCTGTGTGCAGGGGAGTGGCTGGCCGCAATGGTGGTGGCAGCGGCCAGGGGGGACATCGCCCAGGTCCGCCAGCTGGCTCACAACGTAGCCACTGGAGCTGGTGGTTTGTCTCCTGACCTGGGGCCTCAGGCGCTGCGCCTGGCCACTGCCCTGACGGCACTGTATGGGGACTCAGGTGGCTGCTTACAGGGCGGGTTGGCAGCGCCGGCCACCTGCTGCTGCTGGGCACGGGGCTGTCTGCAAGCTGGGCAGGGGCATCCAGACGCGTGTCACATGGAAGAGTACACCGCCTGGCACTGTTCTTCTTGTGAAGACCCCATGCACAGGGGTGGTGGCATGGTGTGAAGGAAAGTCTGAGGTGATGGATGACCTGTGACGGGCGTTGAAGGGCTGCCTGGCTGCAGGGCAGCCTGTGGCAGACCTCAGCATAGACACCACGTCCTGCCTTAGCCACACCCCTCTACCGTCCGCAACAGACTGGCAGCTGGGCGGTCCAGGTCTGGTGCTGGGGTCATGTGGTGCCGTGCCCGCCAGCTTCAAGCCAGTAGCTGGCAGCGGGGAGGTGAGTCGGGCAGCAGTCTCGAACCCTGCAGCAGGCGGTTCATAGCACAACATGTGAGCCTCAACAGGCCAGAGGGCGAGACGCCAGACACCACACCACACCTACACAATGGAGCTCACAGAGATGGCTGACAGCAACAGCAATCTGTGGGCTTGCCGGGAGGGAGGTGGTGATCTGGCTGTGCGGCCAGTGTGGTGTGCCCCAGCAGAGCGTGGCAAGCATGCCAGTGAACCACATCGAACGCCGCCCTTGCAGGATGCTGCCCCTACCTTGGGCCTACTGCGAGCGGGCGCTGTGTCTGGTCCACTAGGCCTGGTGCCCTACCTGGGTTTGGAGGCTGCCCGGCAGCAGGCGCTGTCGGCCTCCCTCACTCACACTGCACGGACAGTGCAGCCAGGGGCACGGGGCAGTGGGCCCAAGGCAGGGGCAGTCGTGCCGCCGGCTGCCCAATCCCAGGGGAGTCTCATCTCCCTCAGCAGCGACCACACGGCCAGCAGGTCAGCGTCAGGGAGTAGTGCAGCTTATGCGCATGCTAGGGACAGGGCCAGGTCAGGCAGTGGCTGTGGAGAGAAGGTGCACACCTGCACAAAGCTTGCTCACTGCTTGGTCTGTGTGGTCAGATGATGACACGGCTCTGACCTCAACCGCATGAGCAATGTGTTAGAAAGGAAGGAAGAAAGAAAGGCAGACTATGCCCTCGCTGTCAAGCGTGCTTTTTGGGAGGAGAGTAGCCTCAGGGCATGCCCTTGCTACCCTCCCACAGCAAATTGTCAGGACAGTTTGTATGCCTGATCAGGCAATGTGGATGCACACGCGGTCTTGCACTGACAGGGCTACTGACACAACACACCACAGCTTGGCAATGGACCTGACTGCTCAGGTCGAACCTTGAGCGAGGTGGCAGCGCTCCGCTGATGGAGCTGGAATCCCCCATGGCTCCCCCTTCACCCCTTGCTAACCCCCAGCGCATGGACAGTGGTGACCCATCCAGCTTTAACTTCAGTGACACAGACAGCGACCTTGACTCCCCTAGAGCCAGCCCACAGCAGGCGCGGAAAATCATGGTGGCCATTCGAGCCAAGGAAGCAAGCACGGATGTGGGCAAGGCCGGACCCTCCCTGCATGAGGCTGTGAAGGGCTTAAGGCTGGCGCCCCCAGGGGCGGACCCAGGCCTGGCTCTGCCGCCTGCCCCGGGCCAGGCTGTGGGCAGCAGGGCAGCTGTGTTGGAAGGGGTAGCTGTGGGCAGTGCGGTGCCACCAGCCAGTTTGTCCCCTGCCCTGGCAGCTGGTCTGTCGCCCGCCTTGGTGGCCGGACTTCAACCGCCACCACCGGCTCAACCGGCAGCCCAGACAGCGCTGCAGGGCCCCCCGGATGCTCTGTACTACCAGGGAGTGGCGGCCATGGAGGCTCGCGATTGGAGCTCTGCTAGGGTGGCATTTGCAGGAGCTCTTGCAGGCAAGCCCGGTACAGGGGGATGGACACTCCAGTGCTGTTCCACCTGTTCTGTTCGTTCTTAGGGCCACTGATGTGTATTTTGAGGTGGACAAGTTGGGTGCGCCCATGCCCGCTTCGCGCAGGGTTGCAGGGAGGAGATGGAGCAAAGCGGACATTTGTGGCTCAATACCTTGCAGCCGTGGAGCTGCTGTCGTGTGCAATGACTGAGCCACGCGCTGTGCAAGCAGCTGCCATGTACAGGTGAGCCTTGTCTTCTTCACGTCACGTGTGCCGAGGTGAGCATCACGGGTTAAATGGCGGCTAAGATGGGCTGGAGACTATGCACCTCATGGCACACCCTAGCAGGTTTCATGTCTTTAGCTCTGTATTGTAGACAGTAAGAAATTTGAAGAATGTGGCGATGCTCCCATGTATGTTAGAATGTGACATCCAGCTGTGTGGTCTAGACAGTAGCGTCACTGTTGCGCAGGTACATTGCAGCATTGCAGCTAGACGTGAAGCATTCCATGGTATTGCAACGAGAGGCAGCCTCGCGCAATAAGGACGTCGGCAATGGAAGGTGTGTGATTTGGTATGGCCATGACGATGACTTAATACAAGCATGGCACCAATGCAATGACCACGCTCATGCACCGCGATGCTCACGTGCAGGTATGTGGCAGACCTCCTCACAGACATGGCGATGCGCCTGGCTGGCTACGCGCCGGAGCCGTATCTAACAGCCTTGCAGACTGAGATTGCAGAGTGCGACAAGCTCGGCAGCAATGCGAATGTGTCTGGAAAGGAAAGGGTTGACGAATGGGTGGCTAGGGTGTGCTCTTGTGGGACCCTTGATCAGATCCAGCAAGCAGTGGCTGCGGTATTGAGCCAGCTTTAGTTGGCGTCAATGACACTGCCACAATCTGGCGGCCTTGGCCAATGCCCTCATCATGCATGCATGGACGTTCACTTCATTGCGATGTAGTGACGATGTGGATCTGTGCGGTACACACACGGCCTGGGTTATAGAGTACATGTTAACCCCTTGACGCATCACTATCTAATCCCGACAGTGCACATGGAAACCGTATTGCTTCACTGCAATGGAATGCAATTGCCTGTACTTTTGGAACTATTGCTGCTAAAGCTTGTCACCATCGACGAGCAATGCGTTGCAAACAAACAAGCTAGCCTGGGATTGACCCTCCGCTGCCCTGAAAGCTCGAGGCAGATCAACAACACATCTGCCTGCAGGCGATGATAAGTCTGCTCGAGGAATTCTCCCATGATGGTAATGCCTACGTCGACACACGAGCATGTCACATCACGCCCTCAGGTCAACCGATGTTCTTGCATAAGATCACATATGCAAAACCTAGAACCGCAAGCTCAGGAGCATTGCATGTAGAGCTGCACCACTATGCCATGGGTTGAATGCCCTAGTGTGATGGAGCACATGTCAAGGGGAGTTCAAGTGTTTTTGGCCAGGGATGCTGCCGCCTGGGCCAGGTATGCGCCTTTCTTGTCAGGTGCGCTGGTGACAAGCTCATACAGAGAGCTGCCGTCTGACGGCACCTCATAGCACACATCGAAGGTCTTGTTCTGTGCAGCTGGCCTGCATGCAAGGGGTGGCACAGCCAAGGGATCAGACAGGCACAGCCAAGACCTGCAGTTTGCCGGTGTATGGCGTGCAAACACACGTGTCAAGCTGCTTCTTGACCCAAGGTGATGGGTGCACTCACTCGCGCAAGGAGCGCAAGCAAATGTCAGCTACATCAGCTGCGCTGATAGGCTGGTCAATACGGTCCCCTTGGTCAAAGACCAATGCCTTGTAGCCACCGGGCTCATCCACAAGCCGGCCTGCAGCAAGAGCATGTGCTGTTGCCAGTTAGCTGCGTCCAATCCGTGCAGCTTGAAGACTGGAGGGACATGCCAGCTGTCAGCCCTACACACATGCTTGTATTAGGCAGGAGGCAATGCCGTACCGGGTCGGATGATTGTGTAGCCCAACCCTGAGAGCCGGAGGTTCTCCTCCCCACTCCGCTTTGCAGCAACCACACGCTGCAGCTCAGCAGCTGGCATGTCGTCATCACGGCCCAAGCCCGCGCAGGACACCAGGATGATGTCTGACTCCTCTCCCCCTGCAACACATTCCATGCACGGTATGGTGTGAGATTGATGATGAAGCCATTAGTTGCAGGCCTCAGGTTGGAGTCCGCTGCCAGGACTAAGTGCTGACTTAAAGCGGCTGCTGCTCAAGGATAGAGCCCAAGCATCCCAGTGCATTGTGCAGTTTTCTGAGCTGAAAGCTCACACCTGGCGTGGTCTTTATCCAGTCCACTTCAAGGCAGAAGGAGCCCTCCACCTTTGGCTTTGCAGTTGGCAGAGACCCGACTGAGATGGCTGCACGCGCTGCTGGTCGGGGTGGCCCAGCTCGGCGGGTGTCATATCTGCAAGTACCTGACCACCTCATGTCAGGTTGCCAAGAAGATGCCTGCTAGCGCACATGCAGCTGTTAGCTGCATTTTAGCTGCCTGCTAGCTGTTGCCTGGCACCTAGTGTTGCAGCATCACCTCTTGCCTCCGCAACGCAACGCAAGCTGCCCACCTGATGCCAATCTTTGTTATGAGAGCTGGGTCCAGTACTGGCTGGCCATTGCGCTCAGCGCGGAACGTAGAAAAGGGCAGGCGCACGTTTAGGTATCCCGAGCGTGTGGGAACGCGAGCAGCATAGCTGTGCCCGGTGCCTACATTCCATGACACCACGACAGGTAAGGGCTGCACAGCTCAGCTGCAGCCTGAGGTATAGCATTGCAAGCAATGGCCTACTACTACACATTGCAGGAGCGGCATGGAGTGTTGAGGATGCTGATGCTGGTGGAGTGCTGATGCTGATGCTGTTATTGAGATGATGGAGAGCTGGAGTGCCGAGCATGCTGAATGGAGTGCCACGGGTGCTGCGTGACTCAACACCTCACTTGTGTACAGGATGCAGAAGTATTGCTGCCCATCTCCTCGCACACGCATGGTGATGGTCTCCGTGCCAGCTGTGCGGTGATCTCCACATGGCAACAAGGGATCCAGCTCAGCCCCGACCTCCGCCACGGCGCCACGCTGTGACAGAGTGCCTGCATGGGCGACAGAAGTCAGCCAGCTACAGCCTGGTGCATGGCTGACGCATGGGGAAACCACAGTGAAGGTGGGTGGTTGCACTACAACACAAGTGCACTTGCACTAGAAACAGCGCCGGAGAGAGCTGCCTCTTGACGAAGCCTGTAAACCTGTGCTACAGATGTAAAGCTCACATCTGTAACCCTACGTACATGCTGCTCGCCATCCCCACCCCACCTTCAAAAATCAAGTGGTCCTCCTGGGTGATTTCTGCTACTGCATTGTTTGATGCCATGTACTTGTCGGGCCCTTGCGACTGAAAAGGCGCCAGAAGTCCATCCCCACGGCTGGCTCTGGCCATCTCCTCTGCGGTGCCCACAAACATGACGTCCCACCGCTGCTGATGGTAGCGCTGCAGTGCCACACACAGCCAGGTCTATTGCTCACCACAAGATCATCATTGCCTAGCAAGCATCACACCTGTACTGCCCTGGGTGCGCATCTTGGTGTTGCAGTGCAGCCAGAACTAGTGCAAGCCTCGTGGCCAGGCTTAGCATTCAACCCAGCTAAGCCATGTTAGGCTGCAACGACCAACACCTTGCTGAAGTCTGCAAGCTCTCGTTTACTCTTATCGTGGTACAGTCTCTCCTTAGAAAAAGACCACGTGCTTCCTGCTTGCTCCAACATTGACATTGAGCGCTCCCGCCTTGCTTTACGGGAGAGTTCATCCTAAGAGGCAAGCAAGAGCCTCATGTGCTGCAGGAAAGCACGATGTGCTCAACTTGACAGGGCCCATTACCGAGCTGTGCGTCAAGCAATGTAAAACCCACCTGCATGGCCTTGGCAATGTTCATCACACCACGGTCATCGACTTGCACCAGGTCAGCTGTGAAGGTGCTGCGGGCAGCCGCACAATAGATTATCTGCAGGCAAGCAGGTAACCACCTGGAAGCATTCCACATTGGCCGTCATGTTACGCAGCATGTGCTGGACTTGCCTTGTTGATCCCATGCACGGCGTCCTGGCAGCTGTCCATGTTACCCACGTCCCCTTCAACGATTTCTACAGTGGCAGGTAATTCATTCAAGTCATCGCGCTCCTTGCCTACGCGGCGTCGAACCAGAGCCTTCACTCTGTAGCCCCGCAGAAGCAGCTTCCGGGTGAGCACTCGGCCGACGCGGCCAGTCGCTCCGACAACTAGGACAGTAGTGTTGCGGCCTTCTGCAGAGCCCAAGTCCACGTCCCGGCTGGGCTCGAGAGTTTCATCGAAGGCGAAGCTCTTGGTGGGTGAGCCAAGGTTGGCCAACTGCGACCAGACTTGGTCGAAGGCCTTGCGCGCTTGACGACCCAGGGTGTAGGGGTTAACAGTACCCAGCGGGCTAGTGGGGCTAGATGTTGGCTCGTCGGCAGGCCGAGATGAAGATGGGGTTGAGGTTTCTGCACTAGCTCCGCGAAAGAACTTCTGCTGCAGGCTCGGAAGGCGGTCATCACCGTCGCCATTTTGCTCATCTGGCGCACAGCGGACAATCGTATGGGTGAAGCGGCCTGGGCACCGCGGAAGACAATGTCCCTTACTTCCCTGTAACAGCATCCCCGCCTATGCTAGTAAGTCTACGAAGCCTGCCTGGACATGCATGAAAATATGTCACATTACAGGTCAGAAAACTCCTCCGCTTGTTAGAGTTCACTATCTTTGTCTTGTAATACATTTGACAAAGTGCTCAATTACCAGCTCCATTTAGCAACGGAGGGTTGGAGATAAGATTTACACAAACTACCGTACTCTCCCTTTTGATTCGCGAGGCCTCGAAAACTATAATTAAATACTCTTTCCCGATCCCCCAAAAAAAACATTGTTTACTTTTTCCCGATGCAAAAGTTGCAGCAAAACACAACTTTGACAACGTGGGTGTGCTTTTAAATATTCAAGACAGCCATTCCTTGCATGACATGTCAATCCTCCGTGGACACTTTCGGCACAAGTCACCAAGTCAAGCCACCCGATCACCAGGTCACAGCCACTGTGCAAGGGCCATCTTCGTGTTGGTCAAGCTGGCGTAGCAGGTTTTCGGCTGCGTTGTCGGCACTGATGCCACGGACCACGAAGCGGTCCATCGCAGCACCATTCACGCAGGTCAAATAATTGTTTGACCACTTCGCGATTCGGCCAAAAAATTACATTGTTTACTCGTTCGCGATTTCGCGAGGCCAAAAAAACGATTCGCGGACGCGAATCAAAAGGGAGAGTACGGTAATGTAACAAATAGGGATCAGCTGTGACACGTACATGCGTCGTACATTTCGGAGCTCTGAAAAGCAGCAGCAAAGCGCGCGTTTCCTGTACTATATTTGCTCCATTCGCTCTCAATCAGTCCCGCCCCTCTCTGACAATGCCATTCACACAACTTTGTCATGGACGTCCCGGTGCCGGGACGAGTGCGATTGGCGTAAGACCGTGCGGCATGCGATGACCGCTTAAACTGCCACACGCTCGATATGCTAGGAAGTCTGTAGACAGAAATTAGGCGGCCACCGCCCTCACAGCATCGCGCCGCGCAAGTGAGCTGTGATAATGCTTCGCAATGGCGTGGTGGATTCTTTTCACTTTGAATGCAATTACAGCCGGCTATCCGGCTCCCGGCTCATTCAACCCGACATTGCTTCCTTCATGTAGGCGCGCATGTGGGCCGATTTCTGTGGGAACAAGGTCACATATGGTCCTAAAGCTTAGACGTACCTCTTAGTTTGAGGCAAGGACTGTCATGTGTTACACGCAGCTTGCCTACACGCAGCCTGCTACGTTGCTTGTGATGACCATATTATATGAAGCAAAATGACCCGCTCTTGCTGCCACTCTCAGACCCGCTTTTGTTGCCACTCTCAAACCCGCTCTTGCTGCCACTAACCCTAACCCTAACCCACATCTGCTTTTAAAATGCAGATGTTACCAAACAGTTATCCACCTCGTCCATGGTTGACAACAATTGCAGGAGCCCACGACAAGCCCCACGACAATCTCCTACGCCACCACCACCACCACCACCTCCTCACCCCACCCCACCCCACCCTACAAGCCATCTACTTCTCCCCTCCCCTATACCCTCCCCCTAACATTACAGCCCTCTCCCTTCCCTACCCAGGAGCCAAGAGGAAGCCCTCTCACCCTTCACCAACCTGCCAGTGAGTAGTCTTCTTTTTCTTCTTCTCTCTTCTTCTTCTGCCAACCCAGCCAGGCATCCCACCCCACCCAACCCCGCCCCGCCCCACCCCACCCCACCCCACCCCACCCCGCCCCGCCCCGCCCCGCCCCGCCCCGCCCCGCCCCGCCCCGCCCCGCCCCGCCCCGCCCCGCCCCGCCCCGCCCCGCCCCGCCCCGCCCCGCCCCGCCCCGCCCCGCCCCGCCCCGCCCCGCCCCGCCCCGCCCCGCCCCGCCCCGCCCCGCCCCGCCCCGCCCCGCCCCGCCCCGCCCCGCCCCGCCCCGCCCCGCCCCGCCCCGCCCCGCCCCGCCCCGCCCCGCCCCGCCCCGCCCCGCCCCGCCCCGCCCCGCCCCGCCCCGCCCCGCCCCGCCCCGCCCCGCCCCGCCCCGCCCCGCCCCGCCCCGCCCCGCCCCGCCCCGCCCCGCCCCGCCCCGCCCCGCCCCGCCCCGCCCCGCCCCGCCCCGCCCCGCCCCGCCCCGCCCCGCCCCGCCCCGCCCCGCCCCGCCCCGCCCCGCCCCGCCCCGCCCCGCCCCGCCCCGCCCCGCCCCGCCCCGCCCCGCCCCGCCCCGCCCCGCCCCGCCCCGCCCCGCCCCGCCCCGCCCCGCCCCGCCCCGCCCCGCCCCGCCCCGCCCCGCCCCGCCCCGCCCCGCCCCGCCCCGCCCCGCCCCGCCCCGCCCCGCCCCGCCCCGCCCCGCCCCGCCCCGCCCCGCCCCGCCCCGCCCCGCCCCGCCCCGCCCCGCCCCGCCCCGCCCCGCCCCGCCCCGCCCCGCCCCGCCCCGCCCCGCCCCGCCCCGCCCCGCCCCGCCCCGCCCCGCCCCGCCCCGCCCCGCCCCGCCCCGCCCCGCCCCGCCCCGCCCCGCCCCGCCCCGCCCCGCCCCGCCCCGCCCCGCCCCGCCCCGCCCCGCCCCGCCCCGCCCCGCCCCGCCCCGCCCCGCCCCGCCCCGCCCCGCCCCGCCCCGCCCCGCCCCGCCCCGCCCCGCCCCGCCCCGCCCCGCCCCGCCCCGCCCCGCCCCGCCCCGCCCCGCCCCGCCCCGCCCCGCCCCGCCCCGCCCCGCCCCGCCCCGCCCCGCCCCGCCCCGCCCCGCCCCGCCCCGCCCCGCCCCGCCCCGCCCCGCCCCGCCCCGCCCCGCCCCGCCCCGCCCCGCCCCGCCCCGCCCCGCCCCGCCCCGCCCCGCCCCGCCCCGCCCCGCCCCGCCCCGCCCCGCCCCGCCCCGCCCCGCCCCGCCCCGCCCCGCCCCGCCCCGCCCCGCCCCGCCCCGCCCCGCCCCGCCCCGCCCCGCCCCGCCCCGCCCCGCCCCGCCCCGCCCCGCCCCGCCCCGCCCCGCCCCGCCCCGCCCCGCCCCGCCCCGCCCCGCCCCGCCCCGCCCCGCCCCGCCCCGCCCCGCCCCGCCCCGCCCCGCCCCGCCCCGCCCCGCCCCGCCCCGCCCCGCCCCGCCCCGCCCCGCCCCGCCCCGCCCCGCCCCGCCCCGCCCCGCCCCGCCCCGCCCCGCCCCGCCCCGCCCCGCCCCGCCCCGCCCCGCCCCGCCCCGCCCCGCCCCGCCCCGCCCCGCCCCGCCCCGCCCCGCCCCGCCCCGCCCCGCCCCGCCCCGCCCCGCCCCGCCCCGCCCCGCCCCGCCCCGCCCCGCCCCGCCCCGCCCCGCCCCGCCCCGCCCCGCCCCGCCCCGCCCCGCCCCGCCCCGCCCCGCCCCGCCCCGCCCCGCCCCGCCCCCTCTGGCCATCTATTCATGTGTGTCGCTACGGGCTGCTCAGCCCCCATGCTAGCCTGACCAGCTCTTTGGGGGCCTCATGTGACCCTGTACCTGAGTCAGCAGGGCCCCGGGAGGGGAGGCCGAGGGTGTCTAAGCGGCAGCAGCCGGAGCAGGCAGGGCAGGCGGGGGAGGAGGTTGAGAAGCTCGGTCCTCTGCCCTTGCGGCCCCCTCTGGCCATCTATTCATGCGAGCCTTAGGTCCGCCTACGCTGTCGCAAGGCCAAGTTGGCGTGCATTGCGGCCACCCCGGCCCCTCCCCCCGGCCCTCCTCGTTTGCCAGATCCGCCTTCCCTGCGTAGCCCACCCACCCTCCTCCACACACGCTTAGCCTGCGCGGAGGCGAGCCAAGACTAGCCATGCAGCGCCTAGGTGTTGCCGCTGGGTTCATGGCAGTTACCCTCAACGTACTGGGCTTGTCCTAGCCGCACAAGCTACAGGCCTTGCTTGACTGGGCCGCTGACACGACCGCTGACACGACGCAGAATTCCATAGGGCGGAGAGCGTGTGGCAGTAGGCGGAAGCTCACTCGGGGGCCAAGCCCGCCTGGTGGGGGCAATGATTCTACATCTCCGGCACCGGCAGCTCTTAGGGATGCCTGGTGTTGGTCAAGCCCTTCACCATCCTCCAGAGGAGGCTGCGAGTGAGCTGGGGCTGCCTAGGGATGGTCATAGGGCCAGGTGGGCCCGCCTCAAGCAGGGCCTGACCATGCGTGTGCGGCACTTCATGTGGGCCCGGCGCCGCGCGCAGCGTGCCCTGCAGTAGTGGAGGGAGAAGGCGGCGGCAATGGCCAAGTCTCACCTTGTGCGGCAGCTGCTACGGGTCGAACGAGAGGGGGAGGCTGAGGTGCAGGCAGCGCAGCACCTGGGATAGCGGAGCACCAGCAGCTCTAGCTGGGGTGGGGGCGAGGGAGCACGGGGCCCAACAATCCCTGCTCGCCAGCGCGGTTCTCGACCAGTACTACGGCGACCGCTCTTCCTTTTACTTCTACCATCGCGACCAGCCCGTGCACACCCCCACCCTCATCTCCTCTCTGCAGCTCGCCAGCCAGCCAGGGGAGCCGGCATATCTCACCACGCCGGCCGAGGTGAAGGCTGCGTGCAGGGCCTTCCAGCAGCACTTCTCAGCCGCAGAATCCACCGGAATCTACGCAGCCAAGCCTTTTCTTGTGTCAGGATGAGCATTACAAGAAGAACTAAAGATACGATGAGAAAGAAGACTACATCGAACAAGCTTTAGCCCCACACATAACACACTCACATCGAAAACCTCCAGCCCCAAACCCCTCACCCCAACACCACGGTCAAGACACCCCAAG
The DNA here is from genome assembly GCA_030144725.1 of Haematococcus lacustris. Taxonomy (NCBI): domain Eukaryota; kingdom Viridiplantae; phylum Chlorophyta; class Chlorophyceae; order Chlamydomonadales; family Haematococcaceae; genus Haematococcus; species Haematococcus lacustris. The sequence continues at coordinate 5,291,337 of JASKMD010000012.1, read as the reverse complement.
CAAAGGTCAATCCCGTCTCGGACAACAACAAAACACTCCCCACACCCTACCTCCTACCCTACCCCCAACCCTGAAACTCAAGACCACCTGAGCCCCCGGACCCCTGACACCCAGACAAACCCCAAGGCCCAGCCCACCCCACTCAAGGAACGCACTAAGCCCCAAGCAGCAACCCTGTAGCCCAGGCTGGCTTAAAGGGGAAGGGGAAGGCGACAGGCCAATGCAAGGATAGGCGAACCGCTAGCTCCCCCCCTGTAGCGTTCAGGAAGAGCGCGCCTTAAATCTTTTCAGTGTGTGAACGCCATCACACAGGCAAATTAGTGCACATATTCGTCATCCTATGGGGGTACTTTTTTTATGCGGTTCGCCTCCACGCCGTTCCTGGTCAATACTGGCCAGTCACCTCTGACACCTGCTCTGCTGGGGCTGCCTGGTGAGGTGTACTGCCCCACTGCCAGGAGACTGTCTGAGTGGTGGCAGAGCAATGTCAAACAGGCCTGTCACTTCATGGAGCTGGCTCGGCGGCGGCGGGCCCATCTGGCCAACAAGGGACGCAAGGAAGTGGAATACCACACTGGTCAGTTGGTGCTTCTTAGCACTAAGAACCTCAGGATGAAGCCAGGTCAGCTGTGACACGTCGTGGGGAAAATTCAAATTTTGACGAACGGAGGCCATAGGCCACGGATAGCAGTTGCGCCTGGTGGGTTGCAATCGTCCTTTTGCGCTGCATCCCGCTGATGGTTGTGCCTGGCCTGAAGCCTGTGGCGCCCTCCACAAGAAATGTGCTTGAGACGCAAGCTTGCTATTGGGTGCTAGCTGTTGTAAGGTCGTACGGGTCAGAACGCCTATCGCAGCACCGTGCAGCATCACGTGACAGTCCAGTCGAGCGCGACGGTGGCGGAAGGTGCATCTATAGTCCTAGTTATATCTAGTAAGTGGCGCAGCACCATTAAAAGCGGCATGCCCCATAACTCGACTGACCGGAATTTGGTCTTCCTGTGACTGGCGCCAGGCACCAGCCAGGACTCCATCCGCGACCATTGTCACACACATGTGTCCGTAGCAAACACATCTACACAATAGGTAAGGTTGCTGCAACATGCAAGTGAGGTGTGAGTGACAGCTTCACAACAAGCCCGTAGCACGCCCAGCCATGCCACAGCCATATTTACAAATGAAATGGTATGCCCCTTAGCTAGTGGCCTGCTTGCACCCAAACGAAAGTGCAGCCCAAGTTTGATGTGGCGCTGACGATGCGTTCAACACTAACATGGGTATGTGACCTCCTAACCTCATGTTCTCTCACTACCACCATGTGCCATCCTATTCGGTTGCAGGAAGGCATGCCACGGTGTCTTTGTTGAGGTGTGTGATGGCAAGCATGGGTCTAGTTGGTGACAGGTGACATGTGCACCGCTAGAGCATCCAACCAGTCAACTATGTGCATGTTCCGCACTGGCTTCACGGTGGGCTGCCCATTGCCCACCACAGCCCACAACTCTTGCAGCTGGTTTTTCAGCAACTTTGAGGTGGTTGGTGGCAGCTTGTTGCCAGCTAGCTTGCAGCGGTACAAAGCTACTGCCTGCAGGTGCCTGCCCTTATCTGTAGCCTTGTCCGCTGCATACTGCTTTGCCTCCTCTTGCTGCATGGTGGCTGTTTGCCCACAGGCTGACCGTGCCTCTAAAGATGCCAGGCTGACGGTGATGGATCCCACGCTTCTCTTGCAGACAGATGTGGAGGTGGCAGCTGTGGGTGAGGGGGTGGCAGCGGCAGCTACGGGAGAGGGGTGGGCAGTGGCGAGCGAGGGTGATGCTTTGCCAAAGAAGGCTACAGCTGCAGCCTGCTTGTCCTCCTTGCGTTGACGCTTGGCCACCCTGTCCTCCACCCTGCTCTCTGCCAGGCTCTCCCGTGTGATATGAGGCACCCAGGTGTCCAAATCCTCAATGTGCGCCTTGACGTGAGCTGCCACCTGTTCTGGACTCATTTTCTCCACGCCGCTGCTGCTCAATGGCTTCAATGCTGTCTCACACGCTGCGTTGGTGATGTGGGCTGGTTTGTACAGGAGAGCAAGGAGCTGCTCCAAGCGGGAAGACAATACGCCAAGGAGGTACGTGCGCTGCAAAAGGCAAGCGCCAAGGGGTGTGATGTGCTTAAGGTGTTGTTGTGTAGCTTTGCATGCTTGTGGGCAGGTTGTGGGCATGTGCGTGAGCAAGCATGTGCGCATGTGCATGTGTAGCCACTAGAATCTGCCCCTCACCCACTTTGTCCCATGCCCTTGTCCCCTACCAGCAAGTCACCGACAAGCTCCTTAGATGGTGGCCTCTCGAACATGTCCATGCCACCACAACTGAAATGCCCTAACACTGCCCATGCCGCTCGTTGCCGGGCTGTGCTGTCAGTGTCCCCCAGCTGGGCAAAGCGGTACGGCATCAGGTCCAAGAAGCTCATACGATGGCAGTAGTACCGGCGGGCCTCAAGGAAGATGGGTTGCACCACCTCCCAAGCTGATGCAGTTGTCAGGTGAAGTTGTTGGGCAACGGCGAACACCTCACATGCTGGGTGCGCCGACTCCTGTCCCTCCTGAGGCGGGGCGCACACGCGGTGAAGGAGTGCGACCTCCTGGTCATGGCGTGTATGCCACTGGCAAAAATGTCTGCTGCTGCCTGCCTGCCCCCACAGCAGGTAGGGTTGGAAGAAGCAACGGTTTAAGCCAGCCAGTGCGGCGCACTGCACCATGACGTCAGGTGAGAGGGTCAAGAGCCGTTGCAGCTCTAGAAGGTTAGTGTGAGAGGGTGTGCCCTTGGCACTGGCTGGAGTCGCTGCGATGCGCACGTCCAACACATGCACAATCTCGGCATGGTGCTGGCAGCAATAGATGGCTATCCTGGCATACGACAGCCACCGTGTGCCAACGGCCTCCTCCACCAGGGGCATGCCTTCTGGCAGGTCCTTGCGCAGCTCTGCACTGATGTGGTCAAGCACCCAGAACAGAGCTGTGTTGTAGCCGGTCCGTTGATACAGCTGACTCTGTCCCGCAGACTCAAAGGCGTGCTTGGCTGTGTTGTGCAGGATGTGACAGAGACAGTGGATGGCATAGACGGGGTGATCCTGGACGCCCTCGCCTTGAAGCATGTTGGACAAGTGGGTCGCAACGCTGTTGTGGATGCCGACGTTGGCATTGCAGCTGTCCACCACCACAAACAAAACCCTCAAGCCCCAAAGCCCCACCGCCACCATGCACTGCTTGATTGCTGCTGCCTGTGACAAGGCGGTCTTGCTTGAGGGGCGGAAGCAGCCAACCGTGAACTCCAGTGGGTGGCCGGCAGTCGTAACGACTTGGTATGGTGGGTGGGCATCAGCGGGTGGTGCAGGGGCAGCGTGTGGGGCAGCGTGTGGGGCAGCGGGTGGGCCAGCGGGTGGGGCAGCGGGTGGGGCAGCGGGTGGGGCAGCGGGTGGGGCAGCGGGTGGGCCAGCGGGTGGGCCAGCGGGTGGGCCAGCGGGTGGGCCAGCGGGTGGGCCAGCGGGTGGGGCTGCCCAGCAAGTTGTAGGCCGTGCCGGATAGCGGCTACTTCAAACTCCATGGAATGTTCATCCTTCTGATGCTGCAGCAGTTGTGCCCTTGAAACCTGCAAGAAACACACAAAATATAAAATATAGCATGCACCATGGGGCATGCACCCTGCACTAAGGATCTGCAACAAGGAGGTCTACAGGAACATGTGAACAAACAAACATATGATGCATGGCCACTAACCTCCAACCGTGATTGTGTGGCGGGGCCCTCGCTGCTGCCGGACACCGGGCGTTGTGCGGCAGTTGCAGCCTGCAGCCCTGCCCCTCCCTGCCCCTTGCTGCTGTCAGCTGTTAGGATGGTGGGTGGACGCCGGGCAGGACCTGCAGCCACATGCGCCAGCCCAGCCCCCTGCCCCTGCAGCCCTGCCCCTCCCTGCCCCTTGCTGCTGTCAGCTGCCAGGATGGTGGGTGGACGCCGGGCAGGACCTGCAGCCACATGCGCCAGCCCAGCCCCCTGCCCCTGTAGCCCTGCCCCTCCCTGCCCCTCACTGCTACAAGCTGCTGGGAGGGTGGGTGGACACCGGGCAGAAGGAGTTGAGGCGTCCCCCACCATCCTGGCTGTAGGCGCTGGCAACCCCTGCTGGTCATGGAAGAACGATGGTGCTTCATTTGCAACTTGATGCCGTATCTGACAAAGCTGTACACAGTCAACGTGAGCAATGAGGGCGAGGTCTTTGGCTTCACAAGCCGCCTTCAACTGGCTGTCCACAACACTAGCTGGCCCAATGACATGCAGCTTGTACTCGGGGGCACGAGTGAGGCTACCCTGAAGGCGCAAGGCTTCATGACGCAATCGCCATGCCACCTCCATCCCATCCTCCCCCTGGTGCACACCCACAGCTACCCATGCATTATACACCCTGGTGACGTTGGGGCAAGTGCACTTGCAACAGAGCACGCATTTGCCCTGGTTGGGGTGCTTGAACCTTGGCATGCCTTCCTGCAGCCGAATAGGATGGCACATGGTGGTAGTGAGAGGACATAAGGTTGGTGGATTGCATACCCATGTTAGTGTTGAACGCATCGTCAGCGCCACATCAAACTTGGGCTGCACTTTCATTTGGGTGCAAGCAGGCCACTAGCTAAGGGGCATACCATTTCATTTGTAAATATGGCTGTGGCATGGCTGGGCGTGCTACGGGCTTGTTGTGAAGCTGTCACTCACACCTCACTTGCATGTTGCAGCAACCTTACCTGTTGTGTAGATGTCTTTGCTACGGACACATGTGTGTGCCAACGGTCGCGGATGGAGCCCTTGCTAGTGCCTGGCGCCAGTCAGAGAAACACCGAATTCTGGTCAGTCAAGGCATGGGGCATGTCGCGTTTATTGGTATTACGCCACGTACTTGAGCAAACTAGGACTATTGATGCACCTCCGGCTCTTGTTGCGCTCGACAGGACAGTCACGTGATTTTGTAACGGGTCGCTGGAACAATTTGTGCGATGCCCAGTGATAGAGACCACTATTATAAGCTCATCCGCGAGGAACATGTTCGCCCACCACCATCGCGGCCGTACTAGAGGCCAACGACACAGACACGGCTTGAGCTATAGAGCGGGATGGTGCAAACGCGATGTCCTGGGGTGGCCTGTGTGACCCAAACTGACCCATGCGAACATTTTATCAGGCGTGTCACAGTTGAAGCCAGGTAAGGCTAAGAAGTTGCTGCCTAGGTTCATTGGGCCTTTCAAGGTGCTGGAGCATGTAGGTCCTGTTGCTGTGCGCCTAGACCTGCCTCCTGCCATGGCACGCATGCACCCTGTGTTTCATGTCGCCCTGTTGAGGCCCTACACTTCTGAGCATCCTCACTTGCCTCCTCCTGTGGATTGGCTAGATGAGGCGCTTCTGTATGAAGTTGAGAAGTTGCTCGCCCATCGTGGTGTCCGTGCTGGTAGAGCACGTGGCTACTTGGTCAAGTGGCTGGGTTATGATGACTCTTACAACACATGGGAGCCAAGGAATAACCTTGTGAACTGCCAAGAAGTGTTGACTGCTTATAATGCAGTGCATGGTTTGTCTTAGCATCACTGCTATAGTGTTGCGAGTCCTTGTGTTATCACGAGGGCGGAGCGTTTCCTCTTTGGAGGGGGAGGAATGTAGCGAACGGCTCCTCGAAGCCTAGCTCGCCTCACGGTACTTCTGTACTGCAGTGTGACATGGTGGGCGAAAGGGGCAGGTGGGCCTTCGTGCACACCTGCTTCAGAGGTTCGACTCCTCGGGGGAAACGTTCTAAACCCTGGCCGTGTCACGCTGTGGGAAAGAGGTGGTTATCGGTTATCGGCGCTGCTCTTAGCACGCTACACGGGCCACCGCAGCTGCCTCCCAGGCCGCCCCTCCCTCCGCTCAAAAAGCCCCTAGGGGCCCCTGCCCTGTGGGGTCTAGGGGGTAGAGGCGGCCGTTGGGGCCCACCCAGTGGGAAGGCTGGAGCAAGGGGTGCGCCGCGTCACAAACCCCACCCCTGGCCCAACCCTCAGGCACTCCCACTCCGGCTGAGGAGGCTGCAGGCGGTCCACCATGCCCCGCCAGGGCTCGGGGAGGCAAGCCCCGACCAGGTCGGCAGCCCAGCGTGCCTCCCCCTCCAGCTGGGGGCTATGCAGGGGGAAGGGGGAAGGGGGAAGGGGGCAGGGGGCAGGGGGCAGGGGGCAGGGGGCAGGGGGCAGGGGGCAGGGGGCAGGGGGCAGGGGGCAGGGGGCAGGGGGAAGGGGGAAGGGGGAAGGGGGAAGGGGGAAGGGGGAAGGGGGAAGGGGGAAGGGGGAAGGGGGAAGGGGGAAGGGGGAAGGGGGAAGGGGGAAGGGGGAAGGGGGAAGGGGGAAGGGGGAAGGGGGAAGGGGGAAGGGGGAAGGGGGAAGGGGGAAGGGGGAAGGGGGAAGGGGGAAGGGGGAAGGGGGAAGAGGGAAGGGGGAAGGGGGAAGGGGGGAGGACTAACCGTGACACTTGCAGTAAGCAAGGGGGCATCTTTGAGATTAGGCTGGGCAGCGGACCACTCATGTGCAAGGGCTGACCACTCACAGTTTGCTAGCGGAACTTCCATACCTACTTGGCATCGCCTCCATGGCTGCCGCTCCTGGCTGTTCCTGCGCTCCATGCACCTGATTCTTGTGGTAGGGTGATGATGGAGGTGGTGGTGGGTGGGGGAGGGGAGGGGAGGGGAGGAGAGGGGCTGGGTTGGGTTGGGTTGGGTTGGGCGGGGCGGGGCGGGGCGGGGCGGGGCGGGGCGGGGCGGGGCGGGGCGGGGCGGGGCGGGGCGGGGCGGGGCGGGGCGGGGCGGGGCGGGGCGGGGCGGGGCGGGGCGGGGCGGGGCGGGGCGGGGCGGGGCGGGGCGGGGCGGGGCGGGGCGGGGCGGGGCGGGGCGGGGCGGGGCGGGGCGGGGCGGGGCGGGGCGGGGCGGGGCGGGGCGGGGCGGGGCGGGGCGGGGCGGGGCGGGGCGGGGCGGGGCGGGGCGGGGCGGGGCGGGGCGGGGCGGGGCGGGGCGGGGCGGGGCGGGGCGGGGCGGGCGGGGCGGGGCGGGGCGGGGCGGGGCGGGGCGGGGCGGGACGGGGCGGGGCGGGACGGGGCGGGGCTGGGTGGGGCGGGGCGGCTCCTAGCTGCTTCTGGCCGCTGCTCTACGCCGTTGCCGCCTTGCCTGCAATCACCAAGCATGCTACACATGTGATGCTCATGGTTAAGGCTGCAGCCACACTGCTAGCAAGCATGGAGGCATAGTTGCAACAGCATGTGCTGATGCCACACACTTGTTGCTTTGCGTCATGCCATATAGCATCTGAACGCAATCAACATAGCTTGCTCCTCCGCTCTGGGGTACGGGCTCCGGGCTTCTCTTGGGTTGCGCCCTCCAAGCTGTTTGCTACTCCTAGCTGCTGCTCTTGGCGTCTTGCTCCTTCGACCTGCACTTGCACAAGCACCACATGACACATGATGCATTGCGATCGCACCTGTGTAGTCTTTGTCCTTTCTCTTGCTTCCCTTGCTCCACCGGTCCGCGCCTCCCTTGCTCCTCCGATCCGAGTGCTTATCGCCGCGCCTCCTGGCTACGACTTGTTCATGCTTGTTGATCCTTCTACCTCCTAGTCGCGCCTCCTCTTTGTGACTGGTCGCGGATGGCTGCGAGGCTGTGTCTGATGGTAGCCAGGATGGGGGGCTAATTCGCGAAGTCGCGACTCTAAGCCTAGTTGTGAGGCTACTCGTAGGTGATCGTGGCTCTGTTGAGGATTGGGCGTAGTATGTATGCGGTTTGGCTGCATGGTACTTCAAATGCCAAGGTGCGCGTAAAGGAGCATCTGTACAGATAGCGAGGTGTGCGTATGTACAGATAGCGACCGTCATCATTTGTACATATACTCCGCCAACAATCTGTACAGATGCTCCCTTTCGCTATGTGTACAGATAACTATTTTACCATCTGTACAGACGGTCCTTTGAATATCTGTACAGATAACACTTGTCGACATCTGTACAGATGTTACCCTTGCTATCTGTACAAATTTATGTTTTGCGGCATCTGTACAGATGCTAATTTACAATCTGTACAGATGCTAAAATTCGCTATCTGTACATATAAATACCCCGGCATCTGTACAGATGCACCTATAAATATCTGTAATTGAGTTTTACTCAGTTGTAACCGTTAATAGACCTCGTTTTAAGAATCGTTAACTGCAGCGCCCTGGCGTTTTAACAAAAAGTGCTCCCAACGAACACGTAACAGCCCGCCAGCACCATCGCAGGTGACAAGAAGCATCACATTGCGCGGCTTCGCCGCGCCAATAGAGCTTCGCCTACGTAAAACTCAATTACACTAGATAATGGAGTCGCCAGGGCCGTTATAGGCGGTTGAAAAAGGCTCGGTCTCGGCCCTGGCGCGGGACAGCTCTCGACCTCAGCCAGCGGCCACGTCGCTACGCTCCGTGACCGCTGGCTTCGGTCTCGAGCTGCCCCGCGCCAGGGCCTCGGCCTCGCCTTTTTAAACCGCCTAAAACGACCCGCGACACCATTATCTACTACGTAGTGGCGTTTTCACGCGTTTAACAACGTAAGCAGCCCTATCCTTAAAACGTTTAGTACGACGTACCTGCTGAACTAAGAGACACAAATGAAAAAGTGCATCCCTGCTAACAAGTCTCCCCCCCTACTAAGAACAAAAAAGCAAAAAGTGCAACGCTATTAACACCACAAGTTTATCATTTTCATTATCAACTAGGGCAGTGGGCCCGTCCCACATCGGACGGCCAGCAGGCAACATAAGTATGTGCGGCCTCCGGCCGCACCATATTTCTTTAACCAGCCTGATAGACAGCCGGTCAAGCAAGCCCGCATGCAGCCAAACAAAACTATGCACGTTCCTGGGTTGGCAACGTCAGGTCATGTGTCAAAAAAGAAATAAAGACTGCGCCCTCGCCATCAAGCGTGCAAGCAGGGTGGAGAGGAGCCTCATGGCATGCCCTTGCTATCCTGCCACCAGGGAAGGTCATGTGTCAGGTCAATTGGAATCTACTTAGATCATGCTGATGTTGACAGTGTGGCCCGTGATTACCTGACGCGCGAGATTGCTATGCCTTACTGAACACTGGCCGCAACCACCTCCAAGGACACTTGACATTGCTCAAGTGGAATGTCTTTTCACCGTGTTGCTGTTTGTTACATAGTGTGGGATTGCTGTTGAATCCTTCAACCCTCATGTAGAGCCAGTCATGTCCCCGTTATCGTGCTTGCCGGTCCTCAGCTGGCTGCCCCTGCTGCCCCTGCTGCTGCTGCACCTGCTACTGCTGCCCCTGCTACTGCTGCCCCTGCTACTGCTGCCCTTGCTGTTGTTGCCCTTGCTGCTGCCCCTGCTGCTGCCCCTGCTGCTGCCGCCGCCGCCGCTGCCGCTGATGCCGCTCTCGCCCTTGCTGCTGCTGCTGCTGCCGCTGCTGCTGCTCAGGCTAGCTCCACCACCTCTCAGTCCTGCCATTCTCTCCTAGACAACGTTGTTGTCCCTCGTTAGCCTTTGGAATGCCACGCATAATGGCTATGGCTTAAAAATGCCACGTCTCGGCTATGGCTTAGTCATCTGTCTGTCATAATGTGTTGCAAGTAATGTTCATGGTGCCGTGTATTAGGCGAGTCTCCCTCTCATGCACATGATGAATTGCATAATGAAGAAGTGAAGCGCATAGGCGCATGAAGTGCATGAGGTGCAAGGAGGAGGTGCAAGGCACGTGATATGAGGATTAGATTGTGCGTTGCCATGTGTAGTGGTTGCGACTTAGCGGTTGGCTATAATTGGCGGTTGGCTATAATTGACGGTTGGCTATAATTGGCGGTTTGCTATAATTGACGGTTGCCTATAATTGACGGTTGGCTATAATTGACGGTTAGGACATAATTGGCTGTCGGTTGCCCTTGTTACGTAGTAGATAATGGTGTCGCGGGTCGTTTTAGGCGGTTTAAAAAGGCGAGGTCGAGGCCCTGGCGCGGGGCAGCTCGAGACCGAAGCCAGCGGCCACGGAGCGTAGCGACGTGGCCGCTGGCTGAGGTCGAGAGCTGTCCCGCGCCAGGGCCGAGACCGAGCCTTTTTCAACTGCCTAAAACGGCCCAGGCGACTCCATTATCTAGTATAACTTCAATTTACCCGGATCTAAACGGTTTCTGCCCGCATTTTAAAAGGCTGTAACAAGGGCAACCGACAGCCAATTATGTCCTAACCGTCAATTATAGCCAACCGTCAATTATAGGCAACCGTCAATTATAGCAAACCGTCAATTATAGCCAACCGTCAATTATAGCCAACCGCCAATTATAGCCAACCGCTAAGTCGCAACCACTACACATGGCAACGCACAATCTAATCCTCATATCACGTGCCTTGCACCTCCTCCTTGCACCTCATGCACTTCATGCGCCTATGCGCTTCACTTCTTCATTATGCAATTCATCATGTGCATGAGAGGGAGACTCGCCTAATACACGGCACCATGAACATTACTTGCAACACATTATGACAGACAGATGACTAAGCCATAGCCGAGACGTGGGCCATCTTCTTAAGCCATAGCCATTATGCGTGGCATTCCAAAGGCTAACGAGGGACAACAACGTTGTCCAGGAGAGAATGGCAGGACTGAGAGGTGGTGAAGGTGGAGGTTGTGGTAGCCTGAGCTGGGGCAGCGGGCAGGCTGGGAGCATCAAGAGCACCACCTGTGTGATGTGCGCCCCATTCAACGGCACCAGCAACAACACTATTTGGTAGTGGTGGCACACAAGCCACCTCAAAAACAACCCCACATCGGTAGCCACAACGATGGACATGATGACTTTAGCTCCTGCAAACAAGGACATCAAATAGGGTGTTGGCAGCCATCATGCACAATGTAAAACTCCATACCACCGGAATCTGCCCACCCTCCCCAAGGGGCACACATAGTACATTGTAGGAGTCTGCTCACTGACCTGTCTGAGCTTGAGGTTCGGTTTGACTTGATGATATGCCAAAAGCAAAACAACCAAGCAGTTCTGCAAGAGAGGAAATAACATGATGTGACAAACATGAATGCACACAAATACAATTGCACAGGCACATGTTGCTGCCCTGATTACTGCTGCTCAATTGTGGCCCTCAATTGTGGCCTTGGCAGCTGCGGCAATGGCAATAGCACGGCTGCCCTAGCGACCAAAAAGATGGTCATTGCGCCTACACGGTGAGGAAACACCTACGTTAACAGTTACGCTGACAACGTTGGGACGATGAGGTGGCGGCTATAGCACGGCACTTGCTGTGGCCATCGTGACCTCCGCAAGAGCGCTACGTTGTGACCTCCACTAGGGCGCTGGATGGCTTGCGGGTGTCCCTACGAGCACATCGGATGGGTACTTGCCGATGGCGATTTCTGTGATACCATACTAGTGCGTGGTAAGCCGCACCATCTCGGCAATAGGGAAGTTCGAGCTTACCGATGTCAGGTCGTGCCACCCGTTGCCGCCGTCATTGTCGCCGCCGTTCCATTCTGCCAAAGAACGCCACTAATGCCACGTCCATTGCGCGAGCCATAATAACGAATGACCTCCACCAAACAACAAACAAAGAATTGCCGCAAATGTTACACTAAAGACAATGATCAGCTCCGCTCCGCCGAGCTCAGAATCGATTTATCGCCTCTGTAAATTGAAGTTATACAAGTTAACTGCAACGCCTCACCTTTTCCGGGTTTGTAAACGACCTCGGCCTCGCAGTTCCTCGTGAACGCTCTCGACCTCCGCCAGGGGCCTCCGGCCCCTGGCGTCGGTCTCGAGCGTACACTCGGAACTGCTTCGGCCTCGGTCGTTTACAAACCCGGAAAAGGTTCGGTGTTGCAGTTATCCTCATCGTAAGGCTTGCACGTCGAAACGTGCAAGTCGCGAGTTATCCTACGCAAGCTCGCCTACGCAACTATTGCAACCTCAGCGCGGCAAATGAAACAAAGCGCGGTAGCTTAGCGGACATGTTGCCAGGCTGGCATGTATACTTATAATTGCCAGCCTGGCATGTTGACTAGAAGCTTCGGGCTTTGGGCAGGCCGCACTCGTTGCGGATAGACAGATAGCAGGCTTTGTCGTTGCTGCTAAGCCACTTTGTTGTCAGGAACTTCAGATATTTGACCTAACGTTGACGGCGCTTTTGTATAATTGACGGGCCGCGGGGAGCACTTTTGTATATTTGACGGGCCGCGGGGAGCACTTTTGTATATTTGACGGGCCGCGGACCTCAGATATACCAGATAATCGCCTCTACCTCGCACATAACGCGAACCTAATGGACTCGTCCTCGTCTCCGCGGCCATACACACCTCGGCTGCGCCTCGGTGTGTATGTCCGCATCGCCTCGGACTCGTCCATTATTTTCGCATAATGTACTCGGCCCGCCGGTTATCCATTACATATCTACCTGGTATATCTAATCCTGCTGACCCGTTGTCACGCATTCCGGCAGCCCCATTGCAGACGTGTAAGGGCTCTGGTGCTAATAATGTGCGTAGTATTCTGGTGACGACTAGAAGCCAGCGTCGTTCTCAGCAGGGGGAGGAAACTTGTGCTAAGGCGCAGACAAATAGTGCTGGTGATGCCGCTATGCCACCCACACAACCACCACCAAGCCAAGGTGCTGGTGTTGCCGTTAGGCCACCCACTAAGCGTGTCACTTGGGCTGGTGATATACTAGCAGATGGAGAACCCAGTGCACCCAAACCACCTGGTCCTTTGACAAACCTGCATGAGTGGTTGGTCAAAGCATATGCTGCGGATTCCAACTTCACCAAGCGCAGGAAGACAAAGAACTTCTACCTGGATGAACATGGCTCATGGAGACATCAGAAGAGACGTACAGTCATTGTGCCCCGTGACAAGCAGCTACGAGAGCATATGTTGCATGAGATGCATGATGCTAAGTACGCTGGCCACGTTGGGATCACTAAGACTTTGGAACGTGTCATGCGTGTGATCTGGTGGAAACACTTACGCACTGATGTGCGTCACTATGTAACAACATGTGATGCATGCCAGAGGAACAAGTCGGTTACGGCGAAGCCATGGGGGTTCCTTCACCCTTTGTCTATACCTGGATTCCGCTGGCACTCGTGCAAATTAAGGCCTGGCTGGCTTGAAAAACCTGAGAGTTGAGGTCTGAAACTTGGTATGTGGGTTGCTGTGACCTAGAGGATGACAAGACTCTCTTGGGCCAAAGTGTAATTCTCACTCGGTGTCGAGTTGCTGGGCCAGGTATGGGGCTGAGACCCTGATTTTGGCTAAGGGAGTTGGCACCGTGTGACCAAAGTGACTTTTCATGAAATGTGAGTATGAGCCATTGTAAAGGGTGGTTACAGCTGCCCAACCTAGTAGGTGGCATGCAAAAAGTCCCAGCCAGTGATGAGCTTATGGCCCGTGTCCTAGGACCCTGTACCGGTTCCTAGCGTCACCATGGTCGTAGGACCCGGTGCAGGGTCCTGTGTACCCTGATGAGTGTAGATATTTTAATCATTCCTTGCATCCCTATGTGATAGAACCCTGTTAGGATTCCTACATAGCTTGTGGTTGGTCTCTGTTGACCCCGTTTGGATGCTTTTGACTATGTGTGCCAGGACCCTGTACAGGGTCCTACGATGAGTGTCCTTCTCACACAGGGTCCTGGCACCACACCACAGGGTTCTGGCTCACAGGGTCCTGGCACCTCACCACAGGGTCCTGGCACCACAGGGTCCTGGTACCTCACCACAGGGTCCTGGCACCACACCACAGGGTCCTGGCACCTCACCACAGGGTTCTGGCCCACAGGGTCCTGGCACCACACCACAGGGTCCTGGCACCACACCACAGGGTCTTGGCCTACAGGGTCCTGGCACCTCACCACAGGGTCCTGGCCTACAGGGTCCTGGCACCACACCACAGGGTCCTGCTGCACACCACAGGGTCCTGGCACCTCACCACAGGGTCCTGGCACCACAGGGTCCTGGCACCACACCACAGGGTCCTGCTGCACACCTACAGGGTCCTGGCACCACGCCACAGGGTCCTGGCACCACACCACAGGGTCCTGGCTCACAGGGTCCTGGCACCACACCACAGGGTCCTGCTGCACACCACAGGGTCCTGGCACCTCACCACAGGGTCCTGGCACCACAGGGTCCTGCTGCACCCACCACAGGGTCCTGCTGCACACCTACAGGGTCCTGGCACCACACCACAGGGTCCTGCTGCACACCCACAGGGTCCTGGCTCACAGGGTCCTGGCACCACACCACAGGGTCCTGCTGCACACCTACAGGGTCCTGGCACCTCACCACAGGGTCCTGGCACCACAGGGTCCTGCGCACACACCACAGGGTCCTGCTGCACACCACAGGGTCCTGGCACCACACCACAGGGTCCTGCTGCACCACACCACAGGGTCCTGGCCCACAGGGTCCTGGCACCACACCACAGGGTCCTGCTGCACACCTACAGGGTCCTGGCACCTCACCACAGGGTCCTGGCACCACAGGGTCCTGCTGCACACCCACAGGGTCCTGCTGCACACCTACAGGGTCCTGGCACCACACCACAGGGTCCTGCTGCACACCCACAGGGTCCTGGCCTCACAGGGTCCTGGCACCACACCACAGGGTCCTGCTGCACACCTACAGGGTCCTGGCACCTCACCACAGGGTCCTGGCCCACAGGGTCCTGGCGCACACCCACAGGGTCCTGCTGCACTGACCCTCCACAGGGTCCTGGCACACACTCACAGGGTCCTGCTGCACTGACCCTCCACATATATTGAAGTCACCATTATTGTTATTAATTCATTCAACTATGCGTGCTACAACTGCAACCATGCTGCATCTACTGCTGCCCCTGCCCTATCACGGTATGCCCTAAGGTTACAAAATAATCCGGCTGCATGGAGGCTTGCATGAACTTCTCGCAAAGGAACTGTGAAGGAAGCAAAAGAATCACGCAGGAAGTCAGACTGCCCCGCTAAGCTGCTAGTAGCAGCCAGGTGCGGCCAGGAGCAGCCAACAGGACATCGTCGCCAAAAGGGTAGCTACGAGCCATTCAGCCGTCGCTAGCCAGCAACATCTCTCACCACCAGGTGCGATGATGTAGATGCTAGCCACGAACACCCAGTAGCCGCACAACATCAGCGATTAGCCACAACAAGTAGCGGACAACAACACAGGCGGACACGACGCAGTCATCAACAGCCAGGAGCAGCAGCCAGGAGCAGCCAGCAGCTAGGAGCATACCATAGCCAAAAGCTCAGCTGCGAGCCAGCCAGCCATGCGACTAGGTTGAGCGAAGGGGTCAAAGAGTAGCGAGATTGTAAGCCAGGGAAAGGTCGTGAGCGAACGTGAGGGAACGAAGCCAGGGAAAGGTCGTGAGGGAACGTGAGGGGCGACGTGAGGGAAAGGTCATAGCGAAGATCATCAACAAATGCACTGTGCTTCTCATGTGCATTGGGTTGCTTGCAGGTGGAGTGCCAAGAACTCAAGATAAGAACAACATGGCACAGCTAAGAGGTGTACCAAGTGCTTGGAGGAGGCTTCCCCCTTTCACCGACCTTTCCCCTGTTGCGCTACAATGCAACCCCCTCCCTCCCTCACCCCAGCTGTCTCCCATACCTCCCCCCTCCCCCTTCACCCTACAGCCTTCCCTTCACCTAGTATGAGCGGTAGCTTCCTCACCCTCACCATTACCATGACAATGAAGACTCTACCCCTATGCCAGGTGAGTGCCCTCGTCATGCAACACGTCACTGTCAGCTTGCCATGATGTTATGCCAGCTTCAACGTATGCACGTCCCTTGCTTGCTGCAGGTCTGATGCCTACACTCCTGCCCTTGCCTCCTTCCCCCTTCCCTACCCAGTAGCCATGAGACACACCCCCTCCCTATCCTACCTTGCAACCTGGAACAACCCCCTCCCCCTCCCCCTCTCCCGCCCCTCTCTCACTCCCACTCCCACTCCCACTCCCCCACTACGCCCACCATTGCCACCCCTATCTCTTGCCCCTCCCCTCCCCTCCCCTCCCCTCCCCTCTGCCGCAGGTCTGATGGTCTAACCCTACCCAGTAGCCAGGCAGCAAGGCACCTACCCCACACAGAAGCCCTTGGCGTACCAGCCTGGAGCGGGCAGCCTGGAGTGGGCAACCTGGAGCCCAGCCTAGCCCAGCCTACCCCAGCCTAGCCTAGCCTAGCCTACCCCAGCCTAGCCTAGCCTAGCCTACCCCAGCCTAGCCTAGCCTAGCCTAGCCTACCCCAGGCTAGCCTTGCCTAGCCTAGCCTAGCCTAGCCTAGCCTAGCCTACCCCAGGCTAGCCCAGCCTAGCCTAGCCCAGCCTGATTGCAATGATTCCAATTGCCTGATTCCAATTGCAATGAGTCAGCTCCACGCATTCAGAGCCTCGTAACTCAGCTCGCAGCCAGGCCCGAAACTATGCTCGCTTCCAGTCACATCGCACCTAGCTAGCTAGCTAGCTTAGACACGCAACTTAACCCGAATACCTATCCAGCAGTGCAGCCCCAGCCACTTCCCCTACCATGAGGCAGCCAACCCGGATGCTAGGTGTACAACCCTCTACGTCGCTAGCTCAGCCACGCAGTCCAGCTACTTCACCAGCATCGCAGCCATCCACACAGCCTCGCATTCTCAAAATGTTACAGCCACGCAGCAACGCAAAAAGTCAGCGTAGCAAGCCTAGCCACGCAGCGACACACAACGTCAGCCATGCAAACATCCATGCGAAGTTGTCAAGGTGAGTATGTGCAAGTATGTGGCAAGTATGTGCAAGTATGTGGCACCGCTTAACATCTGGCATGCCATAATGTGCTGCTGCAGGATGGATGGTTTGACCCTTCCCCTTTGCCACCACCACCTTGCCCCACTCCCTATCCTACCTTGCAGCCTGGAGCAACCTCCTCCTTCCCTCCTTCCCTCCCTCCCTCCTTCCCTCCCTCCCTCACGCCCTTTCTCACGCCCTCCCTCCCTCTACATGTCTCTACAGGTGGCTACGGGTCCCCTTCCTGCCCTACCATTCCCCTTCCCTTCCCACTCGCTCTTGCCCTCACCCTCACCCTCACCCTCACCTTGGCAGGTGAGTAAGCATGCATGTTGTGGTTCGTATTGCCTTGCATTTGGGAGCCTATGCTGGGTTGCATCAGAGAAGCTACCAGCAAGGATACGACAAGGTTTGAGCGCTTGTACACCTCTTCGCAACACACAACGAGCTTGGAGCGGTGGCCAAGACTTCCGGTGAGTGCACATGCTCTGGTGGTGTCAGCCTAGCCTGCCCATTTCTCGTCATGCATGTCCTTATTCATCTGCTTGCTGGCTTATGTTTGCTTGCAGTTGTTGACAGCTTGAGCATGACAAGTGTAGCAAGGCTTGGTGATTGCAAGCAAGGCGGTAGCGGCATGACATGGAGGGGGGCATTGAGCAAAGCTGTAAGTGGCCAGTCCCTGCACATGAGTTGTCACCAATGCCAAGCCTAATTGCAAGGATGCCTCTTGCTGCCGCAGGTCTGATGGTCACACTGCTGCCCCTTGCCCCCTTCCCCCTTCCCCCTTCCCTGCCCAAGCCCACCACCACCACTTCCGAGTCTGCCACCTACCTGCCCTCCTCCCCTCCTCCCCTCTTCTCTCCTCTCCCCCACCCAATGGCACCCAGCAGCCCTTGGCGTAGCAGCATGGAGCGGGCAGCCCGGAGTGGGCAGTCTGGAGCGGGCAGCCTGGAGCGGGCAGCCTAGAGCGGGCAGCCTGGAGCGGGCAGCCTGGAGCGGGCAACCTGGAGCCAAGCCTAGCCCAGCCTAGCCTAGCCTAGCCCAGCCTAGCCTAGATCAACCTGGTTTGTTGCCATGGGGCTTAGGCAGCAAGGCAATGTGCTTAGCAGTCCCGTGATGAGGTGTCAGCCCATAGCAATGAGGTGCAACCAGTCCTTGTGGTTGTGCACATGGCATATGTGGTGAGCAAGGCATGAGTCGTTGTGTTGTTGTTGTAGTGATGTTGTGTGGTGTTGTTGTGTGGTGTTGTCACCTTGCATCAATGCATGTGCTTAGCACCAGCAATACATGCCGTTTGTTGTGGTGTTGCGAGGTGTTCGTGCGTCGTTGCATACGTTGTGGCAGGACCCTGTAGACGTGCAGCAGGACCCTGTGAACGTATGTCGTAGAACCCTGTAGCCGTGCAGCAGGACCCTGTGAGAATATGTCGTAGGACCCTGTAGCCGTGCGGCAGGACCCTGTGAGAATGTGTCGTAGGACCCTGTAGCCGTGCGGCAGGACCCTGTAAAACTTTAATGTAAGACCCTGTAGCCGTGCGGCAGAACCCTGTAGACGTGCGTCGTAGGACCCTGTAGCCGTGCGGCAGAACCCTGTGAGAATGTGTCGCAGAACCCTGTAGCCGTGCGGCAGAACCCTGTAGACGTGTATCGTACGACCCTGTAGCCGTGCGGCAGAACCCTGTAGACGTGTATCGTACGACCCTGTAGCCGTGCGGCAGAACCCTGTAGACGTGTGTCGTAGGACCCTGTAGCCGTGCGGCAGAACCCTGTGAGAATGTGACGCAGAACCCTGTAGCCGTGCGGCAGAACCCTGTAGACGTGTGTCGCAGGACCCTGTAGCCGTGCGACAGAACCCTGTGGCCCAGGACCCTGTACAGGGTCGGTAGGACCCGGTACAGGGTTAGGTAACTTTTCAAATAGTTATAACATCGCAGCAACTATGAGTTTTTCAACGATTACAACGGCGATGAGTCGGCCTTTCCTGGGGCTATCTGCAGTATGCCTCCCGGGAAGAAATGACGTAGGCGACTTCCGGCCTTAATCGGCGCGAGTGGGGAAGTCATGCACATGGACTTCATAACCAAACTACCGTCCGGATCACATGGATATGATTCCATTTGTGTATTCGTTGACATGCTCTCCAAAATGGCGCATCTAGTGCCATGTAAGGAAAGCATGGATGCTCCTGAGTTTGCACAACTCTTCATTGACAAGGTATTTGTCCATCATGGGCTACCCTCTGAAGTTGTGAGTGATCGGGGTTCCCTATTCGTGAGTAAGTTCTGGCAAGCTGTATGCAAGCTAATGGGCATGAAACATTCTCTTACCTCCAGCTATCACCCCCAGTCAAACGGGCAGGTTGAGCGATACGTAGTAGATAACGACAAAACCGCCAGTGCTGAAGGGTTTAAACACGCGAGGCCGAGCACCGGCGCTAAACAGCTCTCGACCTCAGCCAGCCGCTGGCTTCGGTCTAGAGCGTGGGTCAACATACACTTGCCTCCTTGGTGCCTGATGATGTTTGCCCTGTAAAGCTCTGTCGATGTGCCCCCCCATTGTGCTTGGTTGCTTTGGGTGTTTTCCATGTACAGGGAGACAAAGATGTGTGTGTGCGTTTTGAGCAGGGACGCTTTGTGTGGCACTGAGCTGATGGCTTGCCAGGCACAGTGGCAGCTAGATTAGACGGTGACGGCGTGCTGGAGCAGGTGGGATGGGCGATAATGCATTGGGTACTAAAACAGGTGGGCTGGGAAGGGATGGGAGGGCTGTGGTGGCAGTGGGATGGGCAGGACGGTGGATGGCATAATTTGCTGCAGGTGTGGCAAATGGTGGTGGTGGCATGGTTCTGTTTGCAACTCTGCCAGCCTGCGGCTCCCCCACAATGCTTGGCTGCACTACATGTGCCTGGGGTGTCCACCATTGCGTATGAATGCTTTGCTCCGTGCGGTTGGTTTGCAGATGCGCAGGACAAGGGACGCGCAAGATCAGCCTCGAGGCATTCGTCCGCTGATGCAAGTCATGCGCATAGAAAGAAATGTCTAGGAGGAGAGATCGTGGTAGCTCTTGGCTGATAAGAAACGTGTGCTAGTAGCGTTGCACTTTTTGTTTTGTGGCTGTTAATTGCTGAGGAGGCTGTAAACAAAGATGCGCTTTTTAGGTTTGTGGCTGTTAGTTGCTTAGGGGGCTGTGAACAGAGTTGCACTTTTTGGGTGTGTGGCTCTTAGTTCAGCAAGGGCGTCGTACTAAACGTTTTAAGGATAGGGCTGCTAACGTTGTTAAACGCGTGAAAACGCCACTACAACAAAGTGTTGGAGGAGATATGCTTCGGCATTACATCTCTCCCACTCAACGAGACTGGCCTAAACACCTCTCGTTCGCCGAGTTTGCAATTAATAACTCATGGCAAGAAAACATTAAGTCTACACCTTTCTTGGTTAATTATGGACAATCCCCAGTGACACCGGTGACCCATGAGTTACCTCGGTTGCCACCTCCCATGGCCCAGATCTTCTCTGATGGCTGGGAGAAAGGTGTTCAAGAAGCTAGGAGATGTATGAAACTGGCACAAAGTCGGCAGTCAAATGATGCTAATCCACACAGGAAACCCGCGGACAGTATGTTCCAAGTGGGTGACCGTGTGCTGCTTAGTACCATGAACTTGCGTAACATGGTGGGCAAAGCCAGAAAGCTGCTGCCACGGTATGTGGGGCCTTTTAGGATTGAGGCTCATGTGGGTAGAGACGCTGAAAAGCTGACCCTGCCACAAGCCATGTCCAGGGTTCACCCCGTCTTCCATGTGTCACTGTTGAGGCCCTATGAGGGTAACTTTGGTCGTCTACCCCCCACTGAGCTGGGCTGGTTGGATGATTCCCCACAGTATGAAGTAGAGCGCATTGTGAACCACCGGCATGTGCGTGCAAGTAAAGCAAAGGGTATCTCGTCAAGTGGAAGGGTTATGATGACTCCGACAACACCCGGGAGCCAGCCAACAATCTAGCAAATGCCCCTAACTGCGTGAACTTGTATAAGGCTCAGCATGGCTTGCTGTGATTTAAATGTGGGACATGGGCTCCATGTAGTCGTGCTGGTTGCTTTGCTGCATGCTATGTGCCTTGGTGTGTTATGGGTCCAGCTGCTCATGTGAGCCTGGCTTGTCTTGTTCCAAGCATCCACTGACTCTATGGGTTTGGACTGAAGGGTCCATGGTGACTATGAACTCCAGAGAGCGACCTGCGTCCGGATGTGCAGGAGTTCCAAACTAGCGGTCATGTACTGCGAGTCCATGCCATGATGGCCTATGGGCGGAACGGCCATCCCTTAGGAGGGGGAGGAATGTAGCGTTCCGATTCTGCACTAAACGGATCGGCGCTAGTGTCACTGCTGAAGTGTGATACAGGCAGGTTAAGTGGTGGGCTGTACTGCTGCCCACCATTCGGGTTCGATCCCCGGAGGCCGTTCTATGTCTTAGCCTGGTTGCGCTGCAGCACTCTGACACCTGTAACTGCGGTTAGCGTTGCATCACTCAGGCAAATTAGTAACAGCATTTTTGAGATTCATGGCCTGAGACTTGGCACATAGCCATAAGACGACAATGTAAGATTGGGGGTTGAAACGAAAATTCGTAAATTTGCGCGGTTGGTGAGATACGGCCATGCTACAGTACTGTAGGTGCCTACAGTACTGTCGGGGTACCTCGCGAGTACACGAACAGTACTGTAGGTACCTACCGTACTGTAGGCACCTACAGTACTGTAACCAATAACACTGTAGGTACCTCGAGGTACTGTAGGTACCTCGAGGTACCTCGAGAGACCACTTACAGTACTGTAGGTACCTCGGGGTACCTCGCGAGTACCTACAGTACTGTAAGTGGCTACAGTACTGTCGGGGTACCCTCGCACCTCACAACATGTACGGAATGCACTAGGGTACTAGGGTATACTATGCACAATGCCTTAAAGCACTTCTCACTTGCATTCAAGGCATCCGTGCAACACCCGTGCCTTAGTCGCATAATCGTGTAGCCGTTATTGCAGCGATGGCTTCGCACGAGGTTACCCATACTCGCAGCCACATCTAATGGCTAAAACTGACTAAACGAGTGTTAGTCTCACAATCACAGTTACTCCGCGATCCGAGAGCCACTCGGATAGCCACGCGATAGCCACTCAAATTGCCACTCGGATAGCCACTCGGATAGCCACGCAATAGCCACTCAGATAGCCACTCGGATAGCCACTCGGATAGCCACGCAATAGCCACTCAGATAGCCACTCGGATAGCCACTCGGATAGCCACGCGATAGCCACTGAAATAGCCACTCGGATAGCCACTCGGATAGCCACGCGAGATAGCACTTACAACCACGATTACTCAGACACGCAGGCCATACTCGGCAGACAACCTCGCGGCCACACAGCTGGTCCAGCAGCGCAGAAGCATACCTGCGAGGCAGCTCGGGGCGAGGATCTCACCTCCCATCCAGCCTCGCAGCCATCTTCCTCGCAGCCAGCCTCGCAACCAGCCTCGCAGCGAGCCTCGCAGCCAGCCTCGCAGCCATTTTCCTCGCAGCGATTCTCCGCAAGAAATCGCAAGCATTGATGCATCGGCACAAGGCAGGTGCAACGTGTTGTGAGCAGCCAGGAGGCCAAAAGGACCATTCAGTCCCCCTCACCACCACCACCATCACCTCCTAAAACGTTTCACTGTTGCCTCCCTTGTGTTGCAGCCCAGCCCAGCCCAGCCCAGCCCAGCCCAGCCCAGCCCAGCCCAGCCCAGCCCAGCCCAGCCCAGCCCAGCCCAGCCCAGCCCAGCCCAGCCCAGCCCAGCCCAGCCCAGCCCAGCCCAGCCCAGCCCAGCCCAGCCCAGCCCAGCCCAGCCCAGCCCAGCCCAGCCCAGCCCAGCCCAGCCCAGCCCAGCCCAGCCCAGCCCAGCCCAGCCCAGCCCAGCCCAGCCCAGCCCAGCCCAGCCCAGCCCAGCCCAGCCCAGCCCAGCCCAGCCCAGCCCAGCCCAGCCCAGCCCAGCCCAGCCCAGCCCAGCCCAGCCCAGCCCAGCCCAGCCCAGCCCAGCCCAGCCCAGCCCAGCCCAGCCCAGCCCAGCCCAGCCCAGCCCAGCCCAGCCCAGCCCAGCCCAGCCCAGCCCAGCCCAGCCCAGCCCAGCCCAGCCCAGCCCAGCCCAGCCCAGCCCAGCCCAGCCCAGCCCAGCCCAGCCCAGCCCAGCCCAGCCCAGCCCAGCCCAGCCCAGCCCAGCCCAGCCCAGCCCAGCCCAGCCCAGCCCAGCCCAGCCCAGCCCAGCCCAGCCCAGCCCAGCCCAGCCCAGCCCAGCCCAGCCCAGCCCAGCCCAGCCCAGCCCAGCCCAGCCCAGCCCAGCCCAGCCCAGCCCAGCCCAGCCCAGCCCAGCCCAGCCCAGCCCAGCCCAGCCCAGCCCAGCCCAGCCCAGCCCAGCCCAGCCCAGCCCAGCCCAGCCCAGCCCAGCCCAGCCCAGCCCAGCCCAGCCCAGCCCAGCCCAGCCCAGCCCAGCCCAGCCCAGCCCAGCCCAGCCCAGCCCAGCCCAGCCCAGCCCAGCCCAGCCCAGCCCAGCCCAGCCCAGCCCAGCCCAGCCCAGCCCAGCCCAGCCCAGCCCAGCCCAGCCCAGCCCAGCCCAGCCCAGCCCAGCCCAGCCCAGCCCAGCCCAGCCCAGCCCAGCCCAGCCCAGCCCAGCCCAGCCCAGCCCAGCCCAGCCCAGCCCAGCCCAGCCCAGCCCAGCCCAGCCCAGCCCAGCCCAGCCCAGCCCAGCCCAGCCCAGCCCAGCCCAGCCCAGCCCAGCCCAGCCCAGCCCAGCCCAGCCCAGCCCAGCCCAGCCCTTCTCTCCCGCCTCCCTGCCTCCCGCCTCCCTGCCTCCCGCCTCCCGCCTCCCTGCCTCCCGCCTCCCGCCTCCCTGCCTCCCGCCTCCCGCCTCCCGCCTCCCGCCTCCCGCCTCCCGCCTCCCGCCTCCCGCCTCCCGCCTCCCGCCTCCCGCCTCCCGCCTCCCGCCTCCCGCCTCCCGCCTCCCGCCTCCCGCCTCCCGCCTCCCGCCTCCCGCCTCCCGCCTCCCGCCTCCCGCCTCCCGCCTCCCGCCTCCCGCCTCCCGCCTCCCGCCTCCCGCCTCCCGCCTCCCGCCTCCCGCCTCCCGCCTCCCGCCTCCCGCCTCCCGCCTCCCGCCTCCCGCCTCCCGCCTCCCGCCTCCCGCCTCCCGCCTCCCGCCTCCCGCCTCCCGCCTCCCGCCTCCCGCCTCCCGCCTCCCGCCTCCCGCCTCCCGCCTCCCGCCTCCCGCCTCCCGCCTCCCGCCTCCCGCCTCCCGCCTCCCGCCTCCCGCCTCCCGCCTCCCGCCTCCCGCCTCCCGCCTCCCGCCTCCCGCCTCCCGCCTCCCGCCTCCCGCCTCCCGCCTCCCGCCTCCCGCCTCCCGCCTCCCGCCTCCCGCCTCCCGCCTCCCGCCTCCCGCCTCCCGCCTCCCGCCTCCCGCCTCCCGCCTCCCGCCTCCCGCCTCCCGCCTCCCGCCTCCCGCCTCCCGCCTCCCGCCTCCCGCCTCCCGCCTCCCGCCTCCCGCCTCCCGCCTCCCGCCTCCCGCCTCCCGCCTCCCGCCTCCCGCCTCCCGCCTCCCGCCTCCCGCCTCCCGCCTCCCGCCTCCCGCCTCCCGCCTCCCGCCTCCCGCCTCCCGCCTCCCGCCTCCCGCCTCCCGCCTCCCGCCTCCCGCCTCCCGCCTCCCGCCTCCCGCCTCCCGCCTCCCGCCTCCCGCCTCCCGCCTCCCGCCTCCCGCCTCCCGCCTCCCGCCTCCCGCCTCCCGCCTCCCGCCTCCCGCCTCCCGCCTCCCGCCTCCCGCCTCCCGCCTCCCGCCTCCCGCCTCCCGCCTCCCGCCTCCCGCCTCCCGCCTCCCGCCTCCCGCCTCCCGCCTCCCGCCTCCCGCCTCCCGCCTCCCGCCTCCCGCCTCCCGCCTCCCGCCTCCCGCCTCCCGCCTCCCGCCTCCCGCCTCCCGCCTCCCGCCTCCCGCCTCCCGCCTCCCGCCTCCCGCCTCCCGCCTCCCGCCTCCCGCCTCCCGCCTCCCGCCTCCCGCCTCCCGCCTCCTGCCTTCCACATCTACCCCCCCCTCCCACTCCCACCCCCTTCCCAGCAGCAGTCATTAAGCAGCCAAAAGGTAGGTAGGTGCTACAGTGCCCATACTACTGCTGCCCCCCTACTGATGCCCCCCTGTGCTGCTGCTCCTCCCTGCTGCTGCTGCTGCCCCCTGCTGCTGCTGCTGCTGCTGCTGCCCCCCTACAGCTGCTGCTGCTGCCGCCCACCTACTGCAGCCCCCCTACTGCTGCTGCTGCTGCCGCCCCCCTACTTCTGCCCCCCTGCTGTTGCTGCTGCTGCTGCTGCCCCCCTACTGCTGCCCCCTTGCTGCTGCTGCTGCTGCTGCCCCCCTACTGTTGCTGCCCCCCTGCTGCTGCCCCCCTGTTGCTGTCCCCCTGATGTTGCTGCTGCTGCTGCTGCCCCCCTACTGCTGCTGCTGCCTCCCTACCGCTGCTGCCCCTACTACTGCTGCTGCTGCCCCCCTCCTGCTGCTGCTGCCCCTACTGCTGCTGCTGCTGCCTCCCTACCGTTGCTGCTGCTTACCCCCTATTGCTGCTGCTGCTGCCTCCCTACTGCTGCTGCTGCCCCCCTACTGCTGCTGCTGCTGCCCCTACTGCTGCTGCCCCTACTGCTGCTGCTGCTGCCCCTACTGCTGCTGCTGCCCCTACTGCTGCTGCTGCCCCCCTACTGTTGCTGCTGCCCCCCTACTGTAGGTCGTTATAGTATTGTAGGTGGTTACAGTACTGTAGGTGGCTACAGTACTGTAGGTGGTTACAGTACTGTAGGTGGTTACAGTACTGTAGGTGGTTACAGTACTGTTGGTGGTTATAGCACTGTAGGTGGTTACAATACAGTAGGTGGTTACAGTACTGTAGGTGGTTACAGTACACTGTAGGTGGTTATGATGAGGATAACTGCAACACCGAACCTTTTCCGGGTTTGTATATGACCGAGGCCGAAGCAGTTCCGAGTGAACGCTCGAGACCGACGCCAGGGGCCGGAGGCCCCTGGCGGAGGTCGAGAGCGTTCACGAGGAACTGCGAGGCCGAGGTCGTTTACAAACCCGGAAAAGGTGAGGCGTTGCAGTTAACTTGTATAACTTCAATTTAGAGAGGCGATAAATCGATTCTGAGCTCGGCGGAGCCGAGCTGATCATTGCCTTTAGTGTAACATTTGAGGCTGTCGCTTGTTTGTTGCTTGGTGAGGGTCAGTCGTTGTTGTGCATTGCGCTATGGATGAGATACAGGTGGAACGGAGGACTTTCTTTGGTTCAACGGAGGACTTGCACGGCGACAATGGCGGCGACAGCGGTGGCTCCGACCCTGACTTTGGTAAGTTCGACCTTCACTATTGCCGAGACGGCCTGCCACGCACGGACTGCGGTCTCACAGAAATCACCATTCCTTGATCCCTCGATATGCTCGTAGGGACACCCGTGATCCTGTCAGCGCCATTGTGGATGTCACAATGGCTATAGTCAGGTTTCTCGTTTCCTCAGCGGGTCTCGTCGCCGCCGCCGCCGCCACTTGAAATGCCCAGCTGTTTTGCCCCAGACATTGTCATCGTAACCTTGACGCGGTAGGTGCTGCCCCGACCGTGTAGTCGCAGTGACTACATTCTTGGTTGCTAGGGCAGCCGTGCCATTGCTGCAGTTGCACATGTTGCCTTGGTTGCTTGGGTTGCCTGGGCAGCAACCATCTATGTGGCACCATCATGTGCATGCACAACTGTAATAGGTGCACTTGCAGTTGCTCTGTGTGCATTTGTGTTTGTCACAACATGTTGTTTCGTCTCTTGCAGGGCTGCTTGGTTGGTTGTGGACCTCCTTCTTAGCATGCTAATGCTATTGCTCAGGCTTATTCATCAAGTAAAACCCAGCCTCAAAGCTCAACTAGGTGAGGGAGCTGATTCTCACAACTGAAGTCTAGCATTGTGCATAACGGCTCCCATTACCCTCCTTAATGTCCTTGTGCGCAGGAGTTGAGGTGAACACATGTCTGATGTTGCGGCAACGGTTGGTTGCTCTCAGCCTGCCCTTGGCCCCAGCTCAGGCCACATTGCCAGCTCCTTCACCACTTCTTGGTCCTCTCAGTCTCTCCTCTGTTGCTGCCCCTGCTGTTGTTGCTGCCCCTGCTCCTGCTGCCCCTGCCCCGACTGCCCCTGCCCCAGCTGCCCCTGCTGCTGCCCCTGCCCCTGCTGCTGCCCCTCCTATTGCTGCCCCCTACTGCTGCCGCCCCTGCTGCTGCCGCTGCTGCTGCCCCTGCCATTGCTGCCCCTTCAGCTGCCCCTTCTGCTGCCCCTGCTGCTGCTGCCCCTGCTACTGCTACCCCTGCTGCTGCAGCTGTTGCTGCCCCTGCTGCCCCTGCCCCTGCTGTTGCCGCCGCCGCCGCCGCCGCTGCCGCTGCTACTGCTGTTGCTGCCCCTACTGCTGCAGCTGCTGCCGCTGCTACTGCTGTTGCTGCCCCTGCTGCCCCTTCTGCTGCTGCTGCTGCTGCTGCTGCTGCTGCTGCTGCCGCTTCTGCTGCTGTTGCTGCCCCTGGTACCCTCCAAGAACCCTGGAAGAATCCACCACCTCTCAGTCCTGCCTATCCTATATACCTTATATATCTAGATAGCGTCGTTGTCCCTCATAATCACCAGCCTTTGGCATGCCACGCATAGTGGAGAACGGCATGGCACCACTCACGTCTTGGTTGGTGCTTAGTCATCTGTATGTCATGTGTTGCAAGTGGTGTTCATGGTGCCGTGCAGTAGGCGGGGCTCCCTCTCATGCGAGCAAGCATCTATGCTACAATGGAATGCATGCTAATGCACGTGATGAATTGCATGATGAGTAAATAAGGCGCATGGGCGCATTTGCATGAGGTGCAAGGAGGAGGTGCAAGGAGCGTGATATGAGGATGGGGTCGTGTGTTGCCATGTGTAGTGGTTTCGACCGGTTGGCTATAATTGGCGGTTGCCTATAATTGACGGTTGCCTATAATTGACGGTTGCTATAATTGACGGTTGGCTATAATTAGCGGTTGGCTATAATTGACGGTTAGGACATAATTAGCCGTCGGTTGCCCTTGTTACAGCCTTTTAAAATGTGGGCAGAAATCGTTTAGATCCGGGTAAATTGAAGTTATAGTACTGTAGGTGGTTATAGTACTATAGGTGCCTACAGTACTGTAGGTGGCTTCACCCCCATGTATCCTTCACCTCCATGCAGGAACAACTCAATGTAGCCCAAGCTCGTTTGCTATCCCGACAGTGCTGTGCAAGTGCGCTGACAACAAAGCGTGCCTATGTTGCCGAGCCCAGCCCAGCCCTGCCCAGCCCTACTCAGCCTCTAGGATTCGTTATCGACCCTGAGCCCAACCCTTGCAAGAGTCAAAGCCCATACCATACATGCAGGGATTGGTAGGAACACAAGTGGTGATGTAATGATGGAGGCTAAGAGTCATGATGTAATGATGTGAGGTTAGATGTAATGATGGATGGTTGAGGGCCAACCGCAAACAACTTTTGGGGCAATCTCTGCCGCACTCGATGTTAGATAGGAGGGTGCGGTGCAGGAGGTTGTTGTGATTGCGGGTCATCATCAACATCCACAGCATTGCGGGAGCTTGCAAGCCGAGCTACCCAGTACAACCGACTAAACGGACCTAGCTTGCGATAGAGACGGGCCCCGGCCTTAGACCTACACGTATGTATGTAGCTCCCTATGGCGACCTTATTGCGTGGACACAACTTTCGGCACAAGCACCCATATTGAGCTTGCGGGCGTGCGCTTCGACGCCTCTCACTATCTTAGCACGCAGAAGCTGACGGTGCAATCGCGGTAGCAAATGGTGGTTTGGATCAGCATGGCAAATTCAATTTTTTTCAAATGAGCTTGTCGAACCTGACCTACAGTACTGTAGTTGGGTGTTACTAGCGTTTAAAGACTCATTTACGGCTCATTTAGGAGGCCATAATAGGGGGGTGAGGGCTGTTTAAGGTACGCTTTTCGCTGTTTAAAATACGCTTTTCGCTGTTTAAGAACCGTTTGAAAACTTAAACATGCGTGTTTAAGAGACGTCGCACCAGCCAAAGCTCTCTAATCCTAAGGCATGTTCGGCATGAACAAAGCACCCTGCAGCAGCTTATCTGCGCTGACAGCTAATACGCTTGCACCTGCAACAGCAGGGCTTGCATGCTGGAAACATGCCCTGACAACCCTGACAGCCCTGACAGCAGCCCCGGCACACACGCACACGCACTCGCACACATGCGCACGCGCACACACACGCAGCCTCGCCACACACGCGCACACACTCATACACATGCGCACGCGCACACACACGCCGTACACACACACCACGCACACGCTTGCTGCCAGCTCGGCACCACGCACGGAGCTGGCACCACGCACACGCACACACACACAACCCGCCACGCACTCACACACGCACACGCAGCCCCCTCACACACGCACACGCACTCACACACATGCGCACGCGCACACACACACCGCACACACCAAGCACACACCAAGCACACACACACATGCACACACACACGCACACACGCACACACCAAGCACACACACGCACGCACACGCACACGCACACGCACACACACGCACGCGCACGCACACGCACACACACACACGCACACGCACACCAAACATACAACTCTTACCGCCACATGAAGGCTAGAGGCAAAACAAGAAAAGGCAAGCTAAGGCAAGCATGGCAACTATTCCTAGGCTATGCAAGCTAGCAGTCCCTAGGCTGTGCATACAGCTCACTCCGCTAAAAAATCAGGAGGCACTGGAGCGCCGTCAACATAAACACTGTCCTGCGCTGCAAAGGGCACATCTCCGTGTCCTTCGTCTTCTTGTTCACCGTGCTTGTTTGCTGAGCCTTGCTCACAGCCGGGTCAGACCGTAACAGCGTGAACAGTCCTGCGCACACGCACAGTACAGATGTACACCGTTCGTCTTCCGACAAACCAGCTCCGAAGCACATCACCTGCTCGTCCACTAGCTGCAGCTAGGCATGCCTGGCCCGCATGCCTGGCCCGCTGCAAATTGTGGAGCAGCGGGCGACGCGACTACGAGCACTGCTACTGTACGAGCTACTGTAGAAAGACTAAAACACAACTAGAGCTAAAGCAACTAGCTCACCTGCAGCTCCGGCTGAACCAGCGGCTGATTTTTCGGCTGGGCTGGAGATAAGTGCGGCTGCAAATGTAGAACAATGCATGTTAAACAACGCGAATAGCAAAGCAGCCGCTGATGTACGGTTGGCTTACCAGCCCGAAGAGCGCCAAGCGCTGTGTTGAACCACTATTCGGCCACTCCAGCGGCTCTTCTATGCCGCCAACACAAGTCGGCAAGAGAGGCCAGGCTTCTGCGGCAAATCTGCGCCTCACTTTTGAAATGTGAGATTTGAGCGGGGTGGAAAACGACCAAACTAGCGGCAACGAACGTTGAAACGCGCGTAACACCCAACTACATTAGATAGTTGGCAAACATGTGCGTGTTAAGCGCGCCTAAAGACGCTCGGCCTCGGTCCTCGCGCGTAACAGCCCTCGACCTCAGCCATCGGCCGCGTCGCTACGCTCCGCGGCCTCTGGCTTCGGTCTCGGGCTGTTACGCGCTCGGACCTCGGCCTCGCGTCTTTAGGCGGGCTTAACACTCCATGTTTGCCAACTATCTACTACGTAGATGCCTACAGTACTGTAGGTGCCTACAGTACTATAAGTGGTTACGATGAGGATAACTGCAACACCGAACCTTTTCCGGGTTTGTAAACGACCGAGGCCGAAGCAGTTCCGAGTGAACGCTCGAGACCGACGCCAGGGGCCATTGTCTTTAGTGTAACTTTTGCGGCAATTCTTTGTTTGTTGTTGGTGGAGGTCATTCATTGTTATGGCTCGCGCAATGGACGTGGCACTAGTGGCGTTCTTTTGCAGAATGGAACGGCGGCGACAATGACGGCGGCAACGGGTGGCACGACCTGACATCGGTAAGCTCGAACTTCCCTATTGCCGAGATGGTGCGGCTTACCACGCACTAGTATGGTATCACAGAAATCGCCATCGGCAAGTACCCATCCGATGTGCTCGTAGGGACACCCGCAAGCCATCCAGCGCCCTAGTGGAGGTCACAACGAAGCGCTCTTGCGGAGGTCACGATGTGGATAACAACTCTCTACGGGCAGCCGCCTCCGCCGCCACTGCAAGTGCCGTGCTACAGCCGCCACCTCATCGTCCCAACGTTGTCATCGTAACTGTAAACGTAGGTGTTTCCTCAACCGCAACCGTGTAGGCGCAATGACCATCTTTTTGGTCGCTAGGGCAGCCGTGCTATTGCCATTGCCGCAGCTGCCAGGGCCACAATTGAGGGCCACAATTGAGCAGCAGTAATCAGGGCAGCTACATGTACCTGTGCAATTGTATTTGTGTGCATTCATGTTTGTCACATCATGTTGTTTCCTCTCTTGCAGAACTGCTTGGTTGTGGACTTCTTTCTTAGCATGCTATCGCTAATGCTTTTGGCATATCATCAAGTCAAACCGAACCTCAAGCTCAGACAGGTCAGTGAGCAGACTCCTACAATGTATTATGTGTGCCCCTTGGGGAGGGTGGGCAGATTCCGGTAGTATATAGTCTTACATTGTGCATGATGGCTGCCAACACCCTTTTGATGTCCTTGTTTGCAAAAGCTAACGTCATCATGTCCATCGTTGCGGCTATCGACGTGGGGTTGTTTTTGAGGTGGCATTTGTGCCACCACTACCAAGTAGTGTTGTTGCTGGCGGATTGAATGGGGCGCACATCACACAGGTGGTGCTCGTGATGCTCCCAGCCTGCCCACTGCCCCAGCTCTGGCTACCTCCACCTTCACCACCTCCTAGTCCTGCCATTCTCCCTTAGACAACGCTGTTGTCCCTTATTAGCCTTTGGAATACCACGCATAATGGAGAGCGGCGTCATGCATGGCATGGCACTATTCACGTCTTGTCTACGGCTTAGTCATCTGTCTGTCGCGTTGTAAGCGTGCGATGTGACCTCAGCTCAGCGGCGTTGACGCTCGCAGGTGCGTTGAGCGGCTTCCCAGCTGCCTGCTCCAGCTGCAGCATGCCAATGAGCTCCTCATACACCTGGGTTGCGGCAGCTTCAGCGCGGCCAAGGGCAAGCTCAGCCGAGTCTTGAGAGTGAGGGGGCTTGGGGAGCCGTGCATAGGTCACCTTGCTGCGCTGCACCAGGTGCTGGCCCTGGCTGTGGAGCACGTGACGAGGGTGGGGCATAAGGGCATGCAAAAACAGGTTGACAGCACAGAGGCGGCTGAGGTGACCCTCCTCAGCCATGCGCACCAATTGAGGTGCCATGCGCGCCTTCAGCGAGCGCGGGGCCTCGGTGCGGCCGCTGTCACCCACGTCGCCCAGCTGCACACCCTGGACGTGCTGCTTCAGTAGCACGGGGTCCGAAAGGTCGTCCCGCACGATGTCAAGGAACATGGCGATGCAGTAGTCCGCGTCCCAGGCCTGGTCGCTGGGAAGCTCCTCGTATCGACGCTGGTACTCCTGGACAACAGAGGGCTTGACAAAGCCGTCGGAAAAAGCCGCAGATGCGCGGCTAGGCAGCTTGCGGAGGACAAGCTGGAGGGCACTGCCGCCCCAGAGTTCCGCATCGTTGCACAAGACTTGGAGGGAGCTCTGGACGCACTGAAACGAGCGGTCCAGCTCATAGGGCAGCAGCACCGTGCCGGACGATGGCAGAGGGTGCTTGACGGGCGGCGCAGAGGGGCTGAAACGGCTTCCGATGGTGGGGCCGTTAACCGAACCGGCCGCGTCAGCTGCATAGGAAGATCCGTCCACGGACATTGAACTCATATGCCGCGCGGACCACTTAGCTTGAGATAGTCTGGGGTTTCGCCGCCCGAGCCGGCCCGGGTTGAGTGCGCCGGGAGCTGAGCAGACAGGAAAGTCGTGGGCTGATTCCACACGGTTCCCTCGTTACACTGGGGCTTGGGGAGTGCCTCTGCCGCTGACACAATGCGGGTGACGTGAGGTATCTCAAGCTGCCAAGCAGCAACACAACAAGGCTCAAATACTGAAGTCCGGCACTATCCAAGCATCTCCCCATGCACCGAGTCAGCAAGACACGTCTCTGCTTGGCTCAGATCACAACCCAGATCGCAACTTAGGAAACCCCCAAGGGCAGTCGGCCACACTCAACACCTCAAATGCTCAGTTTAGGCTAAGGTCCATGTCATGGGGCAGAACCCCTCATTACACAATGTGTCTAGTCACGCCATGTGTTGTGACAGCTGTCGCGTTGTAAGCGTGCGATGTGACCTGTAACAGAGTTCCCCCCAGTGCACAAGTTGGTGGCACAGAAACGCAGTGCACTAAAGAGGTACAGGTCACAGCAGGGTTGCAACAATGGTCATGGCACTGTGGATCTTGCTACGGGCAGAACATGGTGGGCCTAACCCCATCCATGCCTGAACCCCCCGCGATACTGAGAGCATGCTGCCAAGGGTAGCGCTAGAAAGGATGGCAGCTCATTGGGTGGGCACGCATGCAGCGTGGGCAGCAGGGCTGTGACGGTGCGCAAAGTACAACCCTCACGGATGGTGGTGAGTAGTTCCCAGCCGGCGGCAGCCCAGCTGGTGCCTTTGGGCGGGGGCTTGGTGCGCAGCTGCTGCCGCGCGTGGCGGCGAGCAGCTCCTAGGCCCAACGCTGGGTGTTTGGGGGAGCGGGCTGGCAGCTGTGGTCTATTCGTGCCGTGGCTGGGCTTGCTGCGAGGTTCCCAGGCAGGACCCCTGATTTCCGGGCTGGGAGTGTCCTCCGCAACGCTGGGGGCATGGCTGCAGCCAGGGGCGGCGCTGATCGCACTTGACTGTGCCCCTGGAGCCCCCAGGTAGCTCACGCCGGTGTGACCACTGCTGCCGTGCTCCCCTTCGCTGTGCGCTAGGCTGGTCACGCTTGCCAAAAGGGACGCAGGGCTAGTAGGCTCAGGGTGAGCTGCCAAAGAGGTCTCGACCATACTGCTCAGGCCGGGCCAGGCGTCTCTGGCATTGAAGCGCAATGGCAGGGCATAGCTCATGAGGGGTGTGGGGTAAGCAGCAGGGATTGCTGCCCAATTGGAGGGGCCAGTACCCGCCTCAGTCACAGACTCTTCACAACCACTGGAACTGGTTCCTGACACAGCATCCTGCGTGGAGGGCTGCAAGGCAGACAACTGAGCCGGCGGAGTTGGGGGGACATTGGTAACGGGGTAAGGGCTGGCCACCAAGGATGTAGCAATCACGCTGGTCTGACTCAGCAGCTGGCCACTGGACCACTCAGCGGGTGGCTCAAAGTACATGGGCAGAGCATGGCGTGGCTGGGTCTCGTTGTGGCTGAACAGCCGGGGAGCGTAGCTGAGCAAACGACCCACCAGATCTAGCTGGATGCCGTGGCGGAAGAGGATCTCGTTGCCAACCAGCAAGTCATAGGGCAGGCTGGTGCTGTCTGCCACGACCTGGAAGCGGTGGCGCGACCTGGCAGCATAGGGTGTGCCTAAGGCAAGGCCCACCTCCACCACAGCCGCTCCTTGCGTTTGGAAGGCGGTGCCCCCGCTCTGAATGATGCGCTGCTGGGAGGGGAGAACCTCGAGCTTCAGCTGGCGGGCCAGGCTTGCGGTGATCAGCTGTGCGCCTGAGCCAGAGTCGAGCATGACGCCGGGTAGGGCATGGGGAGTACCATGCCGGTCTAGGACACTGAGGCCTGCGCACACGCTGGGGTTGGCAGCAAAGGGGAGGGCACGCAGGCTAGAGGCCGGTTGGGCCGGGCCAGTAGCGGCAAGGGCGGCAGACTGCGGCACAGGGATGGGCTGCTGGGCTGCGGTGTCGGTGGCGGAAGCAACAGCCTGGGCAAGAGGTCGCTCTGCCCTCAGCTGAGCCATGTGGGCCTCCATGACAAGCAAGTTTTGCTGCAGGGTGGACACCTGTTGCACTAGGGTGCGCACAGTGTCCGTGATGTCAGCCTGACCCTCTAGCTGCATGGGTACCTTGCTGCTGCTGCTGCTGCTGCTACTGCTGGTATCACGGGGTGCAGCACGTGAGGCGGGCAGGGCATGGGTGGTGGCACCGCCGGGCGCGAAGCTGAGTGGGCGCTCAGCAGCAGCAGCTAGGGCAATGGCGTGGCGCATGGCATCAAAGGCAGTGCTGACGCTGGTGATGGGCATGTTGGTGAGGCTGTGTAGGGCTGCGTCCTCATCCTCATCCTCATCCTCACCCTCACCCACACCAGGCACGGCAGCGAGAGAGTGCGCAGGCCCGGGCTGACCCCATTGGGCGGGGCGCAGTTCAGGATGCTTGCTGAAGCACCGCTCCTCGGTGTGCCCGTCCTTGCCACAGTGGTCACAGCGTGGGCGACCCCGGGATGGCCCGCTTCTGGACTGCACGACGGTGTGAGCGCGCAGTGGCGGGGCAGCAGCAGCAGGTGAGCGGGAAGCCATGAACAACCTGAACTGCTCATACAGGGCCGGGTCAATGGGCTGCGAGCTGGCGGCTGCACCGTGGGAGTGGGGGTGGGCTGGAGTGGGGGCGGGCGCTGCCTGCGGTTGCTTGAGCAGGTGACATTCAGCAGTGCTGTGACTAGTCCAGCGCTGGTGACCCTCACACCAGGACAGGTGAGGTGCAGGAGGCCTGGTTGGTGCCGGAGGTGCACCCTGGGCGGTGAGGGCGTTGCCAAGCTGCTTGACTAGGCGTTGGGCTGCCTTGACAGCCGTGGGGTTACCTCCCTTTACTTGTCCCAAAAGCTCAGCGGCGTTGACGCCCGCAGGTGCGTTGAGCGGCTTCCCAGCTGCCTGCTCCAGCTGCAGCATGCCAATGAGCTCCTCATACACCTGGGTTGCGGCAGCTTCAGCGCGGCCAAGGGCAAGCTCAGCCGAGTCTTGAGAGTGAGGGGGCTTGGGGAGCCGTGCATAGGTCACCTTGCTGCGCTGCACCAGGTGCTGGCCCTGGCTGTGGAGCACGTGACGAGGGTGGGGCATAAGGGCATGCAAAAACAGGTTGACAGCACAGAGGCGGCTGAGGTGACCCTCCTCAGCCATGCGCACCAATTGAGGTGCCATGCGCGCCTTCAGCGAGCGCGGGGCCTCGGTGCGGCCGCTGTCACCCACGTCGCCCAGCTGCACACCCTGGACGTGCTGCTTCAGTAGCACGGGGTCCGAAAGGTCGTCCCGCACGATGTCAAGGAACATGGCGATGCAGTAGTCCGCGTCCCAGGCCTGGTCGCTGGGAAGCTCCTCGTATCGACGCTGGTACTCCTGGACAACAGAGGGCTTGACAAAGCCGTCGGAAAAAGCCGCAGATGCGCGGCTAGGCAGCTTGCGGAGGACAAGCTGGAGGGCACTGCCGCCCCAGAGTTCCGCATCGTTGCACAAGACTTGGAGGGAGCTCTGGACGCACTGAAACGAGCGGTCCAGCTCATAGGGCAGCAGCACCGTGCCGGACGATGGCAGAGGGTGCTTGACGGGCGGCGCAGAGGGGCTGAAACGGCTTCCGATGGTGGGGCCGTTAACCGAACCGGCCGCGTCAGCTGCATAGGAAGATCCGTCCACGGACATTGAACTCATATGCCGCGCGGACCACTTAGCTTGAGATAGTCTGGGGTTTCGCCGCCCGAGCCGGCCCGGGTTGAGTGCGCCGGGAGCTGAGCAGACAGGAAAGTCGTGGGCTGATTCCACACGGTTCCCTCGTTACACTGGGGCTTGGGGAGTGCCTCTGCCGCTGACACAATGCGGGTGACGTGAGGTATCTCAAGCTGCCAAGCAGCAACACAACAAGGCTCAAATACTGAAGTCCGGCACTATCCAAGCATCTCCCCATGCACCGAGTCAGCAAGACACGTCTCTGCTTGGCTCAGATCACAACCCAGATCGCAACTTAGGAAACCCCCAAGGGCAGTCGGCCACACTCAACACCTCAAATGCTCAGTTTAGGCTAAGGTCCATGTCATGGGGCAGAACCCCTCATTACACAATGTGTCTAGTCACGCCATGTGTTGTGACATGTCTGTCATAATGTGTTGCAAATAATGTTCATTGTGCCGTGTATCAGGCGGGGCTCCCTCTTCTATAGGGTGAAGCGCATGCAAGTTAGTTTTGCTATGGAGTGCATGGAGTGCTGCATGCATGGATGGAGTGCTGCATGGAGTGCTTGCAAATGCATGTGATGAAGTGCATCATGAAGAAATGAAGCGCATGGGCCTATGAATTGCATGAGCATGAGTGCAAAGTGCGTGATATGAGGATTAGATTGTGTGTTGCCATGTGTATTGGTCGCGACTTAGCGGTTGGCTATAATTGGCGGTTGGCTATAATTGGCGGTTGGCTATAAATGACGGTTGGCTATAATTGACGGTTAGGACATAATTGGCTGTCGGTTGCCCTTGTTACAGCCTTTTAAAATGCGGGCAGATACCGTTTAGATCCGGGTAAATTGAAGTTATAGTACTGTAGGCGCCTCCAACTGCTCAAACACTCAGAATTTTAACACGCGCCAAGTGGCGTTGGAGTCGCAAGGACAATCCAGACAATTCAGCCAACGACAGGAAGAAAGGCCAATCAGTCTGGGCAGGGGAGATATAATGGCGAAGCATTTCCTCCAGGGTACGATTGTACCTCTCGGTCTGACCATCAGACTCTGGATGAAAGGCGCTAGACTTGCATTCTTTTACACCAAGAATAGTCATAATCGACGCCCAGAAATGGTTAGTAAAATGGGAACCCCTATCAGAGATGATTTCCCTGGGTACTCCATGGTGTTTAAACACATTATCAATAAATAGGCGGGCGAAGGCCTCAGCATTCATAGACTCACGACAAGGCACGAAATGTACCATTTTAGACAGCCTGTCTACAAACACGGCAATGGCATCAAAGCCATGTTCACCAGGTGGTAGTTTGGTGATCAGGTCCATTGAAATAAACTCCCACCTATCATATGGTATTGCCAGAGGCGTGAGTAGGCCACCAGGCTTGGTATTCACAGACTTATTACGCTGGCAAGCATCACAGATGGCCACGTAATGGCGTACCTCAGACCTCATACGAGGCCACCAGAACAGCCTGGAGATACGCTCCAGCGTCTTGGTGATGCCCACATGACCTGCAAACTGCGCGTCATGCATCTCCACCAATATCCTGGTTTTGAGCTCTTGGCAGTTAGGGACCACTATCTGGTTCCTTTCTCTGGTGCGATACAGCCCATGCTGATCCTGATCATATTGATCCACCATGCTGGCAAAAGCCTCATCTGCTGCATATGCTGCCAGCAGCTGCTCTGTCATATTGACAGCATGCAGAGGGTGCAACGGCACAGGGGGTGGGGGCAAGGGCTGCTCCAGCACCAGCTGTGGCTGTGGCTCCTGCTGCGGCTGCTGCTCAACTGGCTGCTGCTGCTGCACAGTAGCTTCCTCCCCCTCCAAACGGCGCTTCCAGCTCCTAGTCATGACCATGACAGGGTTGGTGACAGGAGCATCAGGTATGCGTGACAGGGGGTCAGCAGGGTTAGTATCACCAGGCAGGTATTCTATGGTAAAATTATACCGTGAGAGGAACTCTAGCCATCTCGTTTGACGTCTTGATAAGACTTTCTGTGTTTTCAGAGCCACTAAGGGTTTATGATCCGTATACAGAGTGAAGGGGACACCCTCCAGGTAGCAACGCCATTCTTTACACGCAGTGATGATAGCAAGTAATTCCTGCTCTCCAGTCGTGTAATTCTTTTCAGCTGGAATCAGCTTTTTGCTTAGATAAGCTAGAGGGTAACCCTCCTGCATGAGCACAGCTCCAACACCTTGCAGAGAGGCGTCACAGTAAACCTGGAAAGGCTTAGTAATATCTGGTATTTTAAGTAGAGGTACTTTAAAGATAGCATGCTTGAGAGCATCGAAAGCTTGTAACTTATCATCAGGCCATTTATGCCAAGTAAACTCAGTGCCTGCTTTGCCAGTCAGGTCAGTGAGTGGTGCTGCAAGAGCACTGAAATTGTGAACAAATTTGCGCACAAAATTGGCAGCACCAAGAAATTGCTGCATGGCAGTTAAACTGCGTGGCACTGGCCAGGAGGTGATTGATTTCACCTTATTAGGATCCACAGCGATACCCTGATCACTGAAAATGTGACCCAGAAATTTCAGGGCAGTTTTGAGAAACTCACATTTTGACAGCTTGGCTTGGAACTGATGTTTCCTCAGCAGCTCCAGGACCCTCCTCAGATGATTGAAGTGGTCTGGAACTGATTTGGACATGATGAGTATATCATCAATGTACACTAGGGCACAGTCATTAATGACATCAGCAAAAGCATTATTCATAACACGCTAAAACGTGGCAGGTGCATTGGTTAATCCAAAGCATAGCACCTTAAACTGGTACAAGCCAGTAGGTGTCCTAAAAGCTGCCTTGGGCACATCCTCATCAGGGATCCTAATCTGGTGATAACCAGCCTGTAGGTCAAGTGATGAAAACACTGTGCAACCAGCTAACCTGTCAAACAGGTCATCCACTCAAGGCAGTGGGTACTGATCCCTCAAGGTGATCTTGTTCAACTGCCGGTAGTCTACGCACATCCTTAACTCACCTGACTTCTTTTTCACAAAGAGGACAGGGGCAGCATAGGGTGAGGACGAGGGCTCTATGATGCCATGTTCCAGGAAAGCAGCGACCTGCTTCTTCATCTCCAGCAGCTCAGGCTGGCTCATCTTACAAGATGGCAGAGCTGGTGGCTTACAGCCAGGCTGGAGAGGGATGGTGTGTCCCACTGGACGTTGGGGGGGCAGTTTGTTGAAGGGTGCAAAGACGTCCTCAAACTCAGATATGAGTGTAGTCAGCTGAGCTGCCACGGCAGGGGGTATAGAGGCAGGGTAATTGATTGGTGTGTCAGGAGGTGGGGTAATTGGATGGGAGTGGGGGACAGGATTATTGGACAGCATATTTGCTGGGGAAGGGGTAGGGTGTACGGACAGCAGATTTGCTGGAGGGGGGGTGGGGTTGACGGGTTGAGAGGATATCAGGGCGACCAGAGATTGGCCTCCTTTTCTTAACCACTTGTAGGCAACCTTAGCTGACACTGTAGCATAACTATGCTTGGCCAAGATATGGGCACAGTGTGGTGCCAAAATTGGCGCTGTGGGCTTACACTTGAGCACGGTCTTGTTAGCTGACATCTGCAGGGTCACTGTACGCGCCAGGTAATCTAGCAAAGCACCATTGGACTGCAACCAGTCGCTACCCATTAACACATCAAAAGCAGAGAACATCTCTGGCATAACTAACAAGTCTACTTGGCAGTTCAAAGACTGGACCTGCAGCTGTACAGTGCACGCATGTGTGCACATGACAGGCTGACCATTTGCAACCTGGAACTCCCTAGGCTGCTGCAATCTGTGGCTACTCAGAGAGTACATCTCAACAGCTGCACAATTGATGAAACTTGCTGCTGCACCGCTATCAAACAACATGGTGCAGTTCCTACCATTCACCTTGCCAGAGAACGAGAAGTGTAAAACACTGTCGTCTGCAGCACTGTCCCTTGGCAAACATGCCTGATTTACTGGCACAGTCCCACAGGCACCAACACAGGCCTGGCGCACTGGTTGGGCAAAGCCTCAACGGCGCCGGTCACCCTTGCCTTGCTGCTTCCAGCCTCCCTTGCCGGGAGGGCTGCGGTCTCGCTTCTGGGACCGAGGGGGCAGATCCCCAGGAGGGTTGGCATGGCGGGAAGGGGGGCCCAGGGAAGCAGGGCGGGGGTAGCCACTGACCCGACGGGCCTCATCTGCTGGCAGATGCTTCAGGTTGCAGTAGTCACGGAAATGGTTTGGGTTCCAGCAGTGATGGCACGCATAGCCAGGAATTGGCAGGGTGGACCCGCCAGCAGAAAGAAAAAGAAAGAAAGAAAGACTACTCCCCCCGAAGCTTCAGGGGGCGTGCACTTAGGAACCGCGCGCCGCTTCTGGTCTTTCACACCATGGGAGGGGCCCCCGCGGGCTGACGTATGCCTAAAGGGCGCTCTCACAGCACGACACGCCCCGGCTCGGAAACGTGTCTACTCTCCTGAGCTTCATAGGAAATTAGCCTACTCCACTCCAGCTTCCACCCCGCACGATGGCGGGCACTGCCCTCAAGAGAGATCGATTACGCCAAATATTTCTGGCCCCTTGCGGGTGTCGATCCCCCGTCCTCTCGCAAGAGGGAGGTTTGTAGCTACTGAACCACACCTGCTGCATGGGGTGCTACTGGCTTCGGGTCCTAACCCGGTTGATCCCGCCAGCAGCAGGTGCTGGGCACACAGGGGCTGTGGCAGGGGGGGCCTGGGCAGCACGGCCAGCATGGCGGCCCCCACCTTGGCTGCTGTGGCGACTGCCACGGTGGCCTCCACTGCTGCTGCTGCTGGACACGTCCCAGTAAGTGCCACGATGGACAGGGCGGGGTGGTCCTCCAGCAGGAGCAGGGCCGCCCCTGATGCGGTCCATCTGCTTAGGGGGCACAAAGGCAGCCACATGGGGAGCAGGTGGACGGCGCCCCACGTGGTTGGTGGCTACTGCAAAGAGTACCTTCTGGGCATTCATGGCAGCCTGAATGGCATCATTCAGGGTGGGCTCACGCATCAGGGCAAGATCATGCACCACAGATGATTGCAGCTCAGAGGTGAGCCCCCTTATGAAGGTGGCCACCAGCATAGCTGGTGCCATGCAGGTAGATCCTGCCACCGTCAGCGTGTTCCTGAAATCAGTAATGTACGCATTCAAGGTTGAACCTGGTGACATGCGCAAGGCATTGGGGTCCAGTAGTTTCCTGCGGTGCATATCTGACTCATTGCGCAGGTCATCACCAGCCATTTCCTTAAAGGAAGCACGCAGGTGGGCCCATGTTGGCCTAGAGCCATGGGCAAGAATGTGAGCATTCCTGGTAGCAGGGTACCATACCTCTCTGGCCTTGCCTGTCAAGAAGTTGGGCAAGGCATCAGCAGGGTCTATGCGCAAATATGCACAATGCACCTCAAGATCCTCACAGAAGATTTCTGCTACACGTGAAGTGGCAAGGCACTGGTCCGTCCACTTGTCAGGACCTGGGATCTTAACCCTGGACATAGGGACTGGCGCAGCAAGTGTCGCATTCGCAGGAGGTGCAACCTGGGACAAAGGTGTCTGCCTGCCTGACAGCGGCGCACCAGGTGCAACAGTGCCTGACAAGGCTGGCGTAGCACCAAGTGCAGTCAATGCAGCAGATGTGCCGCTGTTCAGGTTTGCAACAGGCCTGTCCGACTGGCTGCGAAGAGCTGCAACACCTTGCTCTCCACTCACCACCGTGTTCACGCGGTCCTGTAGCATCTCCATCTCCGAAAGCTCAGCTCGAACGCGGACAGCTTCATTCTGGGCGGCATTCAAGTGCGCAGTCACCCCCACCAGCTGCTGGCGCAGCCTCTGGATCTCGGCAGCCGCAGCTGCTGCGGCAGAAGTGCCGACTTCAGGGAGATGGGGCGCAGCCGTGACAGCTCCCGCATACGAGATAGGGCCAACGCCAGGCGTAGTCGCAGGAGGGACAGTATCAGCCGAAGGCTGAGCAGAGGCGATGCTGTTCAGAGAGGACAGGACAGATCTCAGCAGTTCCATCGCCTGGGCGGGCTGTAGGCCTGTGATCTTCTCAACGTCTGCGAAAACAGGGGCTGCGGCAGGAAGAGAAGGCGTGTTGTTGGCAACAGGTGCCGTGTCAGTAGTAGGCGCTCCAGCTGCAACAGGAACTCCTGCTGGGGCTCCAGCGGCAGTGCTTGGAGTCGCTGGGGGCGGGGAACCAGGAGTCTGGCCCCCTGGAGCGGGACGCT
This sequence comes from Haematococcus lacustris, assembly GCA_030144725.1. Taxonomy (NCBI): domain Eukaryota; kingdom Viridiplantae; phylum Chlorophyta; class Chlorophyceae; order Chlamydomonadales; family Haematococcaceae; genus Haematococcus; species Haematococcus lacustris. Next base: position 5,248,588 of record JASKMD010000012.1, on the reverse strand, counting down.
CAGCCCGTTTGTCTCCGCCAGGCGGAGGTTCCTTGTTAGCAGTCATATCGCTTAGGAAGAGAAGGTAACGTTAGACAACGTCGGTCGGAAACCAAAATGTAGCGTGCTAAGAGCAGCGCCAACAACCGTTAACTACCTTCGTTCCTACAGCGGGACATGGCCAGGGTTTAGAACGTTTCCCCCGAGGAGTCGAACCTCTGAAGCAGGTGTGCGCGAAGGCCCACCTGCCCCTTTCGCCCACCATGTCACACTGCAGTACAGAAGTACTGGGAGGCGAGCTAGGCTTCGAGGAGCCGTTCGCTACAGCCCGGCTTAACAAGCCCAGCTACAGGCTGACTCCGGAGGAGCGAGCCACCCACCTCCGACCTCTTCCCGCTCAGCATCATGTGGCGCAGGAGCAGGCTCGAGGGCAGGAGCAAGGAGGAGCCAGGGCGGTTGGCAGGGGAGGGGGGCAGGCAAGGGGGCGGGGCGGGGGCAGGGGGCGAGGGCGTGGAGGAGGTGGAGGGCGTAGGGGCGCAGGGGGCGGGGCGGGAGGCCTTGCTGTCGGCCCAGCTGACGAGGGGCCTGGCACCTGGCCTAAGGAGGAGTGGCTCTTGGGCCCCTGGGCTCACCTGCAGCTGGACCCTCAGGTGTGGGGCATGGGCACCACCACCCTGCTGGACTTCTCTGTCAAACATGCCAGGGTGCGCCTCCACCAGCTCCAGCGCGTCAGTGCCGACCCCCTCTACCCACCCAGTGGGGGCCTGTGGCCTGCGCTGTGAGGTGTGCGCCCCCCCCGGGCAGCGGGCGAACCGGAGGTAGCAGCGGTGGCTGATGAGGCCCTGAGGGAGCTGGAGCTCAAGTGGGAGGCCAGCGCGCAGCAGGTGGCAGGCCAGGGGGCAGCGGGGGAGCGGGAACAGCAGGGCAGGGATGTGGAGAAGCGGCTCCCCGAGGAGGTGCAGGGCAGCCAACCGCCTCGCTGGCTGGACACCTCCTCCAGGGCGCACCAGCGACCCTCGCCGCAGATGGGGGCGGCCGAGCCGGCTAAGCGGCAGCTGGAGGCCCAGCAGCGGCGTGGGGGAAGGCAGCCAGTTGCTCAGCCCGCCCCTCGGGCCGACACCGTGGACCAGCTGGCTGTGGGTGTTCAGGTAGGCCAGCCGTGTGCGAAGGTGTGGAAGGAGCTGCTAGACTCCACCCTCCGTCGGGAGCACGTCATCGTGGCCTGGCGGGTGCTTCAAGCCAGCCCTATGGTCGGGGCCTTGTGGGGTCACATCCTCAAGGGTACGGCTGCCCCGGGCTCTTCCACCGGCCGCTCCTGCCAGCCGGGGCACTTGGAGACCCTCACCCACGCCTATCTGACCTGACCCGCCGTGGTCCCAGCCTGGGAGTGGGTGCTGGACGTGTACGGCCGCCTCACAGGCACCCGCCCCCCCTCAGGCGACGCCATGCTGCTCCTCAGTAGGCGCCCCACCCGCGGCGAGGCCCCCCCCTTCCAGCCCCCTTCCAGCCTGCTGTGGCTGCGGCTACGCATTGCCTACCTGGGCGCAGTGTGGCGCCTCCGCAGCTCAGGAGCCGCTACAGCCCTGCAGTCACAGCAGGTGGCGAGGCGGGTCGTGGAGGAGCTCATCTCCACCCTCACAACGGTCGTCAAGCGTAACTGGCATCGGGTGGGGAGGGACATCCGCGTGGGCCTCTGCGGCGCTGTGCCCTCCACCTGGTCCAAGGGCAAGGACCCGGAGCTAGACGCTGCCCACTTCGACCAGTTGTGGCCCGAGGCGTCGGGGGCCTGGTTTGCCAAGCAGCCTAGGAGGAGCGGAGGGGAGGGCAGGAGGGGGCAGAGGGGAGGGTTGGGGCAGGAGGAGTGGAGGAGGAGTGGGCCGCAGGGAGGCCTAGGCATGGGGAGGGCAGGGCGCAGGGGGGGGAGAGCTAGTGGTTCGCCTCTCCTTGCAGTGGCCCGTCCTCTTCCCCGTCGAGCCAGCCTGAGCTGCAGGGTTGCTGGTGGGGGCTCAGGGCGTTCCGTGGGTGGGGTGGGCTAGGCTTCGGGGGGTTGTCTGGGTGTCAGGGGACCGGGGGCTTAGGTGGTCTTGGTTTGAGCGTTGGGGGTAGGGTTCTAGGTGTCAGGTCGAGGGGCGGGGCTTAGGCTCGTGTGGGTAGTTTTGTGGGGAGGGTCTATGGGAGGGTCTGGGGAGGTGAGCTAGGGTGGAGGGCGTTGGTGTGGGGGAGTGTCTTGACGTTGTCCTAGGGAGGGAGTTGCTTGGGTTGTATGGACCTTTGCATGGGGGGTGTGGATCTTTGCTTTGGGTGTGTGGACTGCTGTGTTTGGGTGGGGTGCTTGGGAATCGTGTATGGGGGAACCATGTCTTTTGTAGTCTTCTCTTTTTTTCTTTTCTTTAGTCTCACTCACTCTTGTAATAGTCCTCCTTGCAACAAAAAAAGTCTCCCTCCCTTGGCGGCCCCAAGGCCTGGCGTCCCTGGCAGCCCCTGACCCACAGCCTGCTGGCAGACCCCTCCCACGGCTTCAGCACGTAGGTCATCACCGACCCCACCGCCCCCCCCTCGCGAGGCATCAGCCCGCGGCTGCAAGCTCACGTGGTGGCCCTGGCTGAGCTCAAGCTGATCCGTGCGGTGCCTCCCGCTAGCCAGTCCTTCTTCTCGGTGCTGGCAGACCCGTTGTGGTACAAAGCGCAAGTCCGCATGCACCCAGCAGCTAGGGAGGCAGCAGCTGAGCAGGGTTGGACCCACGTCCGCCACGTGAGGGAGGCCCTGCATAGCCCCAGCTGGAGGGGGAGGCACGCTGGGCTGCCGACCTGGTCAGGGCTTGCCTCCCCGAGCCCTGGCGGGGCATGGTGGACCGCCTGCAGCCTCCTCAGCCGGAGTGGGAGTGCCTGAGGGTTGGACCAGGGGTGGGGTTTGTGATGCGGCGCACCCCCCTGCTCCAGCCCTCCCACTGGGTGGGCCCCAACGGCCGCCTCTACCCCCTAGACCCCAGAGGGCAGGGGCCCCTAGGGGCTTTCAGAGCGGAGGGAGGGGCGGCCTGGGAGGCAGCTGCGGTGGCCCGGCTTAACAAGCCCAGCTACAGGCTGACTCCGGAGGAGCGAGCCACCCACCTCCGACCTCTTCCCGCTGAGCATCACGTGGCCTCCACTGCTGCTGCTGCTGGACACGTCCCAGTAAGTGCCACGATGGACAGGGCGGGGTGGTCCTCCAGCAGGAGCAGGGCCGCCCCTGATGCGGTCCATCTGCTTAGGGGGCACAAAGGCAGCCACATGGGGAGCAGGTGGACGGCGCCCCACGTGGTTGGTGGCTACTGCAAAGAGTACCTTCTGGGCATTCATGGCAGCCTGAATGGCATCATTCAGGGTGGGCTCACGCGTCAGGGCAAGATCATGCACCACAGATGATTGCAGCTCAGAGGTGAGCCCCCTAATGAAGGTGGCCACCAGCATAGCTGGTGCCATGCAGGTAGATCCTGCCACCGTCAGCGTGTTCCTGAAATCAGTAATGTACGCATTCAAGGTTGAACCTGGTGACATGCGCAAGGCATTGGGGTCCAGTAGTTTCCTGCGGTGCATATCTGACTCATTGCGCAGGTCATCACCAGCCATTTCCTTAAAGGAAGCACGCAGGTGGGCCCATGTTGGCCTAGAGCCATGGGCAAGAATGTGAGCATTCCTGGTAGCAGGGTACCATACCTCTCTGGCCTTGCCTGTCAAGAAGTTGGGCAAGGCATCAGCAGGGTCTATGCGCAAATATGCACAATGCACCTCAAGATCCTCACAGAAGATTTCTGCTACACGTGAAGTGGCAAGGCACTGGTCCGTCCACTTGTCAGGACCTGGGATCTTAACCCTGGACATAGGGACTGGCGCAGCAAGTGTCGCATTCGCAGGAGGTGCAACCTGGGACAAAGGTGTCTGCCTGCCTGACAGCGGCGCACCAGGTGCAACAGTGCCTGACAAGGCTGGCGTAGCACCAAGTGCAGTCAATGCAGCAGATGTGCCGCTGTTCAGGTTTGCAACAGGCCTGTCCGACTGGCTGCGAAGAGCTGCAACACCTTGCTCTCCACTCACCACCGTGTTCACGCGGTCCTGTAGCATCTCCATCTCCGAAAGCTCAGCTCGAACGCGGACAGCTTCATTCTGGGCGGCATTCAAGTGCGCAGTCACCCCCACCAGCTGCTGGCGCAGCCTCTGGATCTCGGCAGCCGCAGCTGCTGCGGCAGAAGTGCCGACTTCAGGGGGATGGGGCGCAGCCGTGACAGCTCCCGCATACGAGATAGGGCCAACGCCAGGCGTAGTCGCAGGAGGGACAGTATCAGCCGAAGGCTGAGCAGAGGCGATGCTGTTCAGAGAGGACAGGACAGATCTCAGCAGTTCCATCGCCTGGGCGGGCTGTAGGCCTGTGATCTTCTCAACGTCTGCGAAAACAGGGGCTGCGGCAGGAAGAGAAGGCGTGTTGTTGGCAACAGGTGCCGTGTCAGTAGTAGGCGCTCCAGCTGCAACAGGAACTCCTGCTGGGGCTCCAGCGGCAGTGCTTGGAGTCGCTGGGGGCGGGGAACCAGGAGTCTGGCCCCCTGGAGCGGGACGCTCAGCCCGTTTGTCTCCGCCAGGCGGAGGTTCCTTGTTAGCAGTCATATCGCTTAGGAAGAGAAGGTAACGTTAGACAACGTCGGTCGGAAACCAAAATGTAGCGTGCTAAGAGCAGCGCCATCAACCGTTAACTACCTTCGTTCCTACAGCGGGACATGGCCAGGGTTTAGAACGTTTCCCCCGAGGAGTCGAACCTCTGAAGCAGGTGTGCGCGAAGGCCCACCTGCCCCTTTCGCCCACCATGTCACACTGCAGTACAGAAGTACTGGGAGGCGAGCTAGGCTTCGAGGAGCCGTTCGCTACAGCCCGGCTTAACAAGCCCAGCTACAGGCTGACTCCGGAGGAGCGAGCCACCCACCTCCGACCTCTTCCCGCTCAGCATCATGTGGCGCAGGAGCAGGCTCGAGGGCAGGAGCAAGGAGGAGCCAGGGCGGTTGGCAGGGGAGGGGGGCAGGCAAGGGGGCGGGGCGGGGGCAGGGGGCGAGGGCGTGGAGGAGGTGGAGGGCGTAGGGGCGCAGGGGGCGGGGCGGGAGGCCTTGCTGTCGGCCCAGCTGACGAGGGGCCTGGCACCTGGCCTAAGGAGGAGTGGCTCTTGGGCCCCTGGGCTCACCTGCAGCTGGACCCTCAGGTGTGGGGCATGGGCACCACCACCCTGCTGGACTTCTCGGTCAAACATGCCAGGGTGCGCCTCCACCAGCTCCAGCGCGTCAGTGCCGACCCCCTCTACCCACCCAGTGGGGGCCTGTGGCCTGCGCTGTGAGGTGTGCGCCCCCCCCGGGCAGCGGGCGAACCGGAGGTAGCAGCGGTGGCTGATGAGGCCCTGAGGGAGCTGGAGCTCAAGTGGGAGGCCAGCGCGCAGCAGGTGGCAGGCCAGGGGGCAGCGGGGGAGCGGGAACAGCAGGGCAGGGATGTGGAGGAGCGGCTCCCCGAGGAGGTGCAGGGCAGCCAACCGCCTCGCTGGCTGGACACCTCCTCCAGGGCGCACCAGCGACCCTCGCCGCAGATGGGGGCGGCCGAGCCGGCTAAGCGGCAGCTGGAGGCCCAGCAGCGGCGTGGGGGAAGGCAGCCAGTTGCTCAGCCCGCCCCTCGGGCCGACACCGTGGACCAGCTGGCTGTGGGTGTTCAGGTGGGCCAGCCGTGTGCGAAGGTGTGGAAGGAGCTGCTAGACTCCACCCTCCGTCGGGAGCACGTCATCGTGGCCTGGCGGGTGCTTCAAGCCAGCCCTATGGTCGGGGCCTTGTGGGGTCACATCCTCAAGGGTACGGCTGCCCCGGGCTCTTCCACCTGCCGCTCCTGCCAGCCGGGGCACTTGGAGACCCTCACACACGCCTTTCTGACCTGCCCCGCCGTGGTCCCAGCCTGGGAGTGGGTGCTGGACGTGTACGGCCGCCTCACAGGCACCCGCCCCCCCTCAGGCGACGCCATGCTGCTCCTCAGTGGGCGCCCCACCCGCGGCGAGGCCCCCCCCTTCCAGCCCCCTTCCAGCCTGCTGTGGCTGCGGCTACGCATTGCCTACCTGGGCGCAGTGTGGCGCCTCCGCAGCTCAGGAGCCGCTACAGCCCTGCTGTCACAGCAGGTGGCGAGGCGGGTCGTGGAGGAGCTCATCTCCACCCTCACCACGGCCGTCAAGCGTAACTGGCGTCGGGTGGGGAGGGACATCCGCGTGGGCCTCTGCGGCGCTGTGCCCTCCACCTTGTTCAAGGGCAAGGACCCGGAGCTGGACGCTGCCCACTTCGACCAGTTGTGGCCCGAGGCGTCGGGGGCCTGGTTTGCCAAGCAGCCTAGGAGGAGCGGAGGGGAGGGCAGGAGGGGGCAGAGGGGAGGGTTGGGGCAGGAGGAGTGGAGGAGGAGTGGGCCGCAGGGAGGCCTAGGCATGGGGAGGACAGGGCGCAGGGGGGGGAGAGCTAGTGGTTCGCCTCTCCTTGCAGTGGCCCGTCCTCTTCCCCGTCGAGCCAGCCTGAGCTGCAGGGTTGCTGGTGGGGGCTCAGGGCGTTCCGTGGGTGGGGTGGGCTAGGCTTCGGGGGGTTGTCTGGGTGTCAGGGGACCGGGGGCTTAGGTGGTCTTGGTTTGAGCGTTGGGGGTAGGGTTCTAGGTGTCAGGTCGAGGGGCGGGGCTTAGGCTCGTGTGGGTAGTTTTGTGGGGAGGGTCTATGGGAGGGTCTGGGGAGGTGAGCTAGGGTGGAGGGCGTTGGTGTGGGGGAGTGTCTTGACGTTGTCCTAGGGAGGGAGTTGCTTGGGTTGTATGGACCTTTGCATGGGGGGTGTGGATCTTTGCTTTGGGTGTGTGGACTGCTGTGTTTGGGTGGGGTGCTTGGGGATCGTGTATGGGGGAACCATGTCTTTTGTAGTCTTCTCTTTTCTTCTTTTCTTTAGTCTCACTCACTCTTGTAATAGTCCTCCTTCTACATATAAAAAATATAAGGGGGCAAGATGAAAAATGTGCTCGGAATGGCCTGCGATTCAACGTGCGACCTCTTCTAACTTCAACACCGCATATTACATCGAGAAAACCGAGCGCGACTCACTGTGCGGTGAGATCGAAAGTCGTTCTGGATTTTGGAGGCCTTAAAAATAGAGATGAGTAGTGGGTCTGGTAATGTACACGCCAGCGCGTCTACTCGCGATGTTTCGTTTTGAATGGTCTGGCCGGCCCGTCAACCGACAGTGCAGTCAAACAAAGACAACGAACCCCTGCGGAGTACAGCCCCGGCCCTAGATGAACATGACACAGGTTGGTCCATCATTTTGAACTGACAGCCGCAGTTCAGTACTGGGTTGCACCTCACGAATGCGGCGCTTGGCCGTGGCGTGCGAGGCGTGCACGTCAACCTTGCGCACTGCCTATGCGGTAAGACATGTTCAGCCTCTGCTTCAGCAATCGTCCCCAATGCATCTAAGGGCAGGTGTCTAGCCCTTAAAAGCAGCCAGGCTAGCAGCAAGGGCAACAGCAGTAGGGGCAACAGGAAAGGCAGCAGCACTGGCAGCAGCAGGGGCAGCAATAGCAGGTGCAGCAGGGGCAGCAGCAGCAGCAGCGGCAGCAGCGGCAACAGCAGCAGCGGCGGCAGCGGCGGCAGCGGCAGCGGCGGCAGCAGTAGGGGCAACAGCAGGGGCAACAGCAGGGGCAGCAGCAGCAGGGGCAGCGGCAGCAGCGGCAGCAGCGGCAGCAGCGGCAGCAGCGGCAGCAGCGGCAGCAGCGGCAGCAGCGGCAGCAGCGGCAGCAGCGGCAGCGGTGGCAGCGGCGGCAGCAGCGGCAGCAGCGGCAGCAGCGGCAGCGGCGGCAGCGGCGGCAGTGGCGGCGGCAGCGGCGGCAGCAGCAGCAGCGGGAGCAGCGGCGGCGGCAGCAGTAGGGTCAGGAGCAACGGCAGCAGCAGCAGGGGCAGCAGTAGCAGGGGCAGCAGCAGCAGGGGCAGCAACAGCAGGGGCAGCAGCAGCAGGGGCAGCAGGGGCAGCAGCAGCAGGGGCAGCAGGGGCAGCAGCGGCAGCAGCAGCAGGGGCAGCAGCGGCAGCAGCAGCAAGGGCAGCAGCGGCAGCAGCAGCAGCGGCAGCAGCAGCAGCGGCAGCAGCAGCAAGGGCAGCAGCGGCAGCAGCAGCAGCGGCAGCAGCAGCAAGGGCAGCAGCGGCAGCAGCAGCAGGGGCAGCAGCAGGGGCTGCAGCAGCAGGGGCAGTAGCAGCAGGGGCAGCAGCAGCAGGGGCAGCAGGGGCAGGGGCAGCAGCAGCAGGGGCAGCAGCAGCAGGGGCAGCAACGGCAGCAGCGGCAGCAGCGGCAGCAGCGGCAGCAGCTCTGGAACTTGCGACAGCTTTGGAACTTGCGGCAGCCATCTGGAAGTTGCGGCAGCATGAAGCTACGGGTACACAAGAGGTCTACGAGCAACAGCTACAGATGAAAGACATGTTGTGTGTTGCATCTGTGCTAAGACATTGCCATGCAGCCATGGACAGTGGCTAATGTTGAAAAGACTTTCCGCCAGGTGTGGTGCCATGTGAACAAAGCCTATGCCATCCACTAAAACAAGAACATGGAAACGTGCAGAACAACCGTTTTCTACAAAAGGCAACGTAGCGCAAGGAGTGAACGGTTGAACCCCGGCAAGGAAAGCTCCCTAAAGGGCGTTTCGTGACAAAGTGGGTTGAGAGGCTCCTGTATTGCCACAAGGGAAGAAGCTGAAGGAAGAACTTAAGCAGCAGGCTACCGTAAGGAACCAGGTCGTGTTGGCTTACTTGACGGGCTTCATCAAGTGGGTGCATCATTCGCATGTGGTGTCTGTGCTGCCTCTCCGTGCACGGAGAATGTGGTGTACATCAAGGTGTTATATGCCTTGCCACCTGGCCCCGATGACGATGAGGGCTGGTGACAAGCCATGCCAACTCGCATTGACCTGGCACTTAGCTGGCACCACTGCTGTTGCCACTGTGACTGCAGCTGCCATTGCAATTGCTCTTGCCACACACCGTCGCACACTGCAGAAGTGATAACTGGACATCATGCTCACACACATTTTTCAGACGCCAGGGATGCAATGCGGACATCATGCAAGCATGCGAACATCATAAACACACACATTGCAAGTGGACTTGGACGTGCATAGTTTTGTTTGGCTGCATGCGGGCTTGCTTGACCGGCTGTCTATCGGGCTGGTTGTTCAACAAATGAGGTGCGGCCGGAGGCCGCACATACATATGTTGCCTGCTGGCCGTCCGATGTGGGACGGGCCCACTGCCCTAGTGC